>JAYEVE010000120.1:0-600000 GCA_036346375.1 Guadua angustifolia
TGATGAGGTCGTAAATCCAAAAGGCGAGTTTCACCAACGAAATTTTAACAGGTGGGGCCCTTCGATAAGGACCGATGAATCGTTGGGTTTACATCTACGGCTAGCAAGAGCGATGCGCGTAAAAGATCCCGATGAGCGAAGGAAAAAAATACTAAAGTTGTAATTAAAGTTGTGTACATATATATTGATACATTAGGCGATGAGCGAGAAGAACAAATATGTGTACATATTTTAATACATTAGATATAATTAAATTTGTTAATGAATGTTCAGTGATTTAATTATCGTGCAAAGTGCATGATTGATTATCTCATGCTTTTAATTAGTTGTGATTTAACACACACATATATATAATAGCTAGAGAAATAGACCTATATATATACAAAACATCGATGCGGTTGGAGAAACCAACCAAGATCGATGAAGGATCATCGATGCGGTTGGAGACACCAACCGCATCGATGAGGTCCTCGGGGTTCCCGACGTGCTGCCGCGTGTGAATTGAACCGCATCGATACTCTATCAAGATGCGGGTGAGTGAACCGGGACTGATGCCCTTGAGCATCAGTCCCGGATGGCCTGTACCGGTTCAAAAACCGGTACTAAAGGCAGTTTTGGACCGGGACTAAATGCCCTTTCCGTAGTAGTGTAATCACAAATCTTCTTCCTTAATTTTCGATAATTTCTATTATAACTGAAGATCACAGCTAACATCGTGTATGAGATGTGATTTCTGCGACTTCGCCTCAGTTCATTTGTCAAAATCTACTCCCCCACTATGCACCATACAAATATATTAAATACGATATATGTTGCTTTAACCGTGAAGTGTGAACATCTGTAACTACTAATGCGTGCATGAAAAATGACGTCGTGTTTCACGTGGTGACAAGCGAACACAAAATCTATGGAACAATCAAACAGTGGCAAGCGAATACTACTAATGCGCGAAACACCGGCGCGTCGTGTTTCACGTAGGGACAAGCGAATACAAAATGTATGTAACAATCTAACAGTGACAAGCGAGTACAACATATATGGAACAATCTTTTCCTTGGCGTTGCCGGCTTGCGCATTGACGTCCGTCGTTTCACAATATTTATCCGATGTATTATAATAATAAATTAGATGCGTACGCACAGCGAAATACCGCGCACATGCGCCGTGATGCCGTGCCAAGGTGAGTTTTTGGGTAATTAGTGAAATTTAAATACATCAGTAGTATTGTCAGAATTCTTAAAATTAAATCACACAAGTTTGATCATGCTTTGAATTTTTATGGTAGCTTAGACATGCTCTCAGAGTCCTCCTCAAAAAGTTTCAGAAATTTTCAACATGCTTTAACAGGTCAACTAAATCAGTAAAGTTGCTTTAAATGCATTAGCACCATTGTCATTTTTTTTAAAAAACTGCACAAGTTTGATCATAATCTTTAGTCATGCTTTCAGGATCCTTCTCAAAAAGTTTTAAAAATAAATTGGTTTGATGGCTCTGGAAAACCAAAAAAAAGTGAAATTCAAATGCATTTAGAATTTCTAAAAATCGCACAAGTTTAATCATGGTCCAATTTTTTTATGGTAGCTTATGCATACTCTCAGAACCCTTATAAAAAAGTTTTAAAAATTTCTAACATGATTTATTATCTCAATTAAATCAGTGGAGTTGCTTTGAATGCATTAGTAGCGTTGTCGGAATTTTTAAAAACTGTTCAACTTTGAAAACGTTCTGAATTTTTTATGGTAGCTTAGGCATGCTCCAAGGACCCTTATAAAAAAAGTTTCAAAAATTTCTAACATTATTTGATAGCTCAATTAAATTAGTAATAAAATTACCTCAACTGTGAAAGGATATAAATGTAATTATGTATTTATTTGAAAGGCTTTCGCGGAAGGATGCACATACGTCTGCATCGTCGTGTACACCTAGGGGTGGGCATTTTTAAACCGAAAACCAAAAACCGAACCGAACCGAACCGAAATAACCGAAATTGTCAGTTTTTTCGGTTTTCGGTTCGGTTTTTATTCTAGCATCGATTCGGTTTACGGTTTACGGTTTGGTTTTGTATGTTTGGAAACCGAACCGACCCGAAAACCGAATACCTTCGCTCGCTGAGTCATTGTTCTTTGTTCGCAGAGCACAGACCACAGCGCAGAGGCGATCTCAACCACACGGACCGCACCGAATCGCCCAAAGTCCTCCCCTCCCGACTCCCGAACCAAATCGGCAACGGCAAATCCCTAAATCCCCAATCGCAGCAATCACTCAGCCCTTGGCCCTTGCGGCTTGCGCTGCGCTGCGCTGCGCCCTTGCCCTAGAAAACCCTAGCCTACCCGGCTCCCATCCCGGCGATCCCAAGACGGCCGGCGGCGGCGCAGACCCGGCTTTGGCGAGGGCAACCAGCATCCGGCGTCGGCGGGCCATCCTATCTGGGCATCCAGCCATCCCATGACGGCGAAGTCGGCGACACCATCCCATCCAGCATCCAGCCATCCCTCCCATGAGTCCGCGACGACGCGACCGCCAAACCATCTAGCCATCTGAGCCGACGGCCGGCGCAGCCCGGCCCCGCCACCATCGGCGCTGGCTCATTGCCCTCCTGGCTCCCATCAACAGTACCCCACCATATTCCTTTGGCTTTCCTACTTTAATCTTGCTGGTTTGATCAATATTCCTTTGCTGGTTTGATCGACTTGGATGTTTGATGTGGTGTATACATGAATATGTTAATAGAATGGTGATGTAAAACATCAAATACTAGAATTTAGCTTCCTGCCAAGTGCCATGCTTATATGTATCTCATTTATTCTTGCAAGCCAAAAATAGGTCCATTGTATTTAGTTTCTAAACTGTGATATCATTTGAGCAAAGACTAGGTCATGGCACGGTGAAAGCTTAGTGCCTGTCTTTTTTTGGGCTGAATAATGTAATACTAGATGACAGTAGTTCAAACATCTGCCATTCACTTTTTAAAATTCTGGATGTGCATTTGTATGTTATATACTATTATAATGATAGTACTAAATGTTGGCTACTTATACACTTGTAAACGTTGCTTTGCTCAAAACCAGGGGATCTCATCTCAGTGTGCAATTCAAAAAACAGCGCTGGCAACTGAACTATCCTGCAATGTATGTGTTCGCTTCAATGCTTCTTTACTTGGTCGATTCTTTTAAATTTTCAATCACTAACCATTGTGGCATTGTGTTGCACTTTTGCTTGGTTTGTAGATGGTGGAGCCAGAAGGAAACCCTGAGAATTGTGATAGCCAAATGGGTGAGACCGAGACTAAGACTGCACAGACTGAGATCGAGAATGAGCAGCAGTAGCCGCAACAGGAGGTTAAGAAAAGAAAAACAATGGCACCAAGATCAGATGTGTGGGAAAGTTTTAGCAAGATCAAAGTTGGAGATATCTTGAAAGCCAAGTGCAAACATTGCAGCCGTGAGCTTCGCTGTGATCCTAGAACAAATGGTACATCCTCCTTAAACTCTCACTTGAGAATTTGCAAGCGTAATCCTAATAGGAACACAGATCCTAAGCAAGGTACTTTACAAGTACATGCAAATAAGGGGGATAGTAGTAATTGTGCCATTTCTACTTGGAAGTTTGATCCTGAGGGACTTAGGGAAGCATTTGCTGAAATGATTATTACAGATGAGCTTCCTTTTGCATTTTGTGAACGTGAAGGCTTTAAAAAGTTCATGTCCAAAGCTTGTCCACGTTTCTGTGTTCCCTCTAGAAGAACAACCACTAGGGACTCTGTTCGTACTTACAATAATGAGAAAGCAAAGCTCAAACAATTTTTGAAGGATTCTTGTGAAAGAGTTTCCCTCACAACTGACACATGGACTTCAAACACACAACAAAACTACATGTGTGTGACAGCACATTTCATTGATAATGATTGGAAGTTACATAAGAAGATCATTGGTTTTTTCTTGGTAAAGGGTCATAAAGGGGAGGACATTGGGAAATCTTTAGAGAAATGTTTAATGGAATGGTGCATAGAAAAAGTCTTCACAGTAACTGTTGATAATGCTAGCTCTAATGATAGTGCTCTAAATTACATGAGAAGGGTCTTGAATAATTCTAATAGGAGCATTGCTAAAAGCAAGTATATTCACATGAGGTGTGCTGCACATATCATTAATTTGATAGTTTCTGATGGCCTAAAGGAATTGTCAGTTTCAATTCAACGTGTCCGTCTTCTTCATTAAATTTATTAAGAACTCCCCATCTAGAATATCCAGATTTAAGAAATGTCTGAATTGGCAAAGGTGGACAGTAAAGCATTCTTATCACTAGATGTTTGTACTAGATGGAACTCGACATACCTTATGTTGAATGCTGCATCAATTTATGAGAATGTATTTGAAAGGTATGGTGAAGAAGACCCATATTATGCAATAGAATTATGTAGTGAGAAAGGTCCTAGGGTTCCTGAAAGCGAAGATTGGGAGAATGCAAAGAAAATGATTGAGTTTCTTGGACACTTCTATAAGCTCACTCTCCGTGTTTCTGCCACACATCATGTAACATCAAACATTTTATTTCATGAGATAGGAGATGTTTTGCTTTTGTTGCGACAATGGTGTCATAGTGATGATGATATACGTAAAGAAATGGGCCAAAGAATGCTTCAAAAGTACTACAAGTATTGGGGAGATAAGGATAAGTTGAACATGCTCATGTTTATCGCCGTTGCACTAGATCCAAGATATAAGCTATCTAATTACACAAATATAGCTACTTTGGAGATGTTTGGTGAGGAAGAAGGAAAGGAAGTTTGGAATAATGTGAATGATTCTTTTCGTTCTTTGTTTGATGAGTATAGAAAACTATATGCTCCAAGTGATAAGGCACCACAATCAAGTGATTCACAAGAACCTGTGGGAAGGAGCACTAGGTTGATGAAATCCTTAATTGCGGAAAAGATGAGGATGAGTAATACTGGAACTGGCACCAGCAAGTCTGAACTTGAAAAATACCTTAGTGAAGATAATGAAGAGGATAGCGAGAATTTTGATATTCTTGAGTGGTGGAAGTGCAATTCTCCTAGATTCCCAATATTGTCGCACTTGGCTCGTGATGTATTAGCGGTTCCTATATCAACAGTTGCATCTGAGTCGGCCTTTAGCACGGGTGGACGTGTCCTTGATGACTTTAGGAGCTCACTCACGCCGTTTATGGTCCAATGCCTAGTTTGTACACAAGATTGGTTACGGCGATCCTCCTACCAATATTGAAGAAGATCCGCAGATTTGGCCAAAATTGAGGAAGGTAATAAACCAAGTACTTACTGATTTTTGCTTTAATTATATTTATCTTGTTCCTCATTACAATTGAATATTCATTGATTTTGTTCCATTTCAGCCATAATTGCAGAAGATGTTGAAAATTCTTCCAAGGAAAAGTCTAAATCGGATTCCGTAACCAAACCTAGTGAGACAACTACATAAATTTTGGTGAGATTCGAGATGATATTCTGCTATTGCCTATTGGTCATTCCTTTCTTTAGTTTACTGAAAATTTCATATTTCTTTTTCTTTGGTTTACTCCATCTTCATTGTATAGTGCATAAGATGTTTCAGATGGTGATTTTTGGCAGCAAGAAATTGTTAAAGCTGAGAACAACTACTTGTGTTCTATAATAGAACTTCTATTGGAAAGCACACTGCACACAGGGCATACATGGATGGTATGTGATATGTCATAATCCCATAAGGTCATCACAATGGGAGACTTAGGTTTTTTACATACAAAACTGCAGTATTCATGCATGGTGTTGATTGTGTGTTAGCTAACCAAAATGTTTAATTTGGGTCCAGCCATTTAAAGTGCTTTGTTGTTTACTTGTTTATGTCTTAAAATGTATCTGGCATAGTTTTGTGTAACATTGTTGGCACTGACACCAGTATAATGGAAAGTATTCAGTGTCATCTGAGTTGCTGGTTCCTCAATACTCATAGCATCATCACCAGGGACAACCTTAAGCCTTTCTTGCAGCTTATCTATTGCCTCCACAATTTCCATTGGGTGCATGTCAGAAGGTCTCCTCAAATCTATCTTGAATGTCTTCTGAGCATTCCAGAATCCAGATAAGCCGCTTGAAGTTGACAGGCATAGGCCATGTATTGTCACCAGTTGTGGCAATCTCAGTCCCAAGTTGGAATCGGTCAGCTTCTAGTTTCTGGACCTCTGCCTCAAAGACAATTCTGAATTCACGGATGGTCTTCAAATCATCAACATGTTCAGGCAGCATGTAGTTTGGCCTCCAGTTCTGTAACTTCTGTTCATCCAATTTTGTAGTAGGTTCTGTAACAATTGCAATGAAGTAGCTTGTGCCTGAATATGATATTTTATTCCTAGCTTGAGTTTCGCATATGGGATCAGATGAGCATTGGTTTAACCATATGAGCCTAATTATGCACTGACTTTGTGTTTCTCTGGATTTCTCTTGTGTTTCCAGGTGAACCTGGAGCGAGCCTGGAGGAGTGTTGCCGTTGGCTGACTGGTTGTGCACTTGTGCTGCTACTGCCTGCTGCCTTAATGCCTTTGCTGTTTTTTGAATGCTGGCTGGACCGCTGGAGGAGTCAGGAGTGTTGCCTTCAATAGTTCAGTGCTTGCTTGATGCTTCATGCCTTCTTCTACATGCTTTGAACTTTTCAAACCCTTAATCTACTAATTAGTATTGATGTGTGATGTGATAATTACTAATTAGTATTGATGTGCATGTGATGTGCTATACTGGACAATGTATTTAGTTGCTTGTATCAGCTATGATATTTTATTACTACGCCATTTGGTTGGTGAGTCTAGCTAAGATCAGTATTGAATATTGATTGCTAATGCTGCCTGCTATTTGAAAATTCGGTTAACCGAATAACCGAAAAAACCGAACCGAATTAATTCGGTTTATTCGGTTCGGTTTTTTCAGTTATTCGGTTCGGTTCGGTTTCTGAAGTTCAAAAACCGAATTTTCTAGAAACCGAAAAAACCGAACCGAAAAAACCGAAAAACCGAATGCCCACCCTATGTACACCGTCTCGCACTGCTGCACTGCAATAGCCGACATGTAGAGATGGCGTGTGCAAGTTACACCATGTGTGACGTCACACGCCGACAACAACAAGTCTACATACGTCTGTTTGGTAAAGCTCTAAATTCTAGCTTCATCTGAAATCTGAAATTTGTAGGCTAAAATAAAGTAAATTAAATTTATATTTTTAGTCTAAAATGTAAACAAGATGATTTATCTAACACTCTTAATGTACTCACAGTTTCAGCTTCACGAATCTGGTGAAATTAAAATTTTCAGCTTCACTAAATTCACGAATCTAAAAAAATTAAATCCCTGCCAAACGTACCCATAGTATTCCACGCAGTCCTTGGACACATGAAAATCATAGACTTGAGCCGCGATGGATTGATATAAATAGGCGGGGCATCTTCGTTTCATGGAGCATAAAACTGCAACCAAGGCGCACAAGCACTACATCGCAACTAGCGCGCGAGCACGCAATCAATGGTAAAAGTGCTTCTTAATTAATTTTCCATCGATCATGCATGTATCATTAGTTACACTAACTACTTCCAGTTCAAATTATACGTTAGTGTATATGTTGGTTTTGGTGAGCAGATACTTCCTCCGCTTCGTAATATCTGCCTATTTTCTTCTCAAAATTTTTATTGTTGAGAAAATAAAAAGAATACCAGGAGTATAATCATTGTGATATGAGTGCTACTCTCTGCCCCTACTTTAATACGTTGTAGAAGAGGTTAAGCAGTTGTAGCATATCGGAGTAAGTGATTAACTATTTTTAAGGATTTGTCATATAAATACTTGAAAAACTCGATAACTTAATTAATATGAGAATTAATTAAATATCACATGACCCATAAAAGACGTTGGTCAGTGTTATGAAGCATTTAATTAATCATAATCACATTGTCTCAAAGTAGAATACATTAATAAGAGACAAAATTAATCACATGATCAAAATTACTGAGCATCAGACATCAAGTACTTAATTGCAGAAGCGTAAACAGTTAATAATTAATGAGCAGTAAATTAAATGCTAAATTGAAAATAACGAAAAACTTAAACTCAGAATTTAAGGCATAAGAAATTGTAATATATATGGAAATATAAACAACTTAAGTAGAAATATAGTACTTAACTGATTCCATCTTAGCTTATTCCCGGAATGCACTAAAGCGTTATTTATGGCCTATCTAAGAAAGCATCTAAAAACCAGCCTAAAACGTATACCTAAAGATGGGTTCATTAATAATGCATGGCTTAGGATCTAAAACATTTCATTAGTGGGCAATAAATTTTGACAATTCATGATTATAAACATCTTTGGTCAGAAATATAATCATGAAAAGTCAATACTTAAGCTTATTAATATCCAAAACTTGGTTATAGTCCCAAATCAAAATTTCCTGTTGGTTCTATTTTGATTTGAGACAAACTTAATCATAATAGACCAGAAAATATTAACTAAATTTGTGCATTCCTTAATTATCATAATTGCATCACTTAGGCAACTAAACATTAACCAAAAGGATGTATAAAATGATGCATTATTACTGGGTAATTGACATTAATTATTGTAGTGCATAAAAGACAACATTAATCATAAGAAAATGCACTAAAATTAATTAAAGTCCAAAATTTAACTTATGCCTTGCTCAGCTCAGCCCAAAATCGAACCTTACCAAACTAGCGCGCGAGCACGCAATCAATGGTAAAAGTGTTTCTCAATTAATTTTCCATCGATCATGTATCATTAGGTACACTACTTCCAGTTCAAATTATACATTAGTATATATGCTGGTTTTGGTGAGCAGATACTTCCTCCGCTTCGTAATATCTGCCTATTTTCTTCTCATAATTTTTTATTGTTGAGAAAATAAAAAGAATACCAGGAGTATAATCATTGTGAGATCATATGAGTGCTACTACTCTGCCCCTACTTTAATACGTTGTAGAAGAGGTTAAGCAGTTGTAGTATATCGGAGTAAGTGGTTAACTATTTTTAAGGATTTGTGCTTCTCTGCGGCTGGGCTTACACAATCATTGTTTTTTAAAAGAACTAGACCATGTTTGGATCCCTGGACTAATTGTTAGTTTGCTAAAAATTAGCCTTATTCTATCCAAACAGCAAGACTAATAGGTGGGTTAATTTTTAGCCAACCCCTCAGCTAACAATTAACCCATTAGCTGGTGAGTGGGAGCTAATTTGGGCTAATAGCAGGTAACACGCTGGAAAAAGTCTAAAATACCCTCGCGCTGGCCTTATCCTCACTTCCTGACCCGTGTTGTTATGAGGGGCAAATATGACTTTTCTAATAAATTAACCCAACCATTAGCTATGTATCCAAACAGCTCTGGGCTAATTTTAGATGGGCTAATTATTAGCTGGCTAACAATTAGCTCTAGCCATTAGCCAGCTAACAATTAGCTTTAGCCCATCCAAACATGGCCTTAATTACTTTCTCATAAATAAGAGCAAATGTTAATTATTACTCCGTCTAGCAGAAACATAAGACGTATTTTGACTCTGTACAAGAATTAAGGGTACGATGAAATTGACAAGGGTACAAAAAGAAAATGATTTAGATACTCTAGTTAATTGTCTTGGAGGATGAGAGATAATACTTTGTGTGGGTAGTAATGAATAAATACGTATGTTAGATAAATTATATATAAGGTACAATAGGGAAAGCTTCATTAAAATTGCACACAAACTTTATATTTGTAAACAAGATTATTCGAACTATAGACTATATTTCTGAACTGAGGGTGTATCATATTTTTAGCATTCGAAAACAACAATTTTTTGTACTTAGTTTCTGCACGTACTTATTTATCTCTTTGGGTGCACACGCGCGCGCATGAGGAATCAGGCGCCCGGGCTGGTGAAAATTGGGCCGTTCGGAGCGGAAGCTGGCGATGCAGTGGACATCCCCCCCACCTCGATTCCAATTAAACTCAAAAAACTCGAAGTTTGGATCGACGGGGGGATCATCGGCGGCATCCGATTCGTTTGCGCCTTCAAGGATCCGAATTCCCGCCCCACAGACTTCATCTGGGGCTCGACGAGTGGTGAATTCAGAACTCTGGTATGTATACACACGCGCGTTCGTCGTCATCGTCTATCCATGTTCTATGTATCCTATTCATTACATCTTCTATAACCAATATGCATTCGTGCAGTTTGACGCTGAAGCAGGTAAAGGTAACTCTGTGGCCAGACTATACGGCACGACTGGTGCTAATGTTGTCAACAGTCTGGGTATCACAACGAACACTGCCACAAGTGAGTCGCGCGGGACAGATTCAGGACGTAACTTCGAAATCCCGGTGGCGAGCGGCGCTATCGTCGCCTTCTTCGGCCGCTCCGACGGCCAGGCCCTCAACGCTGTGGGTGCCTACGTTGCTCCCATTCCCAGCAGCTAAAATGCATGTGTGCAGCCCATCGATCGGCTGCATACGGTAACCTAGCTACTGCTCTCTGCAACTAAATAAAATGGGGATCCTGTCAGTACGGAGTACAGCTAGCTTGCTTGCATGCTGGCTGGAGTAGTAGTGGTCTAGTACTGCCTCTGGTGCTCTGGATGCCACATATACATACATGCATGTATTGGATCCTCCTCCCTGTGTATCTCTTGAGTTACTCAAGTGTTTCTGTACATGTTTGTGTGTGCGCTGTTTATACCGTACGTCATGGCTTGTAATGAATAAAAGTCTCGGAAACTAAGTATTTTCCTTGAGAAACTAATGCTTGCTAGCTCCACCTTAATTAATTTGTCAGTGTGTCTCGTTGTGCATTAAATGAAGGAACGGAAAGGCGATTAGAGCGGCCTGAATGATTCTAAGGGCAACCACAATGGTTAAAGATAACTGCTCTCTATAGTAAGATCCATGTCATCTATATACCGTACTATAGTAAACTCTTGCAATGGTGAATCTATATAGATGTCTATAGCTGTTTTTAATGCCTCTATACAGCCTCGATTTCTGCGTATAGACTATCTCCAGGTCCATAGATAGCAGCGCTCTCTCTCTTCATTTAATTGCTTGCCACATAGGATAGATGCTGATATGGACTTCTTATAGAGAGCTGACTAGGCACCATTGCGGCTGCCCTAAATAGTTTTTTTTCTCACCTACTAGATAAGAGGAGACCAATCAAAAACCAAACCAAAACGAAAGAAGCAAAAACTCAGCTTCGGGCCTTGAGCGTTGCTACCGTCCACTTGGGGCAGTAGTGCCAGCCTGAAGAAGAACAGCACGAGTTTGGAACTAAGAATTGATAGATCTTTTGATCGGTTAGTCCAAACTCAGTGAAACTTGGTATGCTCTTTTTTGTAGAGGTCAAGAACTTATTGCATCCTTCAATCGCAAAGATTAACGTGAAAATTCCGACCTTTATCCGATCAAAGAAAGAGTGCACCAAGAGGAGGCAAAAGTCAAAATTTATGTTCTTGGCTTGCTCGTGGATTTCGATGATCAAGATGATCTAGGATATCTTCCCATTTATTACAACAAGCAAGAACACAAGAAAATAAGGCCTCAAACACGATCTACAATGATTTCTCTCAATGATTGAGCAAAACGATAGATTTCTTGCAAATTTAAGAAAAGATTAATTTGGCTAGATGATTAGGATATGATCGAGAAAGATTCATCCATCAATCATTCATCCTCTGCCCAAAAGCATATGTATGTAGAAGGAGGGGAGGAAAATCTAACTTGCAAGAATGTAAATTGCAGAATTTAAATATTGAATTTAAGACATAATGTAATGAGAAAAGTAAATTTAGAATAGTAAGGAAATAAAATTTTCATTTCATTAAGGGAAGGTTTACAAAGCCACACAACAAAGTGGGCAAAAACTTAAAATGAGTACCAAAACCCTTAAGAGAGAGGCATAACCCTACCCCTCTATTTATACTACTCTTGAGTCTTCCTCTACCCTTAGATGAGTTCCTTCAATCCTAAGGAACCACACCAAAGGCTGAAATTACTCCTCCACTAGTAGCAATCTTCACCCTTAGATGACTTCATTCATAAGGAACCTCATCAAGAGTTGAGATTCACTCCTACACTAGTAGTAATCTCCTCCCTTGGATGATTTCCTTCATCCCTAAGGAACGTCATCAAGGGTTGAGATTCATGTTGAAAATATACCCTAGAGGCAATCATAGAGATGATTATATTTTCATAAATGTTCATAAACTATAATATTGTTCTTTGAATAACATCATGGATATTGATTAACAAGTATGTGACTTATTTGTGAAACTCTATATTCATCTTTATAAAGTTCATTCTAAAAGGGGTCTTTAGTCGATAATCATATGAGGACACATATGAGTAGACTAGCATATATACTGGTCGATGGCTATGTTTCATAGGTCATAGATATGAAGATATCAAACCAATAATATGGACACATGTTAGAGAACATGATGTTGGACATCGACCCACTATGAGACACTGCGAGAACGTTGTATTCTTTCATGTCATCAGTTGGTCTCATATACAATGTGTATGCCATATCCTTCGACTTGAGATTGTCGCATGTTCTCAAGATGCATAATGGCTTACTTAGGGGTTGTCAAACGTTATTCCGTAACAGGGTAGTTATAAAGATAGCTTATGAGTTTGTCATGAAACATGCTCTGAGGCGTGGTCGATCAAGATAGGATTTTCCCCTCCATTCAACGGGAGAGATATCTCTAGGCCTCTCAAGTGGCCGAATTCCGGAAAATGCATGGCCATGCTGCTTGAGTAAAGAGTTACTCGAATCATCGAGTTAAAGAGTTAACTCGATGCATTCGAGAAATTCGAGTCGTGACATCGAGAAAGAGTTGTCGAGCCATCGAAACAAGGATGACAAACAACTTGCCTTAGGTTTAACCGATATCGTGAGGCAAAAGGAAATACATATAAGACATTGTTGAGGTTCGTCAGATCTTTACTTGTACTCGGAAGTCAGTAAGTCCTGCTAGGGGCCACTATTGACTATTGGTCGAATGCTCGATGATCGAGTAGGAGTACTTGATGGTCGAGGAGGTGGGAGTACTCGATGATCTATAGGCGTACTCCAGCCATGTCTGAGTGCACGTGAATCTATAGGGTCACACACTTAAGGGGCTGCAACCCATTCGGATAGGGATCCGAGTTGTAATGGGATTAGAGTACCTAATGGGCTTCAAGGGTTGAAATCCGTCATGGAACGTCTGTATAAAGGGAGAATGTGGTGGCTTTGAAAAGAGAGATAGAGAGAGATATACAAAAAAAACAATAGGAATTCAGAATTTCTGAAACACTAGCCGCCACCCCTCCTCCACCTAGAACCGTACAATTGGTGCTAGCACTCAGGTGCGTGGTGTTCCCACCCTGTATGTGTGGATACCTTGGAGGTGTTGCAGCGGAACTTCAACACTAGGATGACCCATAGCCAGCGACACTCACAAGAAGCTGTTGGAGGAGGCGCGAGGCTAGTACGACTACATTTGCACCACCGTGTTTCATGGACTCTACTTCCGCTACGGGTCTGCATGTCTAATGGTAATTCTATGATCTATAACTTGCAATGGTCTTTTGGTTATGCGGTAGGAAAATTTTTGATTTTTTACTAGAGTAGCCTACCCATTTCCTAACAGTGGTATCAGAGCCTTACTGCATAGTTTTAGATTCGGAATAGATGCATATGATGATTTACGGAAGTAATAGATGTGATCTATTGCTGTTTTATTGGTAGTTTTATTTGATAGATCGGTTTCTAGCACTAGTTAATAAGATTAATTCATGTTTGGTGGTCTTAGATGGGTTCAAGATCATTACTCTGTGATCATATTGTTGTGGTCACGCCACTACTTACCCCAACCGGCCGGTTTTCCTGTAACATCTCAAAAATTAAAATAAAGTAAGAAATTAATTTTTAGAATTGAATTATAATTATTGATGCTTTTTTTGTATTTTATGAAATTTTTTGGATTTTTTCTGATTTTCTTGATTATTTCTTAAAGGAGAAACCTCTTTATTAATTATTTAACCAATGGATAAGTGATAAGAAAATAATTGTAAAACAACAAAATAATAAAAATCTCTTTGAAATCTGGGGAAATATCCAGAACCCTAAAATTTAATTTGAAAGTCATATCAATGCATTAAAAGATGAAAAGAGAGGTGAGTTAATAAACCTTGACTACTAACAATAAATATGTCGAAATTAATTTCTCATAAATTTAATGTAAAGTTTTTAAATTATCTTAGTTCTGGATCAAGCCATCAACAGTAAAAATATCAGAAAATAATCATTACATTTGATAATTATAAAAATTAAAAATAGAAAAGCTAAAAATCTAAAAATACTAATGTCAAAATTTTAATAAATAAAACATAATGAATTTGAGGTTGAGAATTTTATAGGAGAATAATATGTCCATATTTAACTCTGAAAAAGTTTCAAAAATTTCAAACAAAATATATCCACTTAAATAAATTAAAATCTGAAAGCACAAAATTGAGCACAGTGCACTATAAGAATTTTTATAGATTCTACATGCATTAAATCAGTCTGAAAATTTTGAAGTGTGTTCTACCTTATATCTAGTATACGAATTAAATTTCTCATTAATTTTTAGACGTGATAGCTAACCGATCCAATGAACCATATCTTGCTCAACCTGCAACAAGTTCTTAATTTCGCTCAACTTCCCCTTTTCTTTCTCTTCCTTGTGGGTCCCGATTCCTGTGCAGGCGCACCCCACAGCCTCTCTTCCCCACCTTCTTTCTTCCTCCAGTTGCTGGTGCCCTCGAGCAAAGTTCTCGTGCCACCACTGTAGCTTCATCATTCTCTGCCATTTGCAGCGCCGAGCCAACATCGGTCCGCCACGACTCTGCCACGCGGCCGCCTCCTCCGCATTTTGCGCTGCTTGCCCATACCTTCCACTGTTCTGGCACCGCAAAACCCCGACGAGTTCACACCCTGCTCTGAGCACAGTTGCACCTCCTCGCTGCCTATAAATACCACCTTGAGGTCGCATTAGCAAGCACGCCATTTCCCCTCATTCTCTACTAACCAACTCTAGCCGAGACGACTTCAATCTTTCTAATTCAGCCATTACTAGTAAAGCTTTGAGCTCAGTTCATAGTGAGATTAGCATGATTCAACACCCCTCTTCCAAATTCCTCTGGCTGTTAGCTTTCCCATCCACTCATGAACCAAATCCCTCAAAAAGATCTCGAGTTCTTCATGCAAAAACTCGCCGCCATCGTGGTCCTCCTTCCCCAGCTTCGGCCATACGGTGGCAGACTGCTTCAGTGAGTTTCCGACCAGGGTGGGTGACAAAATTGAATCCCTGTGATCTCTAGATGCTTAATCTTCTACCAATTTGTATCAAATTGACCTCTTTCTTCTTTCTGTCGTGCCACCATTAGCGCCGCTTCTGGCCTTCGTCGGTGACCCACTTTTGCCATTGCCGCCAGCAATCAAACCTATCATCTAGTGCACCTTGTCGAGTTCTCCCTCTCTCTACCCTTGCCTGCACTAGAACCTCGCCGGCAAGCCATTGCCGGAGTGCCCTAGCCGAGCCTCTGCTTTGGAGTCTCTCGCGAGTACGGCTAGTAACTCATTGACTGAAGGTGAGCTCAAGTGAACGCGCCAAATCACAGAATGCATCTTCAGTTATACGAAAGCGTATTTTCCAAAATTTATGCACCCAAAAATATTCAACTATTTATAACTTTTGCTTTGAAGGTCCAATTGAGATGGAAAAAATTTATAAAATAATCTAAAATTAGGAGTATTCAGAATATATAAAAATATTTAATTTTTAAACTACGTAAGAATTATTTGAATTAAACTTTGTTAAGAACCCTATTATGGTCTTTATAATAAAACAATGTACCATAAACTTTAAATTAATAATATAAATTTTATATGATGCTAAGACCAGGAGAAACTCAAATGTGCAAAAATATTTAATTTTGATCTAAGATTGAATTATTTGCTTTGCAAATGTCGAAAAAACCTAATATGGCCATTGAAAAAATGAGTATAAAATAACTCATAAAATAATAAAATATTTGTATAAAGTTCATGTAATCAGTAAGAGGCCCATGTATGTAAAAATATTTAGAATAAGACTTAGTTTGCATTCTTTTAATAAAAGGAAATGTGAATCACAATAATAAATAAATATAAAATCTATCGTGCTTAAAATCAAAATAATACAAAACCAACTTTAAAACACTTCTAGAGTTGTACCCTATTAATGCCATAAAAATGAATAAAAGATCATGCATAGTGTAGCCGCAAACTTAAAATGAAACCCGACTCAAAATAACGTTAACTTTGTGATCAATTATGCTTTTTCAACAGCAAATAAAATGACTTGTCTAAATGCTAAAAGTTATAAAATCAGTTTAGAAATACTCTCCAAAGTTCATACTACCATATTCTGAAGAAAGAATTTTATTTCATCCTGCTTTGCACATAAATCTTGTTAGCAAAATAACCTTAAGCATTAAGATTTCTAAATTCCGTAATATGAATAAACGAACTTTAACTATAAGTGAAAAATCAATGGTTATGATATTTGTATCGCCAGAACCTTATCAATGACAATAAAAATAAGGCCAGTAGCCTAGCTCAATAGATTAACTTACACGAAACTAATTCTATACAAAATCCATTAAAGATAAAGTACTATTCATTCATAATCTATTGTGATCACTTAAGCCTTTTCGACAGCTCGCAAAGCATCTTGTCTAAATACAAATTGTATGAAGAACAACCTAGAAATGGTCTTTAGGATATGATCTACACTAATCTGGAAAAATATTCTTATTTCAACCTGCTTTTCATCTGAATCCTGTTAGTGCAATACCCTTAAGTAATAAGGTTACCAGAAACACATTTATGCATTGTTGAGTTCATGAAACCTGTAACTAGTGTTTACTTCTATTAATCCACATAATTTTTGCATCTTGAATTCAAAATTATAAATATAAGAATACATAATTTTAGCTTCTTGAATTCGTAAGATAAGAATAGATAATACATTAAAGAAACCATGCATCGCTCAAGCTGTTAACAATTTGAATGTATACAATTGACTTAAACACGAGAACGTGAAGTCATTCAATCCAAACCTAAAATACGCCTATTTTCTATAGCAAGTCTTTATTTGATTTATTGTCTGTCTTCTTTTTGCCTTTATTGAAGTTGGTTATTTGTTATATTTCTGCTGAACGACGTGTATAACTCGACGTTACTAACTCCGTCATCGACAACATCAGGTACGACCACGACTTCGTCGTAAATGACCAATAAGCAGGGCAATCACCCCTTTGATCATATTGATCCCAGTATTTAATTTTCCTTTTGTTTACTAAATGGTTTCATGCATGCACTTATTTTCTATAAAGTCGCTATTTTGTGGTACTGGTAGATATACCTGTTGTCTTATGAAACTTCCTTGATAAGTATGGACATGTGCACCTTGATAACCATAGGAAATGGTTAGACAATACATAATGTCAATTTGGGTATATGCGATTTAATAACCATGCTTAGCCATGCTTTAGAATCAACGATGAAGATGATCAGATCAAAAAACGTTTCTTGAGAAATTGAAAATATTGGGTATGATACAATAGTTATTAGTATTTTGATTAAAAACCCAAAATAATGCATTTATTAATGAACTTGTCGATCTTCCCGATTAAACTAGAAGGCTACTTATCAAAAGCAGCCTGGTCAGATCCATCCGAGGGGACCACAAACCACTTGCGACCCACAATCGGGTCTCTTTAGGGGTCAAAACTGACCAAAAAAATAGAGAGGTGTAAATAAACCTTCTTGAAAGATGGGGAAAAAGGTCGGGAAATTGAATTTTCTTGCCTGAAGGTTCATCCTTGCTCGAATCCTAGTCTCCCTCAATCCTCCAAGAGTATCTGAACCACTTCTTCAGGGGGGCTTAGCTTATGGTACAGAAAATCATATACGATCTTCTGCCTAGATAAGCCCCACGACAATAGCTTAGCAATGACTTCTATAATGTGCTACTTCTCGCTGGTTAATTTCAGGGATTCCTTCTCCCCCTTTACATCGGCCTTCGACCATACAGAGCAGCTTTCCCAGTGAACCAGAGATGGCTACCCCCCAGTATCTCAGAATAAAACCACTCCTTTCTATAGTCCTACCATATAACTTTTGTCGGGAGGGAGGGATAATGAGAGGCCATCTGATCTTGAAGCTTAAAATAGGCACTCCCACTAATATCCTTGGTTTTGTTATTTTCTAGTATATTGATAGAAATAGCAAAAAAGATGAAGAGGTGGGAGAATGTCAAGGAAAGCCTCGCAAAGATGCAAGAAAACACTCAAAATCAACATAGAGCTGGGAGGAAGATGATAAAGCTCAATCTTAAAGTGATCGAGCATATCGGCAAGGAACTTGCTTTCAGGGAGATGAAAACCTAACCTAACAAAAGCAGCGGAGAAGACGAGGCGCCCCTCTTTGGGCACTGGCTTCGTATCCTTCCCGCTGGGATCCCACCTCAACATTTCGCGCGAGGGGATTAAACCCTGATTTTCAAGCTCTTGAATCTTCCCTTCGATGAGGGTCGACTTGTCCATTGCAGATGAGATTGGGAAAAGATGTCAAAGGGGAGTTTGAAGACGAAGGTCGCGCTCAAAAGCATAAAGCGTGAAACGTATATAGGGAAACCTCACCCCCTTATATATGCCTTTCATCAAGACAGTTTCGGCGATGATTCGGCTACCGAGGGAAGAACAAAGATCTCCTTTTTAATTAGCATTTAATTGGTAATGATTAGCGCAAAGCCCCATAAGGAATTTGAAAAGCATTGAGTAAAAAAGAATTCTTTTTACCCTAGCCTTGGGGGCTAGCTGATGAGGATTAAAAGGCTATACTCTGTTTTGGGCTTATAAGAAAAGGCCTACAAAGGAAGACAAGGCCCAACATCAAAATACATGGTTCTAACTTTAATCAATAGAGCCCGTGATCAATTATATGGTAATGTCTCTGACCAGTGTTCTGACATATGCTCTATCTTTATATTTGTTCACCTTGACCAGTGATTCACCATCCCTGACCAACTGAACTGGTCGGAGTAGGTAGTTGCCACCACATAGAGTAACATGCGGACAGTTAGGTACCATAACTAATCAAAAGTTACCTCCCGTGAGAAGACACTTTTTGGTGGGAAGACACATTTCTAAAGGAGCAATGGCACCCCTTCGCTCTGTATAAATAGGGAAGACTGCATGCCATAATAATAACCATGTTATTCTAATTCTGAATCTGTAATCTCTAGATCATTCACAATCTTGTACTCTGTCAAGCCACCTGGCTAATACAGAAGCAATTCTCTTTCTCTCTTTCGTAATCTCTGAACCTAGAGGCTTGCAACCAGTTATTTTCATAAGATCGGTCTAGAAATCCTATGTCTTGAAAATCGACATAGAGGTTAAGTTAGTATTAAAGGGTTATTAGATCTTGAACTTAAGTGGTGCTTTGAGAATTCATTCTTGCTCAAGTAGTGCTTACAACAATGTGTTCTTGAGATAAAATCACTATTTTTGGTGCAGCTTGAGCTTTTTGCATGAAAGGTTGAGACCTTGAGTTTATCATTGCCATTCCTTTTGGAATCATAGCCCTAATGCCATTTCCTAGTCAAGGTTCAAGTTTCATTAAGTTTGGATGGGTAAAACTTGAGTTATTTAGGTTTTTCACGGTCACATTTCTGAAACTCCTATTTTTGTACAGCATGGATGTTGAGCTAGACAGGTCTTTCATTTGGGCTTAGTTTTGAAATTCCTTTTGGAATCGTAACCCTGAGGACATTATCTTGCTATGTTCAAATTTCATCAAGTTCGGATGGGTAAAACTTGAGTTATTAAGGTTTCTTCACTATCAAATTTTTGAAATTTCTGTTTTTATGCAACGTGGTTGTTGAGCTAGATAGGTTTCTCATTTGGGCTTCGTTTTGAAATTCCTTTTGGAATCATTACTCTGAGTACTTTTTCTTACTATGTTTCAAGTTTCATTAATTTTGGATGAGTAGATCTAGAGTTATTAATGTTTCTTGGCAGTCAAGTTTGATATTTCTTCACATTTGAGTTAGTGAAAGTCTTGCTATATTCATCCTATTTTTGGTGTTGTTAAACTTAGTCTTTGTTTCATAGCACTAGTGTTTTTGAGAAGAGATTCTTGAGAAGGAAATTTTAATTGGTTCCTATTCACCCCCCTTTAGTCACCGGTTTCGGTCCTTCAATTGGTATTAGAGCCCGATTCTACTCTTTTTAGATCTTGATCGGTCTCTAGAACCATGGTCACTGACAAGTATTCCACCAAGCCTATGATATTTTTTGAGGTCGACTATCCCTTTGAAAATCTCGGATAGAGCCATACATTACTGCCTAAGGTTTCTCAATCTGGCAGAAGGTTAAAATCCCATATGAGGTTACTGCAAATTCAGAATAAATAATTAAGGGAAATTAGCAAATTGACTTCGATATGATTTCCAAAGTAAATCTATAAATAACTAAAATTTTGAGTAATAACTAAATAAAAATTAGCAATTAAAACAAAGCATCTATGTCAAGTACAAGCCAAATTAACTAAAATTCTAAATAAAAATTACCTAAGTTATAACAGCTTGATTTAAAAGAAAGAGTCCATGTCAAGTATAATCTAAACAAACAGAAATTTGAAATAAAAAATTAAGGAAATTAGCAATTTGACTTCCATTTGAGTTCCAAAGTAAATGCATAAATACTAAAATTTAGAATAATAATTAAATTAAAACAAAGAGTCTATGTTTCATATGAATTTCAATGTAAGCCCTATAAATAAAATTTACAATTATAATAAATAAAAACATAAATTTTCATACAAATTCCAAACTGAAATTGAAAAAATCCACCCCAAGTACAATAAAAAAATGCAAATTCGGAATAAAAATTAAAGAGGTGATTAGGGATTTGATTCGTACGACCTTCAAAGTAACATCCCTAAATAAAAATGTTCGGTATAATAGTTGTTTAATCCGTTCAAGTTTGTAGGGCGTATTTTCTCTTGGCAAGTAGGCCAATGTGATATAAAAAATGACTAGAGTACTACTAATTATTGTCTATAAATACTATACAATGGATGCATATAAGCTAGATAAAGTAAAAAATTAGCAAGACCATTAAAAAAATTAATCGAGAAAAGAAAAAGATTTTGGCTAATCTAGCAAAACCACGTTATTGTGGCTGTCACATACAAACCAAATTAACGGATACTGTAGGGATACTGCGAAGTGCCTGCAATCTGAATTGTATCTAGGACTGATTCGTTGACGTGAACAGGGAGAATGTTCAGAGACGTCTTGCAATTCATACAGATAAAAATAAGGTTGGTCGTTTGAATTTTCTGAATTATTGTGTTCTTTTGTTTCGTTTTGTTTCAGCGTCTCGAACAGGGAGGATATTCAGAGAGGGGTTGCAATTCATACAGGTTTGGATAGGGTTAGTCATTTGAGTTTTCTAAATTATTGTGTTCTTCTGTTTCATTTCGTTTCAGCGAATGCAAATCAGTATCACATTTTACAAATTTAAATCCTTACTATATAAAGTGAGAGTTTCTTCATACGTCACTTCATCAAAATTGCCAACCTTTGCCACTGCTCTTTAATTACCCACCTTTACCACTGTTATTTCATCAAAATTACCCATCTTTGCCACTGCTCTTTAATTACCCATCTTTATCACTGCTTTTTAATTACCCACTTTTGCCATTATTAGTGCTCTTTGCAAATAAACTTTTTATCGCAAATTGAGTTTCCATTGCAATGCACGGGCACATGGCTATTTATTGAATTTTGGTCTTTTCCATGGGAAAACTATAACTTAGACACTATAACGTAGTTTCAAGAATGAGACCTTCCATTGTTTCTGATTATTATAGTTTACTATTATAGACTTTATATAATTACTAGAAATTATTGTTCTATTGCTTTAATTCGTCTGTAACTTATAGTTCCAAATACAAAAACTTTTGCATACGAAAATTTGCAAATTGCACCTTTAAACTTTTCTTATTATCACGGTTTAGTCTTTTAGATTTCTGCCAAGTATTATTTTTCTACTGTTTTAATTCGTCTGCATGAGCGGTTGTTGTATTGTTGCAACGTACGGGCACTCGGCTAGTATTGCTGAAGGACAAGTTCCTGTCTAGGTTTAGCTAATAGCATTATTCACATTTTGTAGGATCGAAATATACTAACGTAGCAATCAGAGGGGGGTGAATGATTGCGCGGAAGCTAATATCAAATTTTTGATGATTTTTTCTAACTGTAACATTCCGTTTTTGAATTTTCTGGAGTTCGAATTTCAAAATCCAAACCCAACCAAAATTTGTTTGAATTCAATCTAGCTTAATTTGAATTTTCAAAGTCAAAAAGGATTTAATTTGAATAATCTATAACTCAAATTAATTATTTCTTATTTTTATTGGGTTCCTTGTGCTTCATTTGATTTTTATGTATTTTTAGAGATTTTTCCGAATTTATTTACTATTTATTTGGATTTATTGAAGTTATTTGGATTTTCTGGCATTTTAAATTAAATGGGAAATCATTCTAAATATTTTCTTCCTCGGTTGGGCGTGCACACTTTGTTCATTCTTGACCAAATCCTTGTCGCTCGGCCCAACTCCTCGAAAATTTAAGCAACCGAAACCTTAGCGCATCCCACCACTGATCTTCGATCCAACGAACACAAACAACGCCGCCATCCACAACCGAAAAACCCTAGCGCCTCGCCCGTCCGATCTTGATCGAGCGATTCGCAAACGTCCACGTCACCTTGAAAAGCCGCCGCCGCTCGAAGCCCTAGCCGCAGCGACCAACCTCTGTTCCCGTGCCGTTTCACGCAACCCTAGACTATAAAAACGCACTCCGACTTCCGTGCCATGCTCTCCTCTTCGCGCCGCACAGTTCCCCTCTTTTCTCTCCGGCGGAGACGCCGTCTGGTGGCCGTGCGACCTCGTCGAAGTTCCAAGTCGCGCCCGAGCCATTCCGCCGCCTCTAACTTCCACTCCGGTGAGTCTCTGATTGGCGGTTACACCGTTGAGTTCATCACGTGGTTCTCTTCCAGATTCACTAACTCTTCTGCCTAATCCATCGCTCTTTCGCCGTGTTGCGCGCCGTCTTCTCCGATGCCGGTAGATCAGCGCTGCCCCTCACCGTCAGGTTCTTCGAGTGTTCTCCGCCGTTGGATCGGCAACCGACGATCAGATCTGCGCCACGTTTTCCCTCCGGTAAGCCATCGAGTCGCCCGCCTCGTCACCTCCGCGTGTCGCCTCCCTGTCCGCCGTGTCCGCCACATGGTGCCGCGTGTGCGACGCGTGTGCGCCACGTAATCGCTAGTCGCCGCGGTGTCGCCACATGCACGCCACCGTAGACTTAGTGCTCGCATGTCTGCCACGTGTTGGCCATGTGCTCGCCACCTTGGCGCTGCCCTCCCGCGTGGCAGTCCTCGTTGTCAGATCCGCGCCGAGTCAGCCGCCGCGTGGGTGCCGCGTGCCAGACACATCGATAGCTTGGCGAAAGGGGATGATCATGTCGTGTGGGTAAAGTGTACCAACTCTGCAGAGTCAAAACTACTTGAGTAGCCGTGCCTACGGATAAGGGCAAGCGTGGAACGCTTTCACATAGTAGATTTTCTGGTTTTTTTGGTTTTAAATGGAAAAATGATGATTTGGTTTAAAATGAAAATGTGGTTGGGAATCCGCGAGCGGCTGGAGCTCCCGGATTTAGTTTGGCGGCTAGAGCCAACCAGGTAGTTAGAACCTGGAAAACTGTTATACTTCAAAGTTAATTAATTATGCTATTTACATTTTGTTAAATGCTGCCTTATGAAATTATTACTTGTATTTAAATTTTAAATTCGCTTTATGCAAATGAACCCCAAATGCTTCCTTTGTTTAAGCCTTGCATTTAGTTAATTGCATTAAGTTTCCGAGACTTCTTGCGGGGCTGCTTATTCCATAAAGCAGATGAGGAGGACCGAGCTAGCTATCCCAGAGTGTGCATCCCACCTTTTGACATCTGTGGTGAAGACCTGGAGGAGGAAGACCCGGACTACTAGGGAGCGTACCCCAGTCGGTTGCCTGTGGGCACATTGACTGGCTCTTTTTGTTGCTTCATTTCCGCTGTTACTTTCACACTTAAGCCGTAAGGCTCATACTTGTAATAATGTGATGATAATGTTTACGATGTTTACTCTCTCTTTTGCTTATTACTGTTGTTTACTTTATGATATGTCTGTGTTATCATCACTGTATGACTGTGTGTGCTAGCTGTTCCTGGACTAGCACGGTTGAAACACAGAGGGTTCGGATTTGGTGATCCGAGTCCCTACAGAGGTGGTATCAGAGCCATATCGACTGTAGGTCGCAACCCTAGTTAGAATGGTCGTTAGAATTTCAAAATTATTTTCTAAAATCAAACCCACAGACTGGTAATTAATAGATTGTCTCCTCTCACCTTATTCTTAGGTTCTTACTTCTTTCCTTTTCTGAATGTTATTCCGAAACTTAAATTTGATCTCATCTCCTGAAATTTCTTTAAGTCTTCGATCAACCGCAAGATCGGTGGAAGGACTGCTAGAAGGATCAAGTGGACAGAAGATCACTCAAAATGGACCCGTATGAAGAATAAGTTAATAGTACCCATGTCACCCTTCTTCGTTTAGTAGTCGGAGTTTATTGGGTCTTTCGTTGCTTGCTTGATGGGTGTATTGTACACTTACCCTAGGCATGGTGTTGCAGCCACCTTTCGTTGGAATTTTGTTGCTTGTTTTGCCTTGGAATGGCTATCTCACCTAATATCCTTATCTTGTGCTTTTTCCCTCTCGTCTTTTGCTAACTTTTTTTGGCCGTTGCTTCAGATGGACGGTCAGGGCAGAGGCCGTGGTCGTGGTCGTGGCCGGGCAGTGCCACAAGAGCAGCAGAGTTCTGCAGAGCAGCACGCAGAGTCAGAGTAGGAGTTGCCGCAGCCGCCACCTTTTCAGCCTCAGATGGCAGATATGCAGCAAATGATGGCGATGCAGCTTCAGCTACTGCAGGCCTTGGCTCAGAACATGGTGAACAATCAGCAGCCAGCACCAGCCGCAGCGCCAGTGTTCCAGCCTCAGTCGAAGCTTGGAGAGTTCATGAGGACCCGACCGCCTATCTTCTCAGGCGCAGGAGAGCCTTTGGAGGCAGACGATTGGCTCAGAGATGTTGAGAAGAAGCTTCAGCTGGCCCAGTGCGATGACCGCGAGAAGGTGCTCTATGCGATCACCGGTGAAAGGAGTCGCTACAGTGGGACAACCATTCACCCATCGAATGCTCAGGCGATCACTTGGGAGGAGTTCACTGAGGCCTTCCGGACTGCTCATGTACCTGCTGGAATCATTGAGATGAAGAAGAGAGAGTTCAGGAAGCTGCGTCAGGGAAATCAAAGTGTGTCAGAATACCTCAACCAGTTCACCCAGCTTGCGAGGTATGCACCTGAGGATGTGGCCACTGATAGTGCCAAGATCCGGAGGTTCATGGAGGGTCTGGACCCCGACATCAAGGTGCAGCTTGTTGCATTTGATTTCCCCAACTTCCAGCACATGGTGAACAAGGCCCTAGTGCAGGAGGATGCTCAGCGCCAGCAGAGAGAGTCTCGCAAGAGGAAGATGACATTTCGGGCTCAGCAGGGAGCGAGTGGATCTCGTCAGCGTTTTCCACCTCGGCAGGCGGGGCCTTTGTTCAGGATCACCCGCACACCTTACTCGACCTCGCCCGGTTGCTCGGGGGTAGCAGCAGTTGCGGCCTTCGGCAGAAGGGGAACACCAATGCTGCAGGAGTCCAGTGCTTTCACTGCCATCAGTTGGGTCACTATGCCAACAGCTGTCCTCAGAGGCGTCAGCCGGTTACTCCAGTACCGTTCAGCTTGGGAGCCAGCTCAGCTAAGACTCCAGCTGAAGGATCAGGACGTGGTGCGCCTCACACCCCCATGACTCAGCAGTCGTTTGGGAGAGGGCGTGTCAACCACGTGACTGCAGAGGAGGCTCAGGATGCACCAGATGTGGTACTGGGTACGTTTCTTGTCAATTAAATACCTGCCACAGCTTTATTCGATTCTGGAGCATCACATTCTTTCATTTTGAAGAATTTTGTTGATCGTTTTGGTTTGGAAACCCTTGCTCTTAAGAATCCCATGATTGTTCAATCACCGGGAAAAGAAATGAGAACTGATTTGGTGTGCCCTAGTGCAGCTGTAGAGATTAATGGGGTAACATTTCTAGCGAGTCTCATTCTCTTAGATTTGAAAGGATTGGATGTCATCCTAGGGATGGACTGGTTGACCAAGTTTAAGGGTCAAATTGATTGTGCCAGTAGAGCCATCACTCTCACCAATGCATAAGGCATCCGAGTGGAGTTTAAGCACGATAAGTCGTTGGGTGAGAATTGCATGTTGAACAAGTTGAAGGAAATCATCGTGGAGGATGTACGTGGTGGCGAATACCCGACGTATTCACGAGGATTTGCTGTGCATGCCTTTGATCGGAGATCGAGTTCACCATAGAGCTTGTCCCCGGCACAGCTCCAATGTCCAAGAGGCCTTACCGCATGCCAGCGAATGAGCTCGCCGAAATGAAGAAGCAAATTGAAGAGCTGCAAGAGAAGGGATTTGTTCGTCCGAGTTCGTCGCCGTGGGGAGCGCCAGTTCTCTTTGTGAAGAAGAAGGATGGTAGTATGCGCATGTGTGTCGACTACAGAGCTCTGAATGAGGTTACCATCAAGAACAAGTATCCTTTACCCAGGATCGACGATTTGTTTGATCAGTTGAAGGGAGCTTGTATCTTCTCCAAGATCGATCTGCGATCTGGATATCATCAGTTGAAGATCAGGCCGCAGGACATTCCGAAGACAGCCTGTGCCACTCGGTATGGACTGTATGAGTTCACAGTCATGTCCTTTGGTCTGACCAATGCTCCAACCTATTTCATGAATCTGATGAACAAGGTGTTCATGGATTATCTGGATAAGTTTGTTGTGGTGTTCATAGATGACATTCTTATCTATTCTTGAGATGAGGCTGAGCATGAAGCACACTTGAGAATGGTCTTAGAGAAGCTCAGAAGTCACCAAAACGAAAATCAACGTACGACGGACCAAAACGGTAGGAAAGAAAGTCTTCTCGTAAGTGCTAGATCTCCTGGCTGTGAGGGATTTTTCAAGACGCGAGCTCAGGATGCAGGGACTCCAGACGCATCAATCTCAGGCGCTTCTCGTTGCCAAAATCACAGCTGCATGCCGCAATTGTAAGTTCAACCTTCATTAGTTATGGTTTTGGTGTTAATGACAAATCTAATATTGTGATTATCCCCTAATACGACATTGGTATTAATGACAAATCTTATATAGAGACTAACTTGTTTATTAAGAATATCTTTGATTAGTCTCATCGCATTGAAAAATGGAGAACCAAGGTATGTATGCGTATTCATTCTAGTATTAGTTGCATACTTTGGATTCAAGTTAAAATATGAATGTCCCCATTATATTAACCACAAATGTGCATCATGTTTCCCATTCCATATATTACATGGATGCACACACTTAGGGGGAGTTTGTAGTTTAATTTGAAAGTCTCTTTGTATTGATCTAATTCTTATTGACGCATATAAGGATCAAGACAAAGAAACTAAATCCTTGAGTATATATTTGAATTGCCTAGCTATAAGTATACTCATGGTAATATAGGATGTACTCCAATGTGATCAAATTGAATATGTGCATATTATATCCAAGTCAATCATACTTATGCACATATACATATGGGGTTTATTCTATAGTTGATGATTTAGAGTAATGATCATTTCCACACTATTTACATACAATGGATCATTACTTTTCATCAACATGAGTATATGAAAACTTATGTAGTTAATATATACTCATATCAATTTAAATGATAATTTAAATTGAGTTCATTTGTCTTATTAATCATTAACGAACACTTCATCATGTGTTGATGGTGCTCCGTGATTAATTGAGGACAAATGAATAGTTCTTAAGTATAATGAAGCATGAGTTGCATTATTGTACTTAAGACACACTTAAATCATTCTAATTGATTTTGGTTGTGCTCAATTGATCTAAAGGCATCCATTATGTGTTAATGGAGTGCAAGAGATAATTGAGACAACCATGCATCTTGGACTAATAAGTTTCATGAGTTATGTTTGAGTTAGGTCCAAAGATGAATGAGATGATGAAAACGGGACAAGGACGGCATCATGAGTTGATGGGCGTCAAGAGTGGATCCCGAAGTTAAAAGAGGAGTCGAGTGATGATCCCGGGGGAGCATATGAAGTGAAGATCATAAAGACCCCAAAGGGGATTGCTTGTGCGCGGCGGCGAAGGTATAATTAGATAGGCTAAGGACTTTCTAGTCTTTGAGTCTAGTATTTATCGCCGTACTGTTAAGAAGGGTCGTTCCCTAGTTTGAGCTTCATCATGTGTTGATGATCTCAATCCGCGTTCACTCGAGCTCAAACCATTTGGATTTGGTTTTTGCATATAGGTTAACCATTTGGCATGTGTTGCGAATGTGTTAAGCTTATGCTTGGTTGTTATCAGTTTATGCTCTGATTTGCATGTGTTGCAAAGAGGAAGAGTATAAGCATTTGGTTTTCGCGTTATGCTTTGATTTGCATGTGTTGCAAATAGGATAAGCTAGTGCGTTGGCTTTTGCGTGAAGTTCACTTTTGCATGTGTTGCAAATGTTGAAGCTTCATGTTTTGTTCGAAAACAATCTTTATAAAACCGTGTGGTTGCTTGGAGCTAAGTTTTGCATGTGTTGCAAAAGGAGAGAGCTCAAGCATGATTTTATGTGTGTGGTTTTGTATGGAGCTAGAGGCTTTGCATGTGTTGCAAGTAGAGAGCTCATACATGTGATATGGTTTTGGTTTTAGTTGAAGTTGGATTTGGTGTTGCATGGAACTAGAGAATTGCATGTGTTGCAATTAGAGAGTTCATGCACCTTGATTTGGTGTTGCTTGGAGCTAGACTTTTGCATGCGTTGCAAAGAGTAGTGCTCAAGCATGAAATGGTTTATTGCGTTGTTTGCAAGTTCGTTGTGCGAATAAACTGAGGTTTATGAGTCCAGGATCCCTAGAGCATGTGAGTGGGGCTTGCAACGGGTGTTGGCAAGTTGACCGGGTCTTGTGTTGACCTTCACATGACTAGGGGGATTAATCTCATAAACTCGAGTTTGATTTGCTTAATACGTTTTGCAAATAGTTCTTGAGTTGTTGGCGAAATGTGTTTTCGTCATTTGGAGTTGGTTGTGGTTGTGCAAATATGTTTTGCAAATGAGCCTTGAAGTTATATCTTTCGATCCTAGAGCATGTGTTGGCATTTGCAAATGTGTTTTGCAAAGTGTCGGGATCATGTGTTGATCCTTACATGGCTAGAGGATTGATCGCGTAAGTTCGGTGTTTATTTGCGAAATGTGTTTTCGCAATTTGGTTGAATTCTTTGAGCATGAGCTAAATTGGTGCAAATATGTTTTGCACGGGTAAATGATCATGTGTTGATCATCTAGAAGCTCAAAGAATAACAGTTGGATCTTTGGAGGAAAAGAAATCGCGAAAAACCGGAGCTGTGTGCTTGTGGCCGGTGCGACCGGATGGAGGCCGGTGTGACCGGACCTCCGGTCGGACCGGGCAGGCGTCGGTGCGTTTTCTCCAGAAGAGTCGTTTTCGGGGTTTTTGCTGGCTTTGCCTGGCGGTCGGACCGGCCGGGTCGGTGTGGCCGCCATGTGATGTGATCGGCCAAGGAGGCGGTGCGGCCGGCCGTGCTGCTGATCAAAAATCCGACCGTTGCCTGTGAGGCGGTCGGACCGGGTGAGGTCCGGTCGGACCGCTTTTTCCCTGATTTCGCCCATTTTGCCCCCAAACGGCTAGTTTTCGTGTGGGGGGCTATAAATACCCCCTTGGGGGGCTTAGGGCAATGGAATGCTTGGGTTGGCTGTGTGTGGGAGTAGTGTGCATGTGTTGCCCCTCTCCATTTGCATCTTGAGCTTAAGAGTGAGCCTAATTGCATGTGTTGCAATTAGGAAGTGGTTGAGTGACCTCTTGTGCATGTGTTGTACTTGAGGGAGGTCCTTGTGCTTGTGTTGCACTTGGTGATCACCGGGAGCGCATGTGTTGTGCTCGGTGAAGTTTAAGCGAGGAGCGACTTATTGCTCTTGGAGTTTGCTGACTCCTAGACGGCGTAGGCGTCGTGCGCGGGAGCTCTCGAGGTGTGAGAGGCCCCGGCGAAGTTTGTGAAGGTTCGGGTTGAGCCTACGTGCAAGCGTGAAAAACCACAACTAGTGGAAAGAGGCGGGTGCTCGAGCGGGAGCCGGTCCAAGTGTGGGCTTGCCTCAACGTGGACTAGGGGAGACCGGCAAGTCTCCGAACACCACGGAAAAATATCGGTTGTCTCTTTTACTTTCAAGTATTTACATTTATTGTATATTGTTTAATTGCTTGATTGTAATTAGAATTGCTTAGTATTAATTTATTGTTCAATTTAGCAATTCTAGTGTAGAGACTTAAATTTAGTTAGTGCACTAGTGAGCCTAGTTGATTTAGGCTTTAATTGTCAAAACCTAGTTTATCGCTTCCGCATATATCTTTGATTAGGTTTTGACATAGGGGTTGATTAGAGCGAAATATTTAGTGAGCGATTAATTTCTTAAAACGCCTATTCACCCCCCCTCTAGGCGCATCCTCGACCCTACAGCAATGCACAAGACGCAAGAAGCTTGGCTGAAAGAAGCAAAACGCTCATATCGAAAGAAGGATTTTGATTTTTCTTTGTCTAATCTGGATACAGTACTCCAAACAAAAAGAGTACAACCCTAAAACCTGGCTCAAAATAAACAGAAGACACCTCCCCCTATTTATACTGAGCAAACATAAAGAGATTGAATACAACTCCACTTATAATATGGAAAGAGTTCGTATACATCTCAACCTGGCCCAACATGGCCAAAAACAACTCTTGCATGCATGTACAGCCCACATGCTGTAATTACGTGACTAACCAGCCTCCATGTGCATGTTCTCTAGCCCAAATGTCCCGCATGACATCCTTGACCACCAAGACATCGATTCCTCCCTGAACCTAGTCTCGAACCTCAATTTCTCTATGAACCTAGTTCCAGTCCCGTCATCGACCACGTTCGCCCTCGAGCAACACCTGCACATGAATAAACAAGAAACAAATCCGAGCACAAGCCCACGACTTGACTCAAAGTCAATCTATGCAACCACTCACACGAGCGCATTGCATCAAGAAAAATCATTATCAAAGTCAATCCATACAACCACTCACACGAGCACGTTGCATCAAGCAAAACCATTATTATGCTATCACAAGCATATCAAATAATCATCTTAAACAACACATGTACATGCACAACACATGCCATGATCGCCACCACTTTGCAATACCAATTTCATTACTAAACCAATTTTTCAGCTCATGATTTCACACATTTTTTTTGGTTTTCCTTTATTTCCTAGCCTTCCGGATCATACAAGTTATGGGATTGTCTTCTTTAAATTACGCACCTTTTTTTTAGTGAGTGAGATTCCTACGCTACTTCTGGGAATTGTGAGCAGAAAAATATAAATACTCTGCACTACCCATGCCAATACATAGCTTACAGGAGTGGAGATACATCTCAACTGTTTATATTTACCCATTATTAGTTATTTTTTATGTTAGTTTCACATGTGAGTCATGAACATTTACATTTCTAGCTATTGCCTATAGCCGCACATGTTATGTGCTAGATTTATATGTAAACTATTGAATTGTTATATTAGATACATGTCATGAGTAAATTTTTCCCCTGTTTTAGTTTAGTGCTCTGTTGATATTAATTTATTATACGACTGTTGCTTGCTTCTCCACACACACAAACAGGAGTCTCTAAGCTAAAGTAGTGTTTAAACTTTGATTGAGGTGATTAGTTGTGATTTATTCGTTTATTGTTAAATTGTTCTGCGCAGCCGAACCCACTTGGCCTATTCTTCATTACATGTGCACAATTTATCTTAATTTCGGTGGGTTGTATATTAGATTAGCCATTAGTCTATAGTCTCTGCCTATTTTTTATGCATTGCTCTATTCACATTTTTCCTTTGGAGTTCCCCTATTATATTGATATTCTGAAGTTCTGATGTGTACTTCAAGAAAGAACACTGTTAGTGCGCTTCATTAACTGCGCTTTGTTCTGTACCAAGGCCAGCGAATCACCAGAAAGAAGTAGTCCATCGAATAAAGATTTGAGTATAAAAGTTACAGTGCGATACTACATGTAATGAAAAGCTTTTCCTTTGAGTTGTAAATTTATACATTAGTTTCATGAACATGGCACAGCAGATGGCGTAGTCATGCACTACTACAAAAGGGGCTATATTAGACACATCATCACAAACGGTTTTAAGAACAAACCGTCTGTGATGTATTTCGGGCACATCGCAGACGGTTTGTGGATGAAACTGTCTACAATATCTGATTATCACAGACGGTTTTATACACAAACCGTTTGTGATGAAAGTGAGAAGTTCACAGTCGATTTGTGGAGAAAACCGTTTGTGATGAGAGAAATATCACAGATGGTTTTATCGATAAACCGGCTGTGATGATAGGTATAACTTCACAGACGGTTTGTAGATAAAACAGTCTGTGATATTGCCCTTATCACAGACGTGTTTATCCACGAACTGTCCGTGATCATCAATTGAAAACAGAAAACGCGCGCCTTACAACTACTGGATTGAGAATTAGATTGCATTATATATATAAGAAGATCATTACAAAAGTCTTTGATAATTTTGAGAACTAGATTGCATTATATATATGAAGAAGCATTATAAAAGACTACTACAAAAGTACTACTTTAACTAAAAAGACTACTCGTCGTCGTTGTTGAAGGAGGAGGCCGGAGGGGCGGCGGAGTCCTCGCTGCGGCCGTCCACCTCGATCAAGCCGGCTCGGTCTGGGTCATCCTCCAGCTCCCAGCCGTCGCGATATGCCACCTCATCGTCGGAGTCCCACAAGTCCTCCTTCGAGTCGGAGTCGGAGGAGGCAGGCGTCAAACGCTTCTGCCGGGTGCGGGTGGAGGCGGAGGCGAAGCGTTTGTAGGCGGCGTCGGGGGGGGGGGTGTGGAGCCATCAGAGGAGGAGCCGTCGGAGGAGGAGGCGAAGGCGGAGTGTTTGGGTTGCTGATGCCGGCGTCGTCGGAGGGGAGATTTTGTGCTATAGAGGTGGTGTCGGAGGAGCTGTTCTTATATGGTAGCTGTCCGTGTTTCGTATAACCGGCAAGTAAATTTGTAAGTATAAGGGCCGCGCGTTCCCTCTCCTTGAATGGTTAGACGAAGGGAGTCCCGGATGTATACTGGTTCGGGCCGAATGTCCCTATGTCCAGTTCGTGGTGGTGGATCTTATTGCTCGGGGTGTAGTGGACTATAAGAGATTACAAGCGAGGGCTAAGGACAGGCCCTTAGCGCTCGTCCGAGTGAGGGAGTTCGGGAGTGTTTGTCTAGGTCGGATACTGAGTCGAATCGGGTGGTTTGTGTTGAATCGAATGAGCTCGCCCCTCCCTGAGGGCCCTGCCTCCCTTTATATAGGCGGAGGGGGCAGGTTACACAGGAATTTGGAGAAAAAGGTTGGGGTATGCTACGCCCGGGAGTTCCGGTCTTCGGTCTCGATGGCCGACAGGTTCCTGTTTATCCCATGCTGGGTTGGTAGACACAACAGACAGTTTTCTGTTGGGAAGGTGCGCACTTGCCCTCCGTGCGCCTGTCAGGTGTTGACGTTGCTTACGCTGTGCTCTGGTACCGTCTTGGGACGGAGCGTGTCTCTCCACTGTGCGTGACGTATTGAAGAGACCGACGCTTGACTCCATAGCCTCTTAACCGCCTTGGGAAGGAGCCGCCCGGCCCCGCGTGGCTGTCGTGTCCGCAGGGGCAGGTGGCCAGCTTGAGGCCGACTGGCGACGTGGCGGAGGTTGTTGAGTCGAAGTTCGTTGAGGCGCCCGACCAGTGGCCTGGTTGAAGCCTACGGGGGCGCCCGACCAGCGACGGGGTCGGAGCCTGTGGGGGCGTCCAACCTGAGGCCAGGTCGAACCGCCCCTAGGGGGCCTGAGCCAGGCCAAGGGTCCTTCGTGGCCCCTTGGGGCCTAGAACCGGGCCCAAAACGAATCATCTGGTGTTCCAGCCAATATTTAGGGATAATCCCATCTGTGAGGGACGGAGACTTTGGTAGTACCCTCTCTGGCACTCTGCACTCCTGGCAGTCTTGCTGCCAGGTCCGTGCGACTGAGAGGGAGACGATCTTGAAAGAGATGTATACTTTGCTGTGGGGTACCCCTGGTATGAGTATTCGTCAGTAGCGCAATTTCATTGGGAAGACGAAACGCCGCATTGGAAAGATGAAACAATCTCTGACTACGCGCGTCTGCATTAGGAAGACGAAACGATCACTGACTGCGCGCGTCTGCATTGGGAAGACAAAATGATCATTGACTGCGCGCGTCTGCATTGGGAAGACGAAACAATCAAGTACTGGAAAGACTGCGCGCGATTGGGAAGACAAAGGAACATCACGGATAGTTTGTTGATAAAACTGTCTATGATGGAGTCATCGTAGACAGTTTTATCCATAGACCATCTGTGATATCATGTGACATCACAGACGGTTTGTGGATAAAACCGTTTGCGATGACTGATCACGAAGCAGACGGTTTTATCTACAAACCGTCTGCGATGTCATCACATCACAGACGGTTTGTAGATAAAACCATCTGCGATGATATCTCTTACCTGTAAAAGACAGAGAGCCTTGACCGCCTCTGTATTTTTAGGTTTTCCTCTATATTTCTGAGGTGGCTGCGATTGAGAGGCGTTCTGGTGAAAGAGACCCTAGATTTAGAGATTTAATTGCAGATCCTTGTGCTCTTGGTCATCCAAGGTTAGTAATTGCTTCTAATCTGAATTGGTCCAAATTTGCATTATATTTAATATCTATCTATCTTGGTAAAGAGGGAAATGAGGCTGGTTAATTTGTTCTCTATGATGTAAAGTAGATACATTTGTTATACCTTGTGTAGGTCCATTTGTACTTTATGATCTAAATTTGTCGTTTAACACCTATTGTTACATATGTTGCGTAGATTGACCAAAGCTGGATGTACGCTGAGAACCGTGTGAGCGTCGAGTACATTAATGCTGTCTCTGCTTTTAGAAGAGATGCAGAGGTAGATATGTCGAACAAGGGGGTGGAATTTATGCCTTGTTCATGCATTGACTGTGAGAATCTCTAGATGTTTCAAAACCCAGCGCAGATTGAAGCACACTTGATTCTACAGGGTTTCAAAAGGGGGCATACATGTTGGACCAGTCACGGTGAAGAGAAGATTACGTAGGGACTAAGTAATACTACCATCGTGGACAAAGTTGACGATACTCTGGATATCGTCAATGAAGTCAACGATACTTCGGATGATATCGACTGTACTTTCGATGACAATCTAGATCAGATGCTAGGGATGCAGAAGGGAACCGTGATGAGCGGGAGTATGTAAAATTTCAGAGCTTGATGGACGACTGGGAGAAACCTTTATTCCCAGGTTGCAAGTCCAAATACACAAGGTTGTCGTCCGGGCTGGAACTGCTGAAATTAAAGGCAAGCAACGGTTGGTCTGACAAGAGTTTCATGGCGCTGTTAGATCTATTACCGTATATGCTTCCGGAGGGAAACGAGTTGCCGACAACCACCTACAAAGCCAAAAAAGTTCTTTGTCCCTTGGGAATGGAAGTAGAAAGAATACATGCCTGTCCGAATGATTGTATCCTGTACCACAAACAATGCACAAACTTGCATGTATGTCCGGTGTGCAACGCATCCAGGTACAAGTGTAATGATAGGTCGGATGACAACGACGAGGGCATGGAGGTGAAGAAAGGACCTCCTGCTAAGGTGGCATGATATCTACCTATAATTCCCTGTTTGAAGCGGTTGTTTGAGAACCCAAAAGAGGCAAAATTGTTTCGATGTCACTCGGATGAGCGTAAGAACGATGGAATGACTAGGCACCCTGCTGATTCGACGTAGTAGAGAAACATCGATGGAGGTTTGAAGAATTCGCAGCGGATCCGAGGAATATAAGGCTCAGATTGAGTATAGATGGAATGAATCCTTTCGGTAACATGAGCAGCCGTCATAGCACTTGGCCTGTAAATCTTTGTGTGTACAACCTTCCTCCTTGGTTGTGTATGAAGTGAAAGTATATATTGATGTCTATACTCATTGAAGGCCTGAAGCAACCTGGGAACGATATTGATGTGTATGTAGCACCATTGGTGGAAGATTTCAATACATTGTGGGCTCCTGAGGTGCAGATATGGGATACTCACAAACGAGAGTACTTCACTTTGCGCTGCCTGTTATTCTGCACCATAAATGATTATCCTGCCTAGGGCTGGAAACGAGTTGAGCCGAACCAGGCTCGGCTCGGTGCGGCTCGATGTAGTGGTGAGCCGAGCTAGGCTCGGCTCGGCCCTGAGGCGAGCCCAAAAAACCGGCTCGGCTCGGCTCGAGGTCGGCTCGTGAGCCGGCTCGTTGGCTCGCCGAGCCAGAGCATTATTTTGCAACTGGTACTAATTTGTTCCAAATCATACAAATACAATACAGAATGCTCTAAGCCAAAAGCAAAAGGAAACCATGAAGACTCTTAACTCAATTATATTGAACTTCACTGAAAATGCATCACAAAAATGGTGTCACTTTCGGACACAGCATCGACCTCGCTCCACACAAAAATGCAGATCTGCCTAACTAACCATTGAGCAGACCACTACACCGCGCAAGCCTGGAGTCGAAGCAAATTAACAAAGTCAGATACATACTGTGTATCAAGAAGTAGATCAAAGCTTGCCTTTCACAAGCTGCAACAGAACAAGGCAAATGAGCTTTTTGTTTGTGAACTCGAGTAGTCTTCTACCTCGACGTTTCAGGTTTCACCATCTTTGGCCCCAGAAATTTCTCGTTTGCCTGAAACGCCAAAACAAACACGGCTCACGCGCAACTCCAGATGTCCGCGTCACCGTGCGTCACATTCGATGCCGACGATTGGCGAAGGCATCCACATCCGTATTCCAACCACCAACGTGCTGCCTGCGTCACCGGCGCGATCCCTTGCTCGGCCGAGTTCCTGAAGCTAGATCGGGGACACGGCTGGGGGCGACGGAGTGGCCGCTAGGCGGAGGAGCGACGCGGCGAACGCGGCCTTGAGGCGCTTGGGTGAGGGGAGGGAGGGGAGGCACGCTTACCGGTTCCGACGGGCGGAGGAGGTCTCGGTCCCGGCAGGCAGCGTGCTTGCCTCGTCCCGTCGTCTGTAACTCCGATTCGGCAGTCCGGCGATTTTGACTTGCTCCGTGTGCTGTGCCCTGCGCAAGAAGGTGGGGAGGGGGAGGGGAACTGCGGCTGTGAGGGCCTGAGGGGAACTAGACTACTGGAGTGAAGTATGGAGAAAGGAGAAGTGAAGATCAACCGATCAGGAGAATAGGAGATGGGCTATTGGGCTGGCGGGCTGCTGAATAGATGGGTTCATGGGCTGGGTCGCCGAGCTGGTTTGGCTCGCGAGCCAGCTCGGTGGTCGAGCCGAGCCGGCTCGTTGTTTTCGCAAGCCTGAAATATAGGCTCGGCTCGGGCTCGATCCGAGCCACGAGCCTGTGCGAGCCCAAGCCGAGCCATGAGCTTATTTTCCAGCCCTAATCCTGCCCTTGCTAACCTGTCGGGGTAGAGTACAAAAGGAGCCAAAGCATGTACTCACTGCTTGGATGACACCGAGAGTGTCTGGCTGAATTACTCACGCTAAATCGTGTACATGCGTCACCATAGGTTCCTTCAGAGAAATCACCCATACTGCAAGATGAAAAAACAATTCGACGGCACCACCGAAGACGCTTTACCTCCAAATCCTTTAAGCGGGATAGACATTCATGATATGGTTAAGGAGTTGGATGTTATGCTAGGGAAGGGACCTAAATCGAGGACCCGTGAGAAGAGCATGTGGAAGAAGAGATCAATATTTTGGGATCTACCTTATTGGGAGCACCTAGAAGTTTGGCCTTTGCATCGGCGTGATGCACAGAGAAGAATATGCGTGATAGTTTGATTGGTCTCTTCTTGAACATTAAGGGTAAAACAAAGGACGGTATGAATGCACGACTTGACTTGGTCGATATGGGCATCAGACCTGAGTTAGCACCAAAAGAGGCTAATAAAGGCCGAACATACTGCGAGCTTGCTTGTTACACTCTGTCCAAGGCCGAGAGAACCGAACTGTGCCAGTGCTTGCATGGTGTGAAAGTTCCATCCGGTTACATGAAGAGACTTGTTTCGATGCATGATTTGAGTTTAACTAGCATGAAGTCCCATGATTGCCATGTGCTAATGACACAGATGCTCTCTGTGGCAATTAGAAGTATTTTACCGACCAAGGTTTAGGAGACAATCACAATGATGTGTTATTTCTTTAACACAATTGCTCAGAAGGTCATCGATCCCGAAGGACTTGATGCTTTGCAGGCCGAGGTGGTAACGACTCTATGTAATCTTGAGATGTATTCCCCTCCGTCGTTTTTTGATATCATGGTCCATCTCATTGTTCACCTTGTGAGAGAGATAAAGATATGTGGGCCTGTGTTCCTACGTAGCATGTACCCGTTTGAGAGGTACATGGGAATTCTTAAGTCTTACGTACAGAATCGATCTCGACCGGAGGGTAGTATTATCGAAGGTTATGCAACCGAAGAGGTCGTCGAATTCTACGTGGATTACATGGCTCAGGTCGAACCGATAGGTGTGCCTCAATCCCGCCATGAGGGGAGGCTCTAGGGCATTGAGGCCATCGGAAGGAAAGCAATCATGCCTGATCCAGTTGCGTGCGTGAAAGCCTATTTCACAGTTTTGCAACACATGGTGTTGTGGCCCGTATATCGACGAGCATAAGAATTGGCTATGACAAGAGAATCCGAAGCTTGGCAAGTCTTGGATCATCAAACAACATAACCTTCAGTTCAACAGATGGTTCAAGGAGTGACAACCCATTACTGGAAGCACGTCAAGTGATACGCTGACATGGTTGGCAAAAGGGCCAGCTTTTACATTTGTAACATGGAAAGGATATGACTTAAATGGGTACACATTTTACACGAGAGATCAGGACATGAAGAGCACAAACCAGAACAGCGGTGTTTGCGTCGATGCGCTGAATACCGCTGGATCGATGAGGAGCTCGTATTATGAGTTCATTGAGGAAATTTGGGAGCTCAACTATGTTCTTTTCAAGATCCCCTTATTTCAGCGCTGTTGGGTTAACCTGCAGCCAGTGTTTAAGAGTTCGCTCGACGGATTCGTGGCGGTTAGGCATCGCCAAGCGCCAAGGCCGTATTTGCGGCGCAATTGCGGGTCTCGGCGTTTTGACCCTCGGCGACCGAGAATTAATATATTTTTTTATATATTATTGATTTTATTATGAATAATTTTTTTTAGTTTTCTTTTCTAGTTATTTGCAAATTGCAAGACATCAAATATTAAAGTAGAATATTAAACTAAAATACTTGAACACATACTACTCAATTAACCAAGTAATAAACTAAGTAGTAAGTACTATGTTAGTGACTTAGTGTACCTTATTTTGAGGGCGACGATGTGAATCTTTCAATCATGGTCATCAGGTCATGTAAACAATAGATCAAAATAGTCCCTTTCATTGTTTTGTGTCAGCCGCTATGCCCGCCAAGGCCCACAATTTTGGCCGAACCGCCAAACAGGCTGCCAAGGGCTGAATTCATTACGTTTATAGCCGCTAACCGCAATATCGGCCGTAATATCGCCGCCAAGTACCGAATTTTCGAACACTGCCTGCAGCACGTGAAGGTTGACAAGTATGGCGTCACAACTGTGGACCTCGAATGTGTCGGATACCAAGAGGAACCATTCGTTCTCGCCAACCAAGTTGTTCAAGTCTTCTATGTAACCGACCCATCCAACAAGCAGCGCCACGTCATTCTTCAGGGAAAAAGGAGGATTGTCGGAGTCAAGAATGTGGTAGATGAGGAAGAATACAATCAGTTCGACGAGTTGCCTCCTATTGGTACCAGTGTCACAATCCAGGAAGACCAACCTAAGGAAGCTAGCTCTAGACGTGTTAATCATCGCGAAGGGCTAATTTTTGTACAAAAAATAAGCAAGTGTTGTCATGAGGACTTCATGTATATATATATACCAAGTGTTCATGTATTATAATTAATTAATGACATGTATTAATTACTGAGATGTATTGATTAAAATTAAGTAGGTGTATACATGACATATATATTTGCACGGCAAAAAAATAATACAATGGCCCATCCCAGACGGTTCTGGAATTGAACCGTCTGGGAAAAGCTTGTTTACCCAGACGGTTCTGTGATTGAACCGTCTAGAATGACTCTATCCCAGATGGTTCTGGGATTGAACCGTTTGGGATAATTATGTTTACCCAGACGGTTCTGCGATTGAACCATCTCGGATGAATCTATCCCAGACGGTTCAATCATTGAACTGTCTAGAATGGTCTTCCCGCGCCATCCAATAAATCCCGCGCTTGCCATTTCACCAAGTCCAGCGCACACTAAGTGTATTGCAACCCTAGCTATCGCAAGCCCCTCTGCCTCGGCGACACCCTCCCCCCTCGGCTGCTCCCTCCCCCGTGCTCGGTGGTGTCCTTCCTCGGCCGTGGTCTCCTCCCTCGATGACGCCCTCCCCCCTCGACCGCGCCCTCCCCCGTCGGTGGCGCCCTCCCCCCTCGGCCGTGCCCTCCCCCGTCGGTGGCGCCCTCCCCTCGGCCGCGCCCTCCCCCGTGCTCGGTGGTGTCCTCCCTCGACCGTGGTCTCCTCCCTCAGCGACGCCCTCCCCCTCAGCCGTGCCCTCCCCTGTCGGTGGCACCCTCCCCCCTCGGTGACACGAATAGCTTCGAGTGCTATTCCCTTTGTGAGTATTTTCGGTTCTACACTTGATTCTTGCTGGCTGAGATATTGGTGTTATCTGTGATGAAATTAGGGTTACTACATGAATATGATAATTGATGAAATGGTTTAAGCCTTGAACTGCTAGACTTGTATGAAATTATTGATTATATTCACTATTCTGCTCAATTTGTATTCATTTCTGTTATCGCTTTGAACCAGTTATATTGTTCTACTAGTTGATTGATTTAGCTAGTGGTCAGGTCTCTTCCAGTTGGTTCTATCAGTTGATTTTGCTGATATTAATCTAAACTAAGTTGTCTCTGTTGATAGAAATCTCTTGTCAGAGCATTGCTATTTGTTCTGTTAAGTGATCTTTAAACTGATCTGAACCTGCAATATATATTGGCTCTATTATTAGTCTGATCAAATCTTTGATTGTAAATAAAACTGACATTTTCTAACTGATCTGAACACAAATTGATTCTATAACATTAAATAATACTTAATCAATTCATGTGCATGTTAAGGTGGTAAGGGTTCAAGGCTTAAATTATTGAATTGATTAGTCTAGTCTATTTGTGATTGTGGTGAAGATCCTTATCTTCATCCAAACCCTAAAATCTAAGAGCACAACAAAATTAATTCCTCTTTTTGAGGTAGAAGGCATAATTCATATGATGGATGGCTTAAACTTGTTTAATATCATCTTATTTATGTCATGTTGGTTGTTTGTGGATTATGTATTCTCATATATATACTTAGAAGTAATAATGAATAAAATCTTGCTCTTATCATCGTATCTTTTCCAACAAGATGGCGTTAAAAATCTTCTCTTAAATTTGCTTCTCTTAACTTACCTACTCTTAACCTTGCATCATACAAGATGGCGTCTCCTTAATCCTCGGTATTGAAGGGATCGGATGATCGTAGCGTAAGAAAAAAGCAGTGCGATCTTGCAAGAGGGCTTAGTAAAAGGCCTCAAAGCCGATACAACATCACGGCTATCGATCAGCATGATGGGGCCCCTACCACACCTCCAAAGGCTGCGGCAGCTTTCCGGACCATGTGCGGGATCGTTGGGCGTGAACGGGTCCCCAACACGTATCCATCATGGAAGATACTGACAGATGAGGAGCGCGATAACCTGGTGACAAAACTGCGACGGTACGCGTTGCTAGTGGCGGGAAAGGCATGGAAGAACTTCAAGAGCGTCCTCATTGATAATTACGTCAATAAGGAAATGACTCCATTCCAGAAGTATGGGTTCATCTCTGAAGACGTTTGGGGACAATTTGTTAAGTTGAAGATGATGGAAGAGTTCATGCATCAAAACGCGGCTCACAAGACCGTCCAGTCAAAACACACACACCCACACAGACTTAGCTCAACTAGGTATGTGGGTAAGATGGCGCAATGGACAAGGGAGGACGACAAGGCAATCCAGAAAGAGGTCGCGCTGCCATTTGCCTCGATCGTAGATCCGCGTGCCCGAAACTGGGTAAGAGGAAGGTCACGTCACACTTCTTTGGGCGATGTGTCCTTTGCAAACCTTGCTGAAAAGGAAGTGTCTCAACGCCTAATATCGTTGAGCACAAAATCTTCCCAGGGCTCTTTCACTTTGAACAGAGAGAAAGGCACACTTTCACAGTCTTGGGAAACAAGGAGCACCCAGGTCGCACCAGAGGCCTAGGTGTTTTCGTTCCCTGGAAATTGGGATTCCCACAGGACTCGACCATGTACCGGAGTAGGAAGAGAAGCAAAGCCGAGCGTGAGGAACAGCTAGTAGCCCTATTGAAGAAAGGCTTAGAGCGCAGTTCGATAGTCAGCTACGAAGCCTCGAGGCAAAGATGGAGCAAAGGGTGGCTGAGGAGAGGCAGGGACGGAATGAGATAGCCCAAGAAGCACATGTGCAGTTCAGCCCAACCAACCGTCGGAGCAGCTGCGCGTCTGCCCCTCAGACGGACGTGGATGAAGCCAGATTTCCTTTTGATGACACCCTGGTAACATGTATGCAATGCTTCTTACCTACACTTTTAATGTTGGACGTGTTAGCTAATTACTTATGTACCCTTATGTAGGTGGCCATGCCATACAATATGCAAGTGAGGCTTGACAACGGTTCTGTTCCCTTGCAGGCTGCTTGGGGACAAGCGTATACATCCGGTGCAGGGGCATTAGTGCACAGTCATACTTTAGAGCGGGGCTACGTGAAGGTCCATGTTGATGGTATACATGAAATTTTCATGGTCGTCACACTGGACATGCCCCCAAATGATGAGATCGTCACACTAGGGGATGCCATTGGCACATTCATTCAGTGCCCCAAGAAGGACATCTCCTTCGACGCCCGCCCAGGAGCACCGAAGCTATAAGCAGTCCCAAAGGGACCACATTATGCGCCGGAGCTACCAACACTACCGGAGCCATGCCTTGCACCGAACGAGCCCGCCAAATTGGCTACCGTGTCCCGTCCCGCGCAGACCATTACTGCAGTAAGGGCCCAGTCGTATCCTGTGAAGATGAAGTTTGGTAGAAGGGAACATGAAGACAAGGGCAAATCGAAATTGGCCACGTCAGCCTATGACTTTCCATTTGCCCCATTGGTGTGGTAATTCGGGATGGGGCAACCGTTCGTACCAGATGAGCGCAAGGAGACGCTTTCATTAGCCTGTGTTAGAATGCAAGAATGGTACATGCAACAAGCCAACAAGCCGGTGGCACAATGGGTAACGAGTATCTCCGTGACCTTCCATGAGGAGTATTTCTTACACCAGTTTTTAGATGGCGTCTTCGTGGCTGACTTCATCAACTTCTTCGATCTCTACAACCTCAGAGCGCTCGACGCCTCACTCCTAAGATGCTGGACAATGTAAGTGTGTGCAATCACCGTCTACATTTCTGGCGCACCGATAAATGTCATATATATTGTCCTTGATTTTGTATATGTAGATACATGATCCAGGAAGCAATAACAAGGAAAGAACCGGTGGGTTTCACCGATCCACACATAATGTCCAAGCAAACCATGGACAAAAATAAACAATTCATCTACGAGTACGTGGAAAAAGTGCTGCTAACATATTCGAACAAAAAATTCATACTTGTACCCTACAACCCGGGGTAAGTGCTTCGTCCAGATGCTATACACATTGATTTCGACTATATATCTCACCTCGAAGTTAGGTTCAGTGACCATAACGACATACCTATGTAGATTTCACTGGGTTCTACTCGTAATTATACCGAGACAGAACCGGATAATTTATCTTGATTCCAGAAAGAGCGGCACCCACAATTTGAAGCCTATCAGAGATTTGCTCAACATGTCGTTCGATGTCTACAAATCGAGGGGAGGGCCCCACAAGAAGGGCCCAGCCACTCTAAAGCATACTTTTGACTTTCCGGTATTTGATAGTATGCAATAATCCTTCATACTCCATTATAATACCTTCAGAACTAATTAAACTATTATGTTTTGACAATGCCACCAGCAGCCAATGGGCACTGACCTATGTGGATTCTATGTTTGCCACAACATGGCACTCCTCCTTGGTGCCCAGCAGACCAATGTCATCCAAGTTTGTCACTCTTGCAACAAATGTCTCCACTTATTAATTTATATACACGCGAGACTTTAGTTTTATTATTGTGAGGCTTAGCAATGCTGAATCGCATTGGAGCAGTGACCTTGAAGTATTCGAGGACGACTTTTGCCTTCTTCTTTGCGTGAGGTCTTAAATCAATGGGCAGATGCTACTCAAGGCTCAACGAATCATGAGTTGTGAATTTGCTACTTAACCGTACATTAAGATTAATTTGTGAACCTTGTGATGTGAATTTGTCATTTCTACTTCTGAATCCAATTGGTTAATACATGTCAGTTGATTTATGAAATGGATGCGCTGTATATTGTGTAACATGTGATTGGAGTACATTTTTTAAATTTATGTCATAATAATATGCTGGTCATGCTGTGTGTACTGTTATTTGTTTCAGAGGGCATGGTTAGCAATTCCTGAGGCTAGCCAATAAATTAAAATTTAATAAAAAAATAGAAAATCAACATCACAGACGGTTCTAACGAATAACCATCTATGACGATACCACATCACAGACGGGTCTAATTTGGAACCGTGTGTGATGAGCTTTTTCACAGACGGTTGGAAAACCGTCTGCAATGACTCTGTGTCATCACTAACACTTGATTACAGATAGTTCACAAAACCGTCTGTGATGTGATCTACGAACCGTATGTGATGACCTGTTCTGTAGTAGTGATGCTTGCTGAAAGCTAGGGTTTATTCAATCTATGCATGTGAGAAGCTTCCTTTTTTTCCGCCTTTCTTACTAAGTATAGCAATCTAGGTTTATCCCATGGATTAGCAAGCAAAGCACCATGCGAAGATGAGTTTCTGGGTAATTAGTGAAATTTAAATACATCAGTAGCACTGTCAGAATTCTTAAAAATCACACAAGTTTGATCATGCTTTGAAATTTTTATGGTAGCTTAGGCATGCTCTCTGAGCCATCCTCAAAAAGTTTCAAAAATTTGCAACATGCTTTAATAGGTCAACTAAATCAGTGAAGTTGCTTTAAATGCATTAGCACCATTGTCATTTTTTTTAAAAAAATTGCACAAGTTTGATCATAATCTAAAATTTTTATGGTAGCTTAGTCATGCTCTCAGGACCCTTCTCAAAAAATTTTAAAAATCAAATTGGTTTTATGGCTCCGGAAAACCAAACAAAGCGAAATTTAAATGCATTCAGAATTTCTAAAAATTGCACAAGTTTAATTATGGTCCAAATTTTTTATGGTAGTTTATGCATGCTCACAAAACCCTTATAAAAAGTTTTAAAAAGTGAAGACAAAGTTTGGTAGAAGGGGAGGCGGAGACAAGGGAAAATCGAAATGGACCACGTCAGCCCGTGACTTTCCGTTTGCCCCATTGGTGCAGCAATTCAAGATGGGGCAATCGTTAAATCTTGGATGGCGCAAGGAGACGCTTACATTAGCCTGATTAGATTACAAGAATGGTACATACAACAAGCCAACAAGCTGGTGGCACAACGGACATCTAGCTGGTATCTCGGTGAGTTTCAAGGAGGAGTATTTCTTACACCGGTCTTTAGATGGCATATTCATGGTCGGCTTCACCGACTTGTTCGATCTGTACAACCTTAAAGCGCTCGATGCCTCACTCATAAGATGCTGGACAATGTAAGTGTGTGCAATCATCGTCTACATTTCTGACGCACCGATAAATATCATATATATATCATTCTTGATTTTGTATATGTAGATATATGATCCAGGAAGCAATATCAAGGGAACAACCGGTGGGTTTCGCCGACCCACACATGGTGTCCAAGCAAACCATGGATGAAAGTAAAGAAGTCATGCATGAGTACGTGGAAAAAGTAATGCTGGCTCACCCTACAACCCGGGGTAAGTGCTTCGTCCAGATGCTATACTTGTTGATTTCTACTATATATCACACCTCGAAGTTAGGTTCGATGACCATGACGCTATACGTGTAAGTATCATTGGGTTCTACGTAATTATCCGTCTGAGCGGGTAATTTACCTTGATTCCAAAAAGGCGGCACCCGACTTGAAGCCCATCGAGATTTACTCGAATTGGCATTTCGTGCCTACAAAGTTAGGGAGGGCCACACAAGAGGGGCTCGTGACTCTAAAGCATACTTTTAACTTTCGGTGTCGATAGTATGCAATAATTCTTCACACTCCATAATAATACCTTTGGAACTAAGTAACCTATTATGTTTTGGCGGTGCCACCGTGACCAAAGGGCATTGACCTATGTGGATTCTCGTTTGCCACAACATGGCACTACTCGTTGGTTCACAATGAGACCAATGTCGTAGAGGTGCATCAATCTTGCAACAATTAATTGTCTCCACTTATTAATTTATATACATAAGACTTTACTCTTCTCATCGATAGGCTTGGCAATGTCTTTGAATCGTATTGGAGCAGTGACACTGCTAAGTATTCGAGGACGACTATGTGCCTTCTTCATGTGTGAGGTCTTAAATCCAAAGGCGAGATGCCACTCGGGGCTCAACTCATAAGTTGTGAATTTGTTACTTACCATGCATGCATTGATTAATTTGTGAACCTTGTGTTGTGAATTTGTCATTTGTACTACGAATCCAATTGGTTAGTATATATGTAAGTTGATTTCTAAAATAAATACACTGTATATATGTTGTAATGAATATTGATGCCTCAGCCTTGGGTGGAAGCCCTAGGCACCCAAGGCATTATAAATTCCTTTTATAGTTTCTACAATTCACAATAATATTACAAATTCATATATTCTTTAGAATATTATTTTCCAACCATCTAATATAAATTAAAATTATAAAAATTATAAGAAATAAAGTAATTTTTGCATTCTTATAATTCTATTGCAAATTTTCATCTTGTTATATAAATTCAATTATTGCTTCTTTGCTTAATAAAAAATAATAAATTATACTTATTCCACACTAAAACGATTTTCAAAAAATAAAATAAGGTTATTAATCCAAATCTAGCATATAGGGGCTCAAATGGCTACTTTACAAATTTGGAAACATATAGGGGCAAATTTGGAAGGTGAATCCAAATCTGATATATAGGGGCTCAAATGGCTACTTTATAAATTTAGAACTATATTCATAATTCATACATGGGTTTATACAACACGATTGGACTAACATAGTTTGTTTTTACAAGTGATCCTTCATTATGATCGCGATGTACATAGGGAGATTCCTCTGTATCATTCAGGACACTAATGTCTAAGTCCACCGTGAAAGGAGGCATCTCGTCGAACTGATTATACTCTTCTTCATCCGTAACGCCCTCAACTCTGACAATCCTTCTTTTACCTGGAAGAACCACGTGGCTCCTTGGTGATTACTCTTCTTTGGTCTTCTCATACATTTTTTGTTTTCGGTAGACTTGTCATTCTGCTTCTTGCTTTTAGTAGGCTTGTCCTTCTGCTTTTTTGGTTTACTTGCCATGTCCATCACATAGAATACCTGTATCACATCATTAGTGAGCACGAACAGTTCATCCCTATAGGCCACTTGCTTGAGGTCCATGGTTGTCATACTGTACTCGTCGATCTCCCCAGCTATCAGTTTGACCCATTGGCACTGAAACAGAGGGACTTTCAAAGGTTCGTACTTGAGCTCATAGATCTCCTCTATGAAACCATAGTAGGTGTCCATCTTTCCATTTTTGTCCAAGGCATCTATACGGATGCATTGTTTTGATTGGTGCTCTTGCTATCACAGGTTTGTCGTGTAAAATGTGTACCCATTTATCTCATACCCTTGGAATGATCGATTGTCGTGGATGGTCCCGAGCCAAGTGTTTCAATTGTTCATCGTCATTTGGTTGCCCAATAGTTGCTTTTGTAATCAATCATTGAAATGATCCATTTACTCATTGCGATCCACTTATCGACTTCTCTGGGTATTGGTGGCGTAGACTCATCTCGTGATCATAGATATCTGAGCCACTCTGAGTTGCTTGTTTCAATACTGTGAAATGTGCTTGTTTAAATGAAAGTACTTCGTCGCTATAGAATTCTTTTCTCTCTAGAGTCCCTTTTCCCCGTAGCCTCCCCTCATGGCATGATACAGGGACGCTAATCGGATTCAGATCATCAATGTAATTAACACAAAACTCAATCACCTCCTCTGTGTTAACACCCTGCGCAATGCAGCCTTCTGGGCGAGACTAGTTACAAATATACTTCTTTAGGACACCCATGTACCTCTCGAAAGGGAACATATTGTGGAGGAACATGGGTCCGAGAATTTCTATCTCTTTAACAATGTGGGCCATGAGATGGACCATAATATCAAAGAATGATGGAGGGAAGATCATCTAAAGGCTAACCAGACTATCGACCACGTCATCCTGCAGATTAGATACCTTATTCGGCTCGATAACCTTCTGCGACATCGCACTGAAGAACGAACACAACTTTATGATTGTCCCTCGTACCCTGTCCGGCAGAATATCTCTCACCGCCACTGGGAGCAACTGTGTCATCAACACGTGACAATCATGTGATTTCAGGTGTACGATTTTACTCTCTTTCATGTTTACGAGTCTGCTTATGTTCGAGGAGTATCCAGAAGGGACCTTCACACTATTCAAGAACTTAATCAAGTTTTTTTTCTCTTCCTTGCTCAGAGTATAGCTCGCTGGGTGGAGGTAATGCTGTCCTTTCACTCTCTTTTCCGGATATAGGTCATTGCTGAGTTCCAATAGCTGCATGTCTTTTCGTGCTTGAAGTGATTTTTTAATTTGCCGTACATATCTAGGAAGCCTAGCAGGTTCACGCAGACATTCTTCGTGATATGCATGAAGTCCAGTGAGTGGTGGACTTCTAAGTCTTTTCAAATACTACTTTCAGATCCTTTACCAAAGAAAATACAAGTGTCCCACTGCGATGCAAGGGTTTCTTACGTTTCTCTTCTGTCCTATCAAAATTCTCACCCTTCCTCCGTAATGGGTCCTTCGTATGGAGGAACCTATGGTGGCCCATGTACACAATCTTTCGAGAGTTTTTAGGTACTTGCTATCCGTATCCTCTAAGTAGTGGATGCATACTTTATATCTTTTGATAGATAGAATCGACAGGTTACCAAGTGCAGGCCAGTCGTTGATGGTTACGAATAGCAATACACGTAGAGTGAAGTGCTCTCTTTTGTACTCATCCTATACACGTACACCATCGTTCCACAGCGTTAGTAGATCTTCAACTAACGGTTTGAGGTACACGTCGATGTCGTTTCCAGGTTGCTTCGGGCCTTGGATAAGCAACGGCATCATAATGTACTTCCGCTTCATACACAGCCAAGGAGGAATGTTGTAGATACATAAAGTCACGGGCCAAGTGATGTGACTGCTGCTCATCTCTCCGAACAGGTTCATCCCATCCGTACTCAACCCAAACCTTATGTTCCTTGCATCCTTAGCAAAGTCTGGGTATTTTCTATCGACTTTCCTCCACTGGGAGCCATCAGCGGGGTGCCTCAGCCTTCCGTCGTCCTTACATTCTTCTTTGTGCCAGCGCATTATCTGAGCATGCGTTTTGTTCGCAAATAAACGCTTCAACCGGAGGATTATAGGGAAATACCACACCACCTTAGCAGGGGGTCTCTTCTTCTTACGCTGCCCCTCTACCTCACCTGGGTCATTATGCCTGGTATTATACCACAAAATTTTGCACACCGGACAAGTTTTCAAATCCTCGTACTCATTACGATAAAGGATACAATCGTTACGACATGCATGTATCTTCTATACCTCTAACCCCAAAGGGCAGACAACTTGTTTGGCGTCGTACGTAGTTTCAGGCAGTGTGTTCCCCTCTGGAAGTAACTTCTTCATGAGGCATAACAACTCGTCGAATCCATTATCAGACAATCCATTGGTCACCTTCCATTGCATCAGTTCTAGTGTGGTACGCAACTTTTTATGGCCCTATCGGCAGTTTGGGTACAACAGTGTTCCATGGTCCTCCTATAGGCGCTGGAACTTTTCGTAATGTCTTTCATCGATGTATTCTTCCTCTCCATCAAGCAGCATCTGGTCTAGGTCATCATCGCCAACCTCCCCCAATGTATCTTCGAAAGAACAGTGTTGGCCAGTGTTCGGGATATTGTTGTCTGCCTCTTTCTCTTCACCATCTTCCTGTATAATCTCTTTTTCATCGTGCTTGGTCCAACAAGTATAGTTTGACATGAAACCTCTTATGAGCAAATGAAAGTGAAGGTGGCTAGATTTTTGCCACTTCTTCTCATTCTTGCAGTCTATGCATGGACAGCATATGTAGCTCGACGTTGTGTATGCATCGACATACGAAGAAAATCTTGCAAACCACGCAAGAACTTCGGGAGCGTCGATCCATGTACATCCATCGCCGGTCCATCTACATTATGTTACATCAAGGTAGCTGTTAGCTAAATTTTCGATAATGAATTATTGATCATTTCCCAAAGTCCAAATTAAACTAATATTTACTTTATTTAAAAATTATTTAAAATTTAGGTTGATAAATTTAATTTTTGGTGAAATTTCGTAAAAAGTTAATATTTTTAAAATGACAATATTTCATCACATATTTTTTCTATAGAAATTGTTATTTTAAGACAATTATATTTTAAAATCACTTTATTTCATTACATGTTTTTAAAAGGACTATATTTCATTACATATTTTTCTATAAAATGATTATTTCCTCCGGTATTCATACTAAACACGTTTTTGTAACCTACTAAAAGAATTGGTCGATCAATATCTAGATTCAAAATTCTTCATCGATCGATGGAACCAAAACCTAAATATTAGCTAGATCCACACCTTCAATTCGAGCTACATCATAATCCAAGCAAAATCCAAGCTTACACAACAAGTTTTTGCAACCTACTTAAAGAATTGGTCGATCAAAGTCTAGATTCAAAATTCTTCATCGATCGATGGAACCAAAACCTAAATTTGAACTAGATCCATACCATCAATGCGAGCTATATTATAATCCAAGCAAATTCCAAGCTTACACAACAAGTTTTTGCAGCCTACTTGAAAAGATCAAGCTAGATCTCTACATTCATAATCTTTCATCGATCATGGGAAAAGATCAAATTTTCTTCGTATTTCAAGCAAAGAAGAGGCCCCATTTAACATCAAATGTAGTGAGAAATGATGTTACTAACATTAGTTAACTTGGTTTCGAGTAAAATGACCAAAATTTTGAAATTTGGTCAGCACCTCCCCTCCCTAGAAGCTCTTGGCCAAATCTCCATTGTTCTTGGTCGGACACAGTGTAAGAGGAGGAAGAAGTTTAAATTGGGAATTAATCTTGGTTGGAGACACCAACCGGTTACGATGCTCTAACATCGAACCGGTTGTTGCCTCAACCGTACTAATAAACCCGTGCCATGTGATGCGCTGTGGCTCTTTAGTACCGGTTTGTTACACAATTGGTGCTGATGTTAGAATCATTAATCTTGGTTGGTGCCTTGAGCAAGTCTGACATAGCCCCCATGACCTAGTAGCCGTTGAGCGGGAATTTATTATAGCTATCGATTCGATTCGAGCCTAACCGGCACTAATGGGCGGTATTAAAGGCCAATTTTGTAGTAGTGTTTTTCCTTTGGAGTTCCCTATTATATTGATATTCGATGTGTACTTCAAGAAAGAACAACATTAGTGCGCTTCATTAAATCTGCGCTTTGTTACGTACCAAGGCGAGTGAATCACCACGAAAAAGTAGTCCATCAAATAAAGTTTTGAGTATAAAAGTTACGATGCGGTAGTACATGTAATGAAAAGCTTTTCCTTTGAGTTGTATAATTTATACATTAGTTTCATGAACATGGCACGCCAGATGGCGTCGAGTCGCATGCTTGCTGAAAGCTAGGGTTTATTCAATCTATGCATGTGAGAAGCTTCCTTTTTTTCCGCCTTCCTTACTATAAGTATAGCAATCTAGGTTTATCCCATGGATTAGCAAGCAAAACATATAGATAATTAAAGTTTAGGTGCTTGCTAATTTCAGCCTAAAGATTTGCTTGATCTAGACAACTCTTTTTTTCTATCACTACAGGAAACAAGAATAGTGTCCTCGGCCGAAACATTTGTATCGTCGGTAAAAAAACCGACGACACAAAGTATGCCTCTATCGACGGTTTTAGCGTAACCGACGACATATATACACCAAGCGAGCTGTGTCCTCGGCCTCCTCAAACCCGCCGATATAGACCACGATCGTGTCCTCGGCCTCCTCAAACCCGTGACACGGGCACTCGCCTCAAGCAGGGAATGTCGTAGCGATGAAAATTGAATTTCAGATCCCGCCAACACAGTCGTGTCCTCGGCCTCCTCAAACCCGCCCACACAGGCACTCCGCCTCACAAAGTGTGTCCTCGGCCCATTAAACCCGTCGACAGGCGTGGAAAAATTGAATTCAGATCCCGCCAACACAGTGTGTCCTCGGCCTCATCAAACCCGCCCACATAGGCACTCCACCTCTCAAAGCGTGTCTTGGCTTCATTAAACCGCCGACCACGGGCACTCCGCCATGTGGGACCAACTGCGAGGATGCTCGAGGCCCACCGTGTACGAAGGCTGTTTGTCGTCGGGAGAAAGCAATGGCGATAAAAATGGGTCTATGTCCACGGCATAAATATTGCCGAAGCGACATAGATTAAATTTTGTCGACGGTTCTACTTCAGCTGACGATAATAGTAATTCCAGATTAATTCAGAAAATCTATTTGAAAGTGTTTTTGTTTTTTTAAAATTAAGAAAAATTAAATAGAGCTTTTAGAATAGTTGTTAGGCAACATACATGTATATGACATGTAATTTTTTTATTATTTAATTAATTGGTATGTTACGGCGCTATGTGTGTGTCTCCGTACGTTACCTCAAGTATTTTGAGTAGAACCTTGTGACGATCCAACGCAGACCAATTGAAAGAGCGAGGAATGACTTGGAATAGGCTGTGCATGTTGTAAAACCTTTAAGTGAACGTAGAAATGTATCGTTCGACCCGTCGTAGGCTACAAAAGTATCGAAGAAGAACGTACGATGCTGACGACTCTGTTAGTACTCTCCTTGAGTTTTCAGAAGAATTTATTGTGACGATGAAATGCCGGGCAAAAGAAAAACGAGTAATCAGCTAAAATAGATTGTGCATTTTCTAGGAATCTTAAATTGGCCTTAAAATGTCTTGTTGAGCGTTTTGCGAGGAAGTGCGGAATGGGACCCGAGTGTCTGGGATAAAAAGTCAAAAGCTGTGTCGTCGGGATTAAGATAGCCGCCGACACAAGTGGGACGAGTATCGTCGGTTATATTTCAACCGCGGACTAAATCTGTGGGACCAACCTGCGCACCAATCGGCGGACACAAGTGGGCCCGTGGGCCCGTGGCTGTGTCGGCGGGCTATGTGTGGCCGACGACACAGGTCGGCCTTATCACCCCCACGCGGATCTGTCTTTTCCGCTCGGCACCTGCTGCTGGCGATTTCGCGATTTCTGTGTCGTCGGGATGAAGATAGCCGCCGACACAAGTGGGATCAGTATCGTCGGTTATATACCAACCGCGGACTAAATCTGTGGGACCAACCTGCGCACCAATCGGCGGACACAAGTGGGCCCGTGGGCCCATGGCTGTGTCGGCGGGCTATGTCTGGCCGACGACACAGGTCGGCCTTATCACCCCCACGCGGATCTGTCTTTTCCGCTCGGCACCTGCTGCTCGCGATCTCGCGATTTCTGTGTCGTCGGGATGAAGATAGCCGCTGACAAAAGTGGGATCAGTATCGTCGGTTATATATCAACCGCGGACTAAATCTGTGGGACCAACCTGCGCACCAATCGGCGGACACAAGGGGGACAGTGGGCCCATGGCTGTGTCGGTGGGCTATGTCTGGCCGACGACACAGGTCGGCCTTATCACCCCCACGCGGATCCGTCTTTTCCGCTCGGCACTTCTCTGCTGCTCGCGATTTCTCGATCTGTCTCTTCCGTTCGCGCCTGGCGCCGCCTCCCCGTGCTTCCCCACGCTTCCCCGCACCTGTTCGCGCCTGGCGCCACCACGGGCTTCCAGCTAGCCGCCTCCCCGTGCTTCCCCGCGCCTCCCCGTGCTTCCCGCGCGTTTGCGTGTCTTGCGCCGCCACGGAAGTCGGACTTGGTGAAGCCGCCGCGAAGAGAGGAGAGAACCCTACGGCGTCGGGTCGACCTTCGAGGCCTCTTGCCTCGTTGATCGGCCCGTGAGAGTGCTCGGATTGGCGCAAAAATGGCGCAGCAGTGAGCGGCGGCACTCGGTCGAAGCTGGTGGCGGAAGCCAGCGCTCCCTCTCGATCCCCACTGCCCTGCGCCTCGGCCCTCGTGATCGGTCGCTCGATCTCCGGTTCTTGCGCTCCTTGAATTTCAACTTTTGGGTGTACTAGACGCTAGCACTTGATTGCTTGGTTTGTGAGTTTAGATGAGGATTTTCCGACCATGTGGTGGTTTTGATCACATTTAGGAATAGGTTTGTAAGATCTAAGCGTGACTAGTTTAGCTCGTCAATTGCCAATTGGTAATTTACATGGACTAATTTGAATTTGATTTGGAAAATTAGGAGGCCATGGGCAATGCTTGTTAGTTGGTCCAATTCAACCAATCACCTATTGTTTTATTTCATAAACCGAATAGAATTCGGGTTATCGATCACTGGCTCCAAGCCTATGTTCTATTGCAATTGTATAATGCCTTTGTTAGTTGGGGATTCAGATTCAGTTCCCGCTCGAGTCAAGTAATATTCGTATTCACTAAAGCAGCATTGTAATTTTGAACAGAAAAAATGCCCTCTTGATGGACCAGTGTGATACTCTTCGGATTTATGTGCTTGTAAATTGTGATTGATGCTTAATGAGCTATCCATCTGTTGATGTTTTGATTAACCATGTTGAAGTAAGAATTCATTGTATATTTTGGTTGGTTATCGTTAGTTGCTATATGTGGTTGTTATTATATTAAATCTTGTCTTTTTGTCCCGAGTGGATGTCCTAGTTTTAGGGGAGGTGCTGCCGAAATTTCTAGAAATGTTACTAATTGACACTTTCATAATTAGGCTTTTGGCTGGTTCAACATTTAGCATCTGTAACGTCAACCGAGCCAGAGTTAAACCCGTTCGGGGGCGCTGCATATTTTCGTAAGGAGCTCAGACGGTGATTCGTTGGGTTCCATTACGAAAAGTGTTGCGCTCTCGAGCTGTCCACGTTTTGGACAGCCCACGGATGTCGCTTGAGTGCAAAGTGGTCGTGACACAAGGGTGTATGGGTTGGAATTCGGTGGTATTTCCTTGTCGTTCTCCTAGTGCATAACATAAGTGATGCGCCCGTGCCGTCGTTGCACTCGGAGAACAACGGGTTATCTTGCGGAATTCGACCAGCACCCTCGTGCCACGACCATCCGATATAAGCCCACATCGATGGGTGGGTAAACCCTCCTATTTAGCAAGGCTTAAACTGTCTAAATCTGAAATTTGGATGCATGCATTGGCGTTATGTAATGGCGATCTTTGGATGGAAGATCGGCGGTGGATGTACGATGGTTGGATGAAGTCCGGGAGACACGCTGACGAGTGGATCGAGAAGGCTAGAGCATTCGTGGATGATGCTTTCGAAGATTCCCGACCCTAATGCAGCGGTTGTGTGGTGTCCTTTGCTGCGTGCTCGAACACCGAGAAGAGGACCAAGAAGGATATTAGCCATCACCTATGTAGGCATGGCTTCAAACCAAATTACTTTGTATGGGTAGCTCATGGCGAGAGAAGCGTCGGCGCCCGGTGTGTGTACGTGGATTTTGAAGAGGGCTACGACGAAGTCGAAGTTGATAGATTAGACGAGCTCACGGATGATGTGGCTCGACTTACGATCTCTCCCGAGGAAGAGTCCGAGCCACTTGCGAACAATTCGAGAAGCTCCTTGATTACGCCAAGTTGCATTGCATGAGCATACCGATGTGTTGTACTCTCGGCGATGTCGCGTCTAATGGCGGTGAAGACCAAGTACAACTGTCGACCAATTGCTTCAACGACCTTTGCAAACTATTTGGATAGCCTCCCGAGTGGACACAAGATGACTCGAATCTTTACGAGTCGAAGAAGCTTCTTCGCGTGTTAGGCATGCCGCGAGAGGATAGACTATTGCCCAAAGTTCGCATGCTTTATTGGAAGACCGATTCAGGTGACTCATCGTAAGCATTGTAATGAGAGTCGATGCGAGGAAGTTAAATGTCTGAGCGTGGAATGAGACAGACGGCGGTGGCTCGAAAACATTCCGTTTCTTTCCGATCACTCAACGTCTGCGGCGTCAGTACATGTCCAAGGCCACGGCGAGACACATGAGGTGGCACAAAGAGGGCAAGCGAGAAAGGAGGGCGTGATGATTCATCCGTCGATCGTAAGCTTGGAGGCACTTTGACCAACAACACACGAATTTGCGGCGGAGACTAGGAATGTGCGTATAGGCCTCTCGGCCAAGCGGGTTCACGCCATTCAATATGATGGCGCACCGTACTCGTCTTTGGCCGGTGTTCGCAATCCCGTACAACCCGCCGCCTCAACTCGCTTGAAAGAAGAGTACATGTTTCTTTCGTTATAATACGGGCCTAAGTCTCTGGAAAAACTTAGATCTATTTATGCAACCTCTGGTAGAAGAGCCGGTGACACTGTGGACTAAAGGAGTCTTGACGCATGATAGCTACAAGGGAAGAACTTTAGGATCGTGCCGCATACCTATGGTCAATACACGATTTTCAGCGTATGGCATGTTCTCGGTGGAGCACGCATGGAAAGTTGTCATGCCCTATATGCGTGTAACACCGATGCTTTCACCTTTGAAAAATGGGGGTAAGTCTGTTGGTTCATTGTCACCGTTGTTTCACGGAGCCAAGCACCCATTTAGGAATCAAAAAGGCATTTCGCAAAGGCAAGGATGTGAAGAAGGGCCACCCGAGCGTTTGAAGTGCGAGGATATCATCGGTCGGCATGACGATCTAGCGGATATCGGGTATGTGAAAGACTATGGTGAGGAGCACCATTGGACTCATAAGTGCAGCATCTACAACCTTCCTTATGCAAAAGACACGAAGCTACCTCACAACATCGACGTGATGCACCAAGAGAAAAATATGTGCGAGTCGATCGTGAACACAAAGCGGGACATCCCACGAAGACTAAAGATAACAAGAAAGCACGCCCGATCAAGCGCTCGATATGTGATCGGCGGACATGAACCTCGATGAGAATGGGAGGAAACCTAGGGCAAAATTCGCGCCTTACGTGGGCAAATAAAGCGATTCTTGATTGGATTAAGGAAAAGGTTAAATTCCCAGATGGTTATGCGGCGAACCTTCGACATGCCGTTAGTATAGAGCAATGCAAGTTAAATGGGATGAATGCCCACGACTACAAAGTCTTCATAGGCGTCATTTCGGTAGTGTGGCGTGGATATGTTGACGATGATATATGGATCACTTTGGCGAGCTTAGCTTCTTCTATCGAGAGCTCTGCGCAAAGAGATATCCGCATCGAGGATGGAGGAATTGGAGAAGGACATTGTCGTGCTTGTGACAAAGCTCGAGAAGATTTATGTCCTGGGTTTTTAATTGCATGCAACATCTCTTGGTTCATCGCCATATGAAGCAAAAGTTGGGGGCGGTAGCGGATTTAGGTGGATGTATCTTTGTGGGCGCATGATGAAAAGTCTTAGAGCGAAGGTGAAGAACAAAGCACGAGTTGAAGGCGATGTGCGAAGCTTGGCCGATTCAAGAGATCGCCTACTTCACGGACAAATACTTTGCGACAAAAACAAGGTCCATGTGCCACAACCAAGGTATAAGAAGGCACGCCACGAAGTACTTCCAACTTGAGGTGTTCCATGACCAAGCGGATGCAATGTCGGCAAAAGCACCACACGTGACTTGGGCTTGCGGAAAAGGATTTGATTCGGTTATGCGTGTGCGACAACATGGATGAAATGAAGGTGTACATCGAGTAAGTCAATAAATGCCGAAATAAGTCATAAATCGCACTTATGAAATAAATGTCTAAAATAAATATTAAATCTTGTAGTCAATTTATTCAAGAAGAGTGGGAAGGATCGGTGAACCTTGAGGCGAACAAATTGACAATCGAAGCGGCGAGGTCGTGGACAAGGCCGTCCAAACTTTCTAACCTGGTTTCATTACCACGTAACCTTCTTCCTCTTATACAAGTTCACTTAATTTACAAATGTGTGGTATTTATTCCTTAATGAATTTTGCCTCGAATGCTTGTGCGATGTCAAAGACACCGTGGCGTGCTAACGATCTCCGACAAATGTCACGTGGATGCACCAGTAGAATTAAGGTCCATGGATGCTATGATTGCCATGGATATCGATTTCGATCCGAAGCGGTGAGTCAGTTCGCCCCAATGCAACTACGGTGAGCAATGGCGTCGTGAGTTATGTCACCGATGACTCTGGTGGTCGGACATAGAGTACTATGGGATCATCGAGGGTATTGTAGAAATTTCGTATGAAGGCAACAAAGATCTCTCGCTCGTGCTCTTTAGTTGCAGATGGTTCCATCCAACTAGTGGGGTGCGGCGTACTCCAAAACTAGGACTAGTGGAGATCAATCATAAGAAGTCGTATCAAAAGCCCGCGTGTTCATTACGCCGAACAGTCGAGTGGTGTTCTATCTGCCGTCGCCCACCAATTACAAAAGTTGGTGGATTGTACATAAATGTCTTCCACGGTAGATTGCCCGATCTCACGGAAGGCGACTACGATTCTCACCCAGACGTGGAGGTATTCCAAGAACAAGAGTTACCAGGAGAGCTGCACGTCGATATTGGTGATGGGCTAGATAATATTTTGGGATCGGTATACCCATCTCATGTAGAAGGAGAAGAAGAGGAGGAAAGGGTAGAGGAAGAGGAAGAGGAAGAGGAAGAGGAAGAGGAAGAGGAAGAGGAAGAGGAAGAGGCAGAGGAAGAGGAAGCCGAAGATTTTTAAGCTATTTAATTTTATAGGTTTAATTTTATATACTTTATGTCATTTAATTTTATATACATTTATATTTTATTCGTTTCAATTAATATGAATGTACTTTATGTCATTTAATTTAATTTGTGCAGGATGGCTCCGGTTACGAAGAAGTTGGCTTCAAAATTGAAGAAGGTCTTCGGGAAGGGGGGCATGAGGAGTCTGAGGCAGGCGGCTCACCCCAATCTGGCTTCCCGAGGAGGAGGAGGAGGAGGAGGTGGCTACCACCGACTCCCAGGAGGAGGAGGAGGAGGAGGAGGAGGAGGAGGAGGAGGAGGAGCAGGTGGAGGTGGACGAGGATGAGCCGTTGGGGTGATTGGCGTCGAGCACTTGAGGAGGGTGAGGGCGAGGATGAGGGCGGGACGAGGACCTGGAGTCCATGGGAGTCTGTTGGTACCGAGTCGGGGTGCCTCCGCCTCGAGCTCTGCGGGATCCAAGAAGAGTGGGCGGAATAAATTGCCAAAGCCCCCACAGATCCGGTAAGCAGGATCTTGATAGTTGTTTCTAGCGGCGAAGGTATGTGCTATAAATTTTCGATATCTTTTATTGCTAACCACAAACTTGATAACTACTTGTTATGAATTCTTCATGCAATGGCTTGGTTTGCCTCAACAAGGGTAAGCGAGGCGGGCCACTTGCTAGGGGTGATCTTGAAGCGGCTCTACCCCGGCGAGTGGGCGAGGTGGTGCTCGACGCCCGTGACTAGATGGAGCGACTACTCGCTCGTGGAGGCGACGAGGAGGCACTGTCGCGGATCATTGCATAGCCGAGTTTCGGGTAAGTTGTCATTTCTATTAATGTTTTCGTGTTTATAGCTTCACGTGTTTGTTTCGTTTCAAGGCGAGGTATCGGCTTGGCCCTGACGCATCCCAGGACGACTATCATGCTTGTCGCCCTATGCTCGACACAATGGCGGCAAAGAGTTTTGAAAATTGTGGTTTCCTCTATTCTTGTAGGTGTCCACCTCGGCTACCGCTTTGCTCTGCGGCGAATGCTCGCAGGAGGTGATTCGATGGCACTAGATCGGCTCATGATCAATTCGCCGATATTGTGTTTGTTGATCCGTTTTTGGTTCACAGACTTAGTTAGTTATTGCTTTTCTTTGGTTCATAGACCCGTTGATTGTGAATGTGATGTACACTTTTGGTTTGTGAGCTGAATTTGTGAATTATTAATGCATTTTGCTATATGTGCTATATGTGCTTGGTTGGCTATCCTAATTTGCTTTATGTTGTTATCATATCAACTGTTGTCTTTTGTCTCACGAGTGGATGTCCTAGTTTTAGGGAAGTCTTTGTCGAAATTTTTTACTCTTTAAGTGCATTACAATCTTTTAATAAATGAAAATTGCTTTAGGTTGAGTGAAATATGGTGTTGATCATAGTCTTGAACTTTGAGCAAAACACATTGGAAACTTGACTAGTGAAGAAGTTGCATCCAAAATAAGAACAATTGCTCGATGGAGGAAAGTTTGGTTGTAAGTACTTACATACTTTTGTTTTCTTTCAATATGTGTGCCTAGTTATTATTATGCTTTATTTTGTCGAGAAAAGGAGTTATTATTATACTTTATTGATAGATTGAGAGAGTTTTAAGTTGTTTTATTTTGTTTCTGCGGTACAAAATGTCGAGAATCGGAGAAACTAAAATACCCCCATATCCACTAAATCTTGTGAAGCTTGAAACTTGCTTCTAGGTACATCGAGAATGAGTTTAGAGCACACTATGAAGGTATTAAAAATATATTTTAGAGTTTTATTTTTCCTTAACAGCTTTTGCTAGCTAATTATGGCATAGCTCGGTGTCACGATGTTTTGTTTCTTTGGTTTCTTGTGATGTCCATACCGGTGGTGAAGAAGCTGTATCAAGCTGGATTCATTAATTATCCGGACGTAAACCGATAATTTCTCTCCAAAAATGACCTACATGTCGGTTTTGAAATTTACTAGTGTGGCTTGTCCATGTTCTTATTTCTTGTCTCGATGATTCATAGTCTTGAACTTTGAGCAAAACACATTGGAAGCTTGACTAGTGAAATTATATTGTCATTGTTCGGGCAATATATTTGTGAATGTGAATGTGTCAATGGAAACTTTGATCATTTGTGAATTGTATTGATGAATGTGAATGTGTGTGAAATTATATGTTGTGATTATTTCGGGCAATTGGGGATATAAAACTGCTGGGAATGGGGTTTTTTGCGAGTTAAAATTGGATTTTTTAAAATTAGCATATTTTATTTTTATTTTACAACATGTGTCCTCGGCTCTAACCATGCCGGCGACACAAGATAGCCCTGTGTTCAGCACGAAAGTGCGTAATGTCGTCGGCTATATCGGTGCCGAGACACAGATGTCCACTCAGTGTCCGCGGCTTTAACTATGCCGAGCGACACAAGATAGCCCAGTGTTACGCACGTAGGGGTGCGTGCGTCGTCGGCTATATCGTGCCGAGGACACAGATGTCCACTCTGTGTCCGCGGCTTTAACCGTGCCGAGGACACAGATGTCCACTCTGTGTCGGCAGCAATAATTAGGCCGAAGACACAAATGTCCAATCTGTGTCGGCAGCATTAATTAGGCCGAGGACACAAGTGTCCCCTCTGTATCGGCAGCTTTAAGTTCGCCGACGACAAATGTCTGGGTGTCGGGCCGGCCTCGGATGGCATCTGTGTCGTCGGGATTTATTGTGGCCGTGGACATAGGTTGGTTGTGTCGTCGACTCTGTGTCGTGGGACTTGTGTCGTCGGGAGGCCGACGACAGAGCCCTGTGTCGGCGGTTTTGGCATCTGTGTCGTCGGTAAAAGCCGAGGACACTGAGCAAGATCCCTGTAGTGTATAGGGTTCACACTAGGACAGCTTTGTTTTTGCATCTTATCATCTGGACCTATATTTATATACTATATCTTCCCTTAGGATTGGCTAAGCAATAGAATTCAAGTACGTAGTTACAGCTGTAACCTTGATTGGAACTTATCTAGACTACACACATGAAAGTGATACCAGGACATTTTGCTGTCAATAATGATTCACATATATCACTATAATTTGATAACCTTTTCCAGCCACCTTTTCAACTAGATTTCGACAAAATAATTATTTTGTGCCTATTTTCTTTCAGACGAGGCTGTTATCTGATTGAAAGGATTCGGCTACCAGCCTACCAGGCGATGGACCACATGCCCAACTTGGTAACTTCACCTATCTCTTCGCGTTGTTGACAAATTAGTTTGACCATTCAGTATTTTGTTGTTTGCTAGATTGCTGGAACAACAAAGATTTTAATCTTGCTGTATGAATGATACCGACTTGCATTGGCCTAGCATTAGCGTGCATGGGCTCACCATGTACAGAGAAGGCCTTAAGCGCCGTTTCGCGACATTATATGAGATACTTAGGCCCCGTTTGGTAGAGCTCCAGATTCTAACTCCACCTGATATCTAAAACTTGTAAGCTAAAATAAAGTGAATTAAGTTTATATTTTTAGTCTAAAATGTAAACAAGATGACCCATCTAAACACTCCTAATATACCAACAACTCTAGCTCTAAAGATCTGGTGGAGCTGGAAATACCTAACTCCATAGATCTGGTGGAGTTGGTGCTGTACCAAACACACTCTTATTTTCTATTGGTGTTATATCGACTTTCTAAAAACATGTAACCATAGCCTCTTTTATTTTATTTTTGGTTAGCTTTTACATGTATCATGTACGAGATGTTGCTTTAACCGTGAAGTGTGAACATGCATCTGAAACTACTAATGCATGCATGAAACACTGACGTCGTGTTTCACGTGGTGACAAGCGAACACAAAATCTATGGAACAATCAAACAGTGGCAAGCGAATCATTACATAACCTATACCCGCAAAAATTGGAGAGCAACCGGGAAGCCACCTGTCACCTTACGATTTTGCAAAAAAACCCTTCCATTTCTCCGAAATTACGAATAGGTCCCTGTGCGATTTTTTGTGAGACAAAAATATTTTTTCCACTTCGCGTTTGGGTCCCTGGCCCGGTATTTTTACGAAAAAGCCTCCCGTTAGTTTCAAATCGCGAACAAGCCCTTTTCTAATTTTTCAGGATAGCGAACAGGTCCAAAAAAATAACATCCGGGTCCCTGCTTCTTACGTTTAGGTCCTTTCTCCGTTTTTCCCGGAAAAAATGTTTTCGCCACCAGAAAAACCCGGAAAAACTTTTTTCGCCACCCAAAAAACCCGGAAATTTTTTTTTTCGTCACAAAAAAAACACATATTTATCGAAGTTTTATAGCAGCTTATGTATTTGCCAACGGATCGTATAGCGGGTTTTTAAAAAATATAGATTCGTTCATGATTCAAAAACCGAAAAAATGTTTTCGTCACCAAAAACCGCGAGTTCATCGAAGTTTTATATCACTTATGGATTTGCCAACGGTCGAATCATGGCTTTTAAAAAAAATGTAGATTCGTCCGCAGATTTATAGCGACCCGTGGATTCGCCGGTGGGTCCTAACGACCCATTTTTTTTAGCGAGCGCAACAAAAAAAACCGGGAAAATGTTTTCAGCACCCAAAAAAACGGAAACAATGTTTTCGTCCATGGATCGCGGTTGGTCCTAACGACCCATTTTTTTTAACAAACGCAACAAAAAAAACCGAAAAAAATTATTTTCAGCACAAAAAAAAAACGAAAACAATGTTTTCGTCACCGAAAAAACACGGATTCGTCGAAGGTTTATATCAACTTATAGATTTGCCAGCGGGTCATAACCACGCATGCTATCGAAATTCAACCGGCGCAGCGTAGCGCGCTTTTCCACCTAGTACTACTAATGCGCGAAACACCGGCGTCGTGTTTCACGTAGGGACAAGCGAGTACTAAATGTATGTAACAATCTAACAGTGACAAGCGAGTACAACATATATATATGGAACAATCTTTTCCTTGGCGTTGCCGGCTTGCGTTTCACAATATTTATCCGATGTATTATAATAATAAACTAGCAATAATAGCGCGCTACGCTGCGCCATTTTGTAGAGTCGATAGGACCCATCGGCGAATCCATGGATTGCTATAAACCTTCGATTAAATCTATGTTTTTTTTAGAAAACGGGAAATTTGGTTGAATTTTCGATCTCCGTCTATAAATCTTCGCGAATCGTGTTTTTTTTGTATGAAACATTTTTCCGGAAAAGCGTGTTTTTTGGTGGCGAAAATATTTTTCCGGAAAACGGAGGTGATAAGTTGCTATAAACCTTGACGAATCTGTGTTTTTAGTGGCGAAAACATTTTTTACGAGAAAAGCGTGTTTTTGGTGGCAAAAATTTTTTCGGGAAAACGGAGGTCGGAAGGAGCCGTTAAGCGAATCCATGGGTTGCTATAAACTTTTGGCGAATCCGCGTTTTTTAGAAAACGACGGCTAAGACTCGTCGGCAAATCGATAAGTTGCTATAAACCTTCGACGAATCGTGTTTTTTGGCGAAAACATTTTTCCGAGAAAACGTGTTTTTTGTGGCGAATTTTTTTCGGAAAACGTGTTTTTGTGGCGAAAACATTTTTTCCGGTAAAAACGGATCGGCAAATCGAAAAGTTGCTATAAACCTTCGACGAATTTGTGTTTTTTTTGTGGCGAAAACATATCAAAAGCAATGCTGTAGATGCAAGACAAGGACGTCATAATGGCTCCTACAATTTTAAGTAATCTTCTCATTCGTCAATCGTTGCTAAAAGTTTAGTTTGCACCATAATCACTCGTGAAACTTACATAAGTTTTCGTTGGGCGATCACTTCATTTGTTTCATCTTTGACCAAGCAGAAGCGGATATATGGTCCTTGACTCATCCAAGACCCCACCGAATCTTACAATGAATTCACCCGCGTCTTAAATGCATAAGAAATATATATACACAAACATACATAACATAACGTAATTTGTTTTGTGATATGATAGTTACTTGTTGTTGTTGACATTCGAGTAGGGCTTTCAAAATTACGCGAACAAAAGGGGGCAACATGATCCTCGAAGGGTCAAATAAGATGCTTTGCTATGTCCACCCATGGGTAAGAAGACACTTGTAATGCTTCAACATAATTGCACTAGTAAGGAAGGGTATTACCAACTGCTGTACTAATTCCATACATTATTATTTGATTTGAAGTGCCACAAGCAACCTCGAGCGGTGTTCTTTGTGGATACTACGTCTGCGAGTTCCTCGGGATCAGCGGGAGGTACTGAAGCAACCCCGGGGCGTAAGCCTATACAAATTGGTGATTCAAGATTATTTATTGTCCGATTCTCGATTTCACTATTGTTTAACCTCTTTATTGCCTACTTTATTATCGCGGTGAAGATTGCAAAGACCACTTTGGCACTCATCGATGATGACCTTTGCAATGTGCAAAGGACATGTGCCGATTCATTAAATCGTGAAGTCATCCATGAGAGAGGTAGTTTCTTTTACTCACGAAGGTGAAGTGGCGAAGCATCCTAAACTTTGTAATTGGGAGGCGAGGATAAGCGGACCATGAACAACGATGTATATATAATAACCTTGTGTATATATATTTTTTGAAAGACAGATAGGGCTGTAATTTATAATAACCTTGTGTATATAACCTTGTATATATATATATACATAATGCAATTATGATTTATATGTGCTTTGTATATATAACCTTGTCATTGTTATGTATGGATTTGTCTGAGCAGTGATGTGATTGATAGAATGTATGCATTTATTAATATTATAATATAATTAACATAACATTATTACAAAAGATTCTCGGATCATGACAAAGTGACGGCTTAAGAAACCGCCTGTACAAGTGCTTATTTGTGCAGGCGGGTTCTTAAGCCGTCCGCCTGAGAAATTGCATTTGTACAGGCGGGTTGGTTAAGAACCCGCCTGTACAAGTGCTTATTTGTACAAGCGGTTTCTTAAGCTGCCCGCCTCTACAAATGTATTTCTGGCGGTTCTTAAAGCGCTTTGTAAATCTAGCGATTTCCACAGACCTTGATTCTGGCGGGTGGAAAAACGCCTGAGAAGATGGGTTACCACCCGCCTGTAAGTTCAACCTTCATTAGTTATGGTTTTGGTGTTAATGACAAATCTAATCTTGTGTTAATGACAAATCCAATATTGAGTTTATCCCTAATGCGATAGTGTTATTAATGACAATCTTATATCGAGACTAACATGTTTGTTTAGAATATCTTTGTTTAGTCTCATCGCATTGAAAAATGGAAAACCCGAGGTATGTATGCATATTCATTATAGTATTAATTACATACTTTGGATTCAAGTTAAAGTATGAATGTCCCGTTACATTTACCACAAAATGTGCATCATGTTTCCCAATCCATATATTACATGGATGCACATATTTAGGGGGAGTTTGTAGTTTAACTTGAAAGTCTCTTTGTATTGATCAATTCGTTATTGACACATATAAGGATCAAGACAAAGAAACTAAATCCTTGAGTATATGTTTGAATTGCCTAGTTATAAGTATACTGTGGAAATATAGGATATGCTCCAATACAATCAAATTGAATATGTGCATATTATATCCAAGTCAATCATACTTATGCACATATACATGTGGGGTGTATTCTATAGTTGATGATTTAGAGTAATGATCATTTCCATATAGTTTACATATAATGGATCATTACTTTTCATCAACATGAGTATATGAAAACTTGTGCGTTAATATATACTCATATCAATTTAAATAATAATTTAAATTGAGTTCATTTGTCTTGTTAATCATTAAAGAACACTTCATCATGTGTTGATGGTGTTTTGTGATTAATTGAGGACAAATGAATAGTTCTTAAGTATAATAAAGCATGAGTTGCATTATTGTACTTAAGACACAATTAAATCATTTTAATTGATTTAGGTTGTGCTCAATTGATCTAAAGGCATCCATTATGTGTTAATGGAGTGCAAGAGATAATTGAGACAACCATGCATCTTGGACTAACTATTTGTATGAGTTGTGATTAAGTTAGGTCCAAAGATTGATGAGATGATGAGAACGGACAAGGACGGCATCATGAGTTGATGGGCGTCAAGAGTGGATCCGAAGATAAAGAGGAGTCGAGTGATGATCCCGGGGGAGTATCAAAGCGATGATCATAAAGACCCCAAAGGGGATTGCTTGTGCGCGGCGGCGAAGGTATAACTAGATAGGCTAAGGACTTTGTAGTCTTTGAGTCTAAGGTTTTATCGCCGTGCTATTAAGAGGGGTCGTTCCCTTTGCTTGAGCTTCATCATGTGTTGGTGATCTCATCCCGCGTTCACTCAAGCTCAACCATTTGGATTTGGTTCTTGCATATGGGTTAACCATTTGGCATGTGTTGCGAATGGGTTAAACTTATGCTTGGTTGCATTTGGTTTTCGTGATAATGCTTTGATTTGCATGTGTTGCAAGAAGTGATAAGCTAGTGCATTGGCTTTTGTGTGAAGTTCACTTTTGCATGTGTTGCATTAGTTAAAGCTTCACGTTTTGTTCATAAAACAAATCTTTCTTAAAACCTTGTGTTTGCTTGGAGCTAAGTTTTGCATGTGTTGCAAAAGGAGAGAGCTCAAGCTTGGTTTTGGTGTTTATGGTTGTGTATGTGCTAGAGGCTGCATGTGTTGTGAGTAGAGAGCACATATGGTTGATTTGGTATTTGTGTGTTTGTATGGAGCTAGAGGCTTGCATGTGTTGCAGTAAAGAGCTCATACTTGAGATTTGGTTTTGGTGTTAGTTCGATTTGGTGTTGCATGGAACTAGAGAATTGCATTTGTTGCAATTAGAGAGTTCATGCATCTTGATTGATGTTGCTTGGAGCTAGACTTTTGCATGTGTTGCAAAGAGTAGTGCTCAAGCATTAAATGTGTTTATTGCGTTATTTGCAAGTTCACAGCTTGAATAAACCGAGGTTTATGAGTCCGAAATTTCGAGAGCATGTGAGTGGGGCTTGCAACGGTGTTGGCAAGTTGACCGGTCTTGTGTTGACCTTCACATGGCTAGGGGATTAATCTCATAAACTCGAGTTTGATTTGCTTAATCGTTTTGCAAATAGTTCTTGAGTTGATTCGAAATGTGTTTTGCAATTTGGTTGAAATTCTTTGAGCATGAGCTATGTTGGTGCAAATGTGTTTTGCACGTGTGTATGATCATGTGTTGATCATCTTTGTGGCTCAAAGAACAAGTTTGGTTTTTGGAGAAATGGATTTGGAGGTTGAAATCGGATTTTCTCTGTGGCGGCACTACCGCATGTCCAGGCGGTAGTATCTTTCGGCGTACTACCGCCATTGGTTGCGGTAGGTATTTTCCGAAGGTTGTATTGTTGTTTTGTGTTGGCCGGTACTACCGGGGCTTGAGGCGGTAGTACCGCAAGTGCGGTACTACCGGGAAATTGCCGCCGGTAGCTATTTTTCTGATCGTTATGTGTTTTCTTTGGCTCGGTGAGGCCGGCACTACCGCTCGGTGGGAGCGGTAGTACCGCAAAGTCGGTACTACCGCGCCTTAGAGGGCGGTAGTACCGGATATATGGCCGTTGCCGACCGTTGGAGGTCGGGGCCGGTACTACCGGCCCTTAGAGGGCGGTAGTACCGCATTTCGCTGATTTTGTCCGTTTCGCCCCCAAACGGCTAGTTTTCTTGTGGGGGGCTATAAATACTAGGGATGAAAAGCGGATATCCGAATTTCGAACAAATTCGATATTTTTAAATAGATATATAACGATTTTGGTTTTCATTTTTTAACACTTTAGCAAGCTCATTATAAAAATAAGATTATAAAATTAGATAAAAAAATTACGCATTATTTGCTTCCCATAAATAAAAAGGTGAAAAATATCCGAATCCGTATCCGATTGATATCCGAATTTTGTTTCTATCATTTAAATAAATATATAATGAATTTGAGGTTCATTTTTATGAATTTGAATAAGCTCAACACCACAAACAAGAATATGAATTCGGATAGAAAATTCTATATCTTATTTGTTTCCCATTGAAGAACAAAGACAAAAAATTGATATCCGAATTACTATCCGTTTTCATCCTAATAAATACCCCTTGGGGGTTAAATGAGTGTTGTTCTTTGTGTGTGGGAGTTGTGTGCATGTGTTGCTCTTCTCCATTTGCCTCTTGAGCTTAAGAGTGAGACTAATTGCATGTGTTGCAATTAGGAAGTGATTTGAGAGCCTCTTGTGCATGTGTTGCACTTGAGTGAGGCCTTGTGCATGTGTTGCACTTGGTGATCACCGAGGGCGCATTTGTTGTGCCGGTGAGGTTCAAGCGAAGGAGCGGCTTATTACTCTTGGAGGTTGCCGACTCCTAGGCAGCGTGGGCGTCGTCTTGGAGCTCTCAAGGTTGTGAGAAGCCCCGGCGAAGTTTGTGAAGGTTCGGGTTGAGCCTACGCGCAAGCGTGAAAAACCACGACTAGTGGAAAGAGGCGGGTGCTCGAGCGGGAGCCGGTCCAAGTGTGGGCTAGCCTCAACGTGGACTAGGGGAGACCGGCAAGTCTCCGAACACCACGGAAAAATATCGGTTGTCTCTTTTACTTTCAAGTATTTACATTTATTGTATATTGTCCAATTGCTTGATTGTAATTAGAATTGCTTAGTGTTAATTGATTGATCAATTTAGCAATTCTAGTTTAGAGACATAATTTAGTTAGTGCACTAGTGAGCCTAGTTGATTTAGGCTTTAATTGTCAAAACCTATTTATCGCGCCGCATATATATTTGATTAGGTTTTGACATAGGGTTGATTAGAGCGAATTGTTTAGTGAGCGATCGAATTTCTTAAAACGCCTATTCACCCCCCCTCTAGGCGCATCCTCGACCCTACAAGTGGTATCAGAGCCACGGTCACTCTCATTTTAGGCTTAACCGTCTAGAGAGTAAAAAGGATGGCGTCTAGCGGATTAGTGCACTCCATCGATTCTTATATATTTGATGGCTCAAATTATGCTTCATGGAAATTATTTATGATTTCGCATTTTAAATCCATGAGCCCACAAATATGGTGGATCGTAGATGTCGGCATTTTTTCTCCACTAAATGATATTGCTCCAACTAAAGGAGAGGAGAAATGTCTACATCTCGACGCTCAAGCAACTAACATTTTATTTAGTGTTGTGAGCGTAGATATATTTAATCTCATTTGCAACCTCAAGAGCGCTCATGATATGTGGATCAAGCTTCAAGAAAAATTTGAATCATCCACAACATCAATTGAGGATTGCAATGAGGAGGAAGTGTCGGTTGACGATTCAACATCAACATCAAATGATGAACCAAGCATCTCCATCAACCTCAACCTCCGCCTCAAGCGGCTACTTAATCTTCACTTATATCAAAAATTCGTTGCTTCATGGCAAAAGGTAAAGATGAGGTATGTGATGACGAAGAGCCCTCTTATGATGATTTAATGGATATGTTAGATGAGCTCAATAATTACCTTGGCAAGGAGAAAACAAAATATAAGATTTTAAAGTTAGAACATGAGTCACTTCAAAATGATTATAATGTTCTAAAAGAAAATCATGAAAAAGTCCTTCTCAAGGAATTTACTAATGCTAGTATGGATAGTGCTACTCAATGTAATCTAGATGATGAATTGTCTTGCTTAAATTCTATTACAATCAATTCATCAAATAAATGCATATCCACCACTAGCGACGATATACCTTGTTGCTCTAATAAAATTGTTTCAAGTTCCTCTATGTCTTTAGATGCAAATCTTGTAGAGGAAAATAAAGAGCTCAAGAAACAAGTCACTCAATTGAGAAGTGACTTAGAAAAGTGCTACAAAGGAAAAGCCGTCCTTGACAAGATCTTGAGCAAGCCAAGGGCGCCTCAAGATAAAAGTGGACTTGGCTACAACTCCAAGAGGGAGAATAGCAAGACAAGGCACAACGAGCGTCACTCGAAGACCATCAAGTGTTTTGCTTGCAACAAAAAGGGCCACCTCGCCTCCGTGTGCCCTAATCAAGTGGATAACAAGGCCACAACACCAACCATGAGGCAAACCGGTAAGGAGCAAGTCAAGTCGGTCAAGAGAGGACCAAATAGCGTGACATGTTTCAATTGCCGGGAAAAGGGACACTTCGGTAAGAATTGTCCCAAAGGTATAACTCCTAAGACTATTCGTATTAATGAAAATTATTTGCTTAGGAAGGACAAGAATGGCAATGTGTTTGCCAAGCTTGTCAAGTCCCCTATGCCGACTAGAAATGATATTCATTTGCATAGGAAGAGTATTTCTAGAAATGTATTTGCTCAAAATGCTAAATTTCCTAAGAATAAGAAAAATCATGATGATCATATGCTTAGGAAAAATAATAGCAAAACATTTGCTAGAAATGCTAGATCCTCTAAGCCATTTCATAATTTCAATTATCATATGCTTAGAAGAGATCAAACTAGAAATGGTTTTGCAAAATATCAATGCCCTCCTAAGTCCTCTCACTTAAATCCAAATATTTTGCTTAGGAGGAATAATTATCGCAAAACCGTTCCTAGTCGTGTTAGTCAATTCAATAATGTTAAAATTAGGACCATTTGGGTTCCTAAAACTCTTGTGACTAACATTGTCGGACCCAACAAGGATTGGGTACCAAAAACCGCCTAAAAGAATTTTAGGCAATAAAGAGATGGATTGGACGCTTGCACATCAAAAGGAGAAGGATTACATTTATCTACAAGTGGTGTCAAGCATGAAGATAATCAAGTCCATCATGAGCCAATGCCATCTCGGGTAACAAGTATTTAAATTGATTATTATTTAAACATATAGCCTTGTGTAGGTTATAATGCAATATTAATGAATATCAATTTAGATTACTTGTTATGGCCACTTGCTCTCGCCTCTCATCTATTCTCTTAATTGCAAATCTTGAGCAAGTTTAGAAGTGGCACATTTAGGGGGAGTGTTAATTCATATTCATGTGTATCACATCCCTACATGTGCCCATATTAATATAAGTGCATATATATAATTTCAAAATCAAACCATTTAGCCAAAAATCAAAATTTTGTATACTATTACTAATCTTGTGAAAAACTAGTTGAAAAATGTATACAAATGCTTTCAAAAGGTTTTCCAATGGTTTTAGCTTTACAAAACTAATTTCAAAAGAAAATATGTTTTAACATCAAAAGCTAGTTACTAGTATCTTGTTTTAGATTTAAACTTAAAATTTTCATAGAATTAAAAGTAAAAGGATTTTGAAAATAATTCCAAAATGAAAATCCTAGAGTTGGTGATTCTTAACAACTTTCGTATTCAAAAGATTTTCAAAAGACCAACCTAGCAAAAGATATTTGATTTTGAAACTCATTAAAAATTATAATCGACCCATAATGGTCATACTTTAGCACTTAGTGAGTTTCACCATTTGGATCAATTCTTGTGTAGAATTGTAATTCAAAATGGTATTTTAGACTCATACACAAAATTCAAATCTATATCTTACCCCATGCTTCATTTGAATTATTTGTGTTGTTGAATTTGACCTTTTCTCTATTGTTTCTTCATTTGGACTATTTAGGTCAAAAGTCAAAATTGTATTTAAGAGGCCCAAATTTGAAAAACTTTATAAAAGTATCCTATTAAGTATTCCAAAGGTTTTACAAGTTTTCAGAATGAAAATTCTATGTTGAAATCGAATTTGGCTCAAAAACGATTTGATTTGATCCAAAATAGCCTAATTGAGCAATATGCTAAAATGTTGGCATTCGAGTTGGATTTCATCATAAATCTTGGCTATACACATTCTTGATACACCTATCTAAGCCATAAAAAAAGAAATTGCGTGAAATCCAAACCAAAGTGCATTTTGAGTTTTTTCGTGAAAAACGATTTTCGTTTTTGCCTCAAAACGCAATTTGCCATAACTTTGAAAATAAAATTGTTTTGATGAAAATTATTTTTGGAAAACCCTCTAATTAGTCCAAAGTTCATTTCTGGAAAGTTTCAAATCCATTGGACTTCATTTGAATCTTTTTTGATAAAATTTGCAAAAATCCGGAGTTTGATCGACAGACCGGTAGTACCGCCGACGAGCAGTAGTACTGGGTTTATGTACTACCGGCCCTGTGTGTGCGGTAGTACCGGCCTGGCAGATTTGGTTCTGAATTTCCGAGTTTGGCTTTGGGATATCTTTTGATTGGAACTTCCTTTTTCAAAAATTCTTCTTGGAAAAGCTTTGTGTTATCTCAAAGTTCATTTGTGCAAAAATTTCAAAAGTTTCTCAATTTATTTGAAGGCATTTTCAAGTGGTATCAGTTATGAGCACTTTAAATGAACTAAAGAGTGATTTTTACTTGATCTTTTGAAAAGACAAAACTTGTGCAATTCAAATGCAAATAACTCCATATTTCATTCATTGAATATCTTGGGGAGTTTATTTATTGCAAGTTTTGGGCACTTTTTGGCTTCCAAGTGATATCATGTCTTTAATTTGCTCTGATACTAAATCTTTTTGGATTTCATTGATCTATTTTGAGTTTTTCTTCTTTCGATACCCGTAAGTGTTTGTTGCTCTGAGAATATTGCTCTGATACCCGTCGATGTTATCGATAATTCTTTCAAATGGTATCAATCTTTGTGATTTGATCCTAAGTGGTATCAATTGAGCACTTATTCATTTCATATGCTTACAAGGTGGTATCTTTGAGTTTTTTTTCTCCAAGTGGTATCATGGATCTTATTATTCTTTTCTCATGTGATATCCTTGATTATTTGGATTCCGTTTTTAAGTGGTATCATTGAATTCTTTTATTTCCTACAAGTGGTATTTCATTACCTCTTTGTAGCATTATTGAGATACCCACATTCTTGATTAAGATTTTTCCTCTCAAGCTAGAATTGTAAGTTCAACCGCTTAAGAATTCTCTGTGTGAGATTCTTTATGTGTTGGAATACATAAAAGAGGAAAATCTCCTGTTGAGCATTGTTCTTCATGAAAATTTGAAAATGCTCATTTCCTTTGGTTCTTCATGCAAAGCCCTTGAGATAGAATTAAAGTGATATCTATTTGCTCAAGTGGTATCTATTTCTTTTGGGTTCCTCTTTTGACCCTATTAGGCAAAGTATTGGATTCTTTAAATAAATCATATTGAAAATTTGCAAAGCCTAATAAAATGAGGAGTGAGTTATTTGAATATGTTTCAAATAAACCGTGTGATACCCTTACTTCGTTTTTCATGCTTATCTTTACAAGTGGTATTTGTCTTACAAGTGGTATCCACAAATCCAAATATGGTCTCTTTTCGTGTTTTCCTTATTCTTAAGACCATATTTCAAATAAAAACTTGCTTTACTTCTTGAATGACCCTTCAAGTTTTTATTTGGCTTAAGTTCTTCAAATTCCACTCCAAGGTCATAAGTATGCATTCTAATCCTTATATGACCTTCATTAAAAAGAAATGGTTAAATGCTAAAAAGGGGAGAATGTTTTTCCAAGTTAAATACCAAAAGGGGGAGATAATGATAAATCTTATTAATGATTAATGTTTAAATGCCAAAAAGGGGGAAGAATGTATTTCAAGTTAATCTTTTAGTTTTTCCATTTTTGGTGCTTAATGCCAAAAGGGGGAGAATTAGGAAGCTTAATGTCATTTGGTTTAAAAAGTAAGCTTGATATGATTAAGGGGGAGAATTAATATGCATATGTGTTCAATTAGCTTAAATTCTCTCGATATGTTAGTTTTAATCCAAATGTGCTTATTAAGCTTGGATTTGTCATTATTCACCAAAAAGGGGGAGATTGTAAGTTCAACCTTCATTAGTTATGGTTTTGGTGTTAATGACAAATCTAATCTTGTGTTAATGACAAATCCAATATTGAGTTTATCCCCTAATGCGATAGTGTTATTAATGACAATCTTATATCGAGACTAACATGTTTGTTTAGAATATCTTTGTTTAGTCTCATCGCATTGAAAAATGGAAAACCCGAGGTATGTATGCATATTCATTATAGTATTAATTACATACTTTGGATTCAAGTTAAAGTATGAATGTCCCCGTTACATTTACCACAAAATGTGCATCATGTTTCCCAATCCATATATTACATGGATGCACATATTTAGGGGGAGTTTGTAGTTTAACTTGAAAGTCTCTTTGTATTGATCAATTCGTTATTGACACATATAAGGATCAAGACAAAGAAACTAAATCCTTGAGTATATGTTTGAATTGCCTAGTTATAAGTATACTCATGGAAATATAGGATATGCTCCAATACAATCAAATTGAATATGTGCATATTATATCCAAGTCAATCATACTTATGCACATATACATGTGGGGTGTATTCTATAGTTGATGATTTAGAGTAATGATCATTTCCATATAGTTTACATATAATGGATCATTACTTTTCATCAACATGAGTATATGAAAACTTGTGCAGTTAATATATACTCATATCAATTTAAATAATAATTTAAATTGAGTTCATTTGTCTTGTTAATCATTAAAGAACACTTCATCATGTGTTGATGGTGTTTTGTGATTAATTGAGGACAAATGAATAGTTCTTAAGTATAATAAAGCATGAGTTGCATTATTGTACTTAAGACACAATTAAATCATTTTAATTGATTTAGGTTGTGCTCAATTGATCTAAAGGCATCCATTATGTGTTAATGGAGTGCAAGAGATAATTGAGACAACCATGCATCTTGGACTAACTATTTGTATGAGTTGTGATTAAGTTAGGTCCAAAGATTGATGAGATGATGAGAACGGGACAAGGACGGCATCATGAGTTGATGGGCGTCAAGAGTGGATCCCGAAGATAAAGAGGAGTCGAGTGATGATCCCGGGGGAGTATCAAAGCGATGATCATAAAGACCCCAAAGGGGATTGCTTGTGCGCGGCGGCGAAGGTATAACTAGATAGGCTAAGGACTTTGTAGTCTTTGAGTCTAAGGTTTTATCGCCGTGCTATTAAGAGGGGTCGTTCCCTTTGCTTGAGCTTCATCATGTGTTGGTGATCTCATCCCGCGTTCACTCAAGCTCAACCATTTGGATTTGGTTCTTGCATATGGGTTAACCATTTGGCATGTGTTTATGAATGGGTTAAACTTATGCTTGGTTGCATTTGGTTTTCGCATAATGCTTTGATTTGCATGTGTTGCAAGAAGTGATAAGCTAGTGCATTGGCTTTTGTGTGAAGTTCACTTTTGCATGTGTTGCATTAGTTAAAGCTTCACGTTTTTGTTCGCAAAACAAATCTTTCTTAAAACCTTGTGTTTGCTTGGAGCTAAGTTTTGCATGTGTTGCAAAAGGAGAGAGCTCAAGCTTGGTTTTGGTGTTTATGGTTGTGTATGTGCTAGAGGCTCGCATGTGTTGTGAGTAGAGAGCACATATGGTTGATTTGGTATTTGTGTGTTTGTATGGAGCTAGAGGCTTGCATGTGTTGCGAGTAAAGAGCTCATACTTGAGATTTGGTTTTGGTGTTAGTTCGATTTGGTGTTGCATGGAACTAGAGAATTGCATTTGTTGCAATTAGAGAGTTCATGCATCTTGATTTGATGTTGCTTGGAGCTAGACTTTTGCATGTGTTGCAAAGAGTAGTGCTCAAGCATTAAATGTGTTTATTGCGTTATTTGCAAGTTCACAGCTTGAATAAACCGAGGTTTATGAGTCCGAAATTTCGAGAGCATGTGAGTGGGGCTTGCAACGGGTGTTGGCAAGTTGACCGGGTCTTGTGTTGACCTTCACATGGCTAGGGGGATTAATCTCATAAACTCGAGTTTGATTTGCTTAATACGTTTTGCAAATAGTTCTTGAGTTGATTGCGAAATGTGTTTTTGCAATTTGGTTGAAATTCTTTGAGCATGAGCTATGTTGGTGCAAATGTGTTTTGCGTGTGTATGATCATGTGTTGATCATCTTTGTGGCTCAAAGAACAAGTTTGGTTTTTGGAGAAATGGATTTGGAGGTTGAAATCTGGATTTTCTCCTGTGGCAGACTATCAAGATGTCGGGTGGTAGTACCGTCGGGCGTACTACCGGCCATTGGTTGGCGGTAGGTATTTTCCAGAAGGTTGTATTGTTGTTTTGTGTTGGCGGTACTACGGGGCTTGAGGGCGGTAGTCTTGCAAGTGCGGTACTATCGAAATTGCCGCCGTAGCTATTTTACTGATCTTGGTGTTTTTTGGCTCAATGAGGCCGGCACTACCGCTCGGTGGGAGCGGTAGTACCGACGACTACCGCGCCTTAGAGGGCGGTAGTACCGGATATATGGCCGTTGCCGACCGTTGGAGGTCGGGGCCGGTACTACCGGCCCTTAGAGGGCGGTAGTACCGCATTTCGCTGATTTTGCCCGTTTCGCCCCCAAACGGCTAGTTTTCTTGTGGGGGGCTATAAATACCCCCTTGGGGGGTTGGGGCTGAGTGTTGTTGCTGTGTGTGGGAGTTGTGTGCATGTGTTGCTCTTCTCCATTTGCCTCTTGAGCTTAAGAGTGAGACTAATTGCATGTGTTGCAATTAGGAAGTGATTTGAGAGCCTCTTGTGCATGTGTTGCACTTGAGTGAGGCCTTGTGCATGTGTTGCACTTGGTGATCACCGAGGAGCGCATTTGTTGTGCCCGGTGAGGTTCAAGCGAAGGAGCGGCTTATTACTCTTGGAGGTTGCCGACTCCTAGGCGGGCGTGGCGTCGGCTTGGAGCTCTCAAGGTTGTGAGAAGCCCCGTGAAGTTTGTGAAGGTTCGGGTTGAGCCTACGCAAGCGTGAAAAACCACGACTAGTGGAAAGAGGCGGTGCTCGGCGGAGCCGGTCCAAGTGTGGGCTAGCCTCAACGTGGACTAGGGAGACCGCAAGTCTCCGAACACCACGGAAAAATATCGGTTGTCTCTTTTACTTTCAAGTATTTACATTTATTGTATATTGTCCAATTGCTTGATTGTAATTAGAATTGCTTAGTGTTAATTGATTGATCAATTTAGCAATTCTAGTTTAGAGACATAATTTAGTTAGTGCACTAGTGAGCCTAGTTGATTTAGGCTTTAATTGTCAAAACCTATTTATCGCTTCCGCATATATATTTGATTAGGTTTTGACATAGGGGTTGATTAGAGTGAATTGTTTAGTGAGCGATCGAATTTCTTAAAATGCCTATTCACCCCCCCTCTAGGCGCATCCTCGACCCTACACCGCCTGTGAAAATCATTTCTGTAGTAGTGAAGGGAACAACCGGTGGGTTTCGCCGACCCACACATGTTGTCCAAGAAAACCATGGATGAAAATAAAGAAGTCGTGCATGAGTACGTGGAAAAAGTAATGCTGGCACATTCGGACAAAAAATTCATACTTTTACCCTACAACCCGGGGTAAGTGCTTCGTCCAGATGCTATACTTGTTGATTTCTACTATATATCACTCCTCGAAGTTAGGTTCAGTGACCATGACGCTATACCTTTGTAAGTATCACTGAATTCTACTCGTAATTAAACCGATACAGAACCGGGTAATTTACCTTGATTCCAAAAAGGGCGGCACCCACGACTTGAAACCTATCAGAGATTTACTCGAATTGGCATTTCGTGCCTACAAAGTTAGGGGAGGGCCACACAAGAGGGGCTCAACGACTCTAAAGCATACTTTTAACTTTCCGGTATCTAATAGTATGCAATAATTCTTCACACTCCATAATAATACCTTTGGAACTAAGTAACCTATTATGTTTTAGCAGTGCCACCAGCAGCCAAAGGGCATTGACCTATGTGGATTCTACGTTTTCCACAACATGGCACTACTCGTTGGTTCACAGCAGACCAATGTCGTAGAGGTCTGTCAATCTTGCAACAATTAATAGTCTCCACTTATCAATTTATATACACGCAAGACTTTACTCTTCTCATCGATAGGCTTGGCAATGTGCTGAATTTGTATTGGAACAGGTTGACCTGCTAAGTATTCGAGGACAGCTATCACTACAGGAATCCACACTTGCATGGTTCGAACTCAATATTCAGATGCCACATTACTTACAAATCCTTGAGAGAAAGATGAGTGATTCATGTGCATACCAGGAGCCGGCACTGCGGTCACAGTACTGCAAACTGCGCAGCATACCGACGTCGCGCCAGCTGGATACATGAGCAGATTGCGGCAACCGGAGCAGACAAGCTAGCTTTGAGCCCCTGAAATTGCAGAAAAGAGACACCACTTCAGTAGCTGAAACTCACTTACCGATAATCAGCAGGGAAACAGCTATAACTTAATTGATATTAATTTGTTATATTAGAACTTCCAAAATATACATATATGAGAAGTTCTGGAGCAGCAAATGGAACAACTTCGTCAAGAGCTGCATATGTAAGAATTTTTTGTACATTACAAGAGTCAGAACCAAAAATTAAAAACTGGGACTAACTAACAAATTGAAACTGCACACCATTTTTTTTTTTGCATTCCACAAAAGTCATTACAATGTCGAGCCTGTTCTGGTTGAATGCTAGCACCACTCCTTTGCTAATAACACCACTAACGCTTCTCCAAAGCAAAGATGTAACTCCAGTGTAAAACAGGACTCATCACATACAATTTCACCATGTAAAATAAATGCAGACAACCCATTTCAGTTAATAATAAACATCATATATAATATTAAGACATGCAACCTCTTTTGGAGTGTGCTAAACAAGTCTTTATATATACACCATGCAAGCCACTGTCAGGTCTTTTGAACCTAGTCTTGCTCCTCAGGTTGATTCAAGCCACTTAACCAGAGTTTGTTACCTACTTTGTAGATTGGTTACCTGATAACTGATCACCTCACAAGTATATATTTGCAGGTTGTTGAAAATCCTTCTCCTGAAAATACGCACTTTGGCAGTTAGCACTCAACATTGAAGGTAGACAGCATGAACTACAAAACAATTGTCATCAAACTCCAATATTCTGAAATGCATCCTATCAAAATATATTTTCCAATGAACTAGAGTTTCTACTCTGAAGTTTTAGACAATGTTCCTGATAAATAAATGCACTTACATTGTAATATTGTTAAGGAAACAATTTGACCTATCATTATGCACATTATAATAATTTGCTGGTTGTGTGGTAAAATATACTCAGGTAGATATATAACATGTTTGCACAAAAGAATTTCTGTGGGAAAAATCGGACAAAAGATTGATCGAAAGTCAGAAATTTCTCCTACAAAAAGAAAAAAAGCCAGGTCTGATCAAGGATATAATTCAAAGCTAGTCTTGTAAGAGAACATAAAGTACAAAAGAAGGTAAATTAATAGGGGAATTCTGTTTGTCTCTCAACTTTGGAGTATGGTCCATATTTAGCTGTGAACTTCTCGACTTTACCTTTTTGTTCAAACAATTTGATCAGTCAAGTTACAAATGCATATACTCTAGCAGCACAGACACATACAAGTAAAAAAACGTAACTATGTAATCAGCATCCTAACCCTTCGAACAAAGTTAATTTGAACACTAAAAACACAAAATGGATGACATAACTTCCTCATCCACCTAGTTGCAGAACCTAGGTCTATTTAGTAATAAATCCAACCTGATAAAAAAAATCGCAAATCTCATTCACATTCATAATTGCTAAAAGTCATTAACAGTGAAATGGAAAATCAGTATAGTTACAGCATACAAGCATGAGGAATGTAAGAACCACAAAGCTTATGTAAGAACCACAAAGCTTATGTAATTTACAAATGAAGAAAGTACATCACATATTAATGGAAGCCTATGCTAATGGAAGACAAGCTCATGTAATTTAGTTCCAATAAAGATACACAATGAAGCTCATGTAATTTATCACTATCGATCATAGCACAAATGAAGAAAAATCAGACAACAGAACTGATACCTTGGAATGTATACCAATACTTGGTGGCCTGCTAATGACTTCAATTTGCATTTTATCATTTATGGGTGGTTCCTCACACACGAACTGAAATTCTTCTTCCCAACGTGGATCTCGATTCTTCTTAATATGCTGCATAAATCAGATCAAACATTACATCTGTAAGGTGGTGACCACAACTAACAACTTATAGCATTTGTTATAGTAAATATTTTATTAGTGAAATTTATGCACAAATGGTTATTGACATATTAAAACTGTTTTACATACCTTAGTCTTCTTTTCCTCACCCCTAAACACAATTCTTACATATGGATTAGTGTGGTGCTTTCCTTCAACATCCTGTGCTTCATGGACAATAACTACCAGCAGACCACCACCTTCTGGTGTGCCATCAGGAGCTTTTTCAATGGTACCGGACTCGTCGCTTGCATCAACATCAGAATCACCTTCCTTGAAAGGCTTATATGTTACATCAACACTGAGCTGCCCCGGAACTTCTCATTTGCAGGGTCATTTGCATCCATAGTCTTGACCAAGTCAAGTGTAACAGATTTTGTCTCATCAGAATAAGGTTCAGTGAGATCCCGCTCGATGAACAGAACCTCCATGTGATTCTTGTGCTATTCCCTGGATCAGTAGCTAGCACTCACATGTTTACAACAATTGGAAATCACAACCATACAAAACATTAATTAAGCGGAAACGAATAATATAAAGGAATATTACAACTCAAAGAATTAGCAGCAAATAAGCAATAACCCGTAGTTTGCCCAACCGATCCCGCAGGCAACTGACCAGGCATAAACTTCAGATAGAATACGATGAAGTAAAATCCTGCAACTTACGATGGACAACATCGAAGCTCCGCTTACTAAACCACCTACAATATAATTAGGCAAGGGTGAGTATTTTACATACTCAGCAAGACTTGAGCAAAACCTACAATACATGTAGGCCATTTCAAAGGAGGCTATTACAGCTTAATTTGCATAAAGCTTAATTTGAATTTGGAAACGGTTATTTGCAATCGAATTTAAAAGAGCAAGATTAATTGATAGCAAATAAGTAAAGCATAAATAACACTCACCGTCCTCCATGACGTGAGCGACGAATCAAACCTTGCCATCGCATGGCATATATCCAGTTCTTTGCCCACACAAGGCACAACAGCTGATACCAATACTTGCCAACACATGGTATAGCATTGGGTCATCTGTGGGGTAAGCTAACTTGTAAAATAAACCCTTTTGGAAATAATAAAACATTTAACTCGTGCAAGTTCACCAAGACACCCATGACCGCGGGTACGGCTAATCAATTAGATTTAAACTCTGCAGAGGTGTACAACTTTACCCACAAGGAATGATCAACTTTTGCCCGACACACTGCCTTAGGTGTGTCGTCAAGAAGACCATACATAGTCATTACATTACCTAGACATGGCTTTGACCAGCCCGGGACGTTAACCCCCGCGGCCCCGCCGTAGAACTAGAAACACACACCCAAGCCGCGGATCCACTTTCACACCCAACACAACGTTTCTAAACACAGCAGGGCGTACACCGTTGCACGTCAAGCAGACCAAACCGGAATGCCCGTGCAAGCTCCCGCCTACCAATGAACAAAGCCATGTCTAATTAACATAATAAGCTATGGCTAACCCATCCTCACCCTCGTGGTTTGTACGGATTTTCTTGGATCATACAACACGACGTTCGGTCCTTAGTCCGACACGGGCAATAATCTCCCCCTACACTACGTGCAATTCCTGTCGCACATCCGGCTATTGCCAATAATCGCCCGCATCAAAGCATAGTTTTCTTTTGGGTTTTTAATCGAAGTACCCACAACCAACAATGCCATTTTCAATGTTTTCAGGAAACAATTACTGAGTTGATCATGTACATCATTGATTCTAAAGCATGCCTAAGCATGAATAATATGAACGCATATACCCATGATGACATTAAGTAATGCCTGACCTTAATCTAAGGTTATCAAGGTTCACATTTCCATAATCATCAAAGGAGGATCACCAGACAACAGGTATAACTACCAATCCACAAGATAGCAATTTACATAAAGTAAATGCATGCATAAAACAATTTGATGCACAAAAGGAATATAAAATACTGGGATCAATATGGTCAAAGGATGCTTGCCTTGCTTAATTACTGATTACGACGAAGACGAGGATTGCGGTTGACGACGACGATTGACGAAGCTAGAGACAACGGGCTCTACACGTCGAACAACGGAAATAGCAAATAAAAGACTTCAATAAGAGCAAAAGAAATAGATAGCAAAACAAATAAACTCTTCATAAGAATAGGGATTGCACTTCTATGAATTTATTAATCTTATTTTACGAATTCAAGACGCAAAAATAGGTTGGATTAATAGAATTTATCATTAGTTGCAAGGTTTCATTGATTCACTATTCATGATATGAGTTTCTGTCAATTCTTTATTACTTACGGGTTTTGCTCTATTAGGATTCAGAGTCAAAGCAAGATAAAATAGGAATATTTTCTTAGATTACGGTAGGTTATATTCTAAAGATCATTTCTAAGTTGTTCTTTACTAAATTCAGATTTAGATGAGCTGCTTTGCGAGTTAATGAAAATGCTTAAACAATCACATTGGACTATGAGCGATTAGTTCTTTATCTTTAATTGATTTTGCTTAGAATTAGCTTAACGCAAGTTAGATCTTCTGATTTAGGCTACTAATAACATTTCCATGATATTTGAGAAGGTTCTGGTGATAAAAATAACTTAACTACGGATTCCTTCATTATTACCTAAAGTTTATTCATCCGCATTAAGGCCTAAAGTAATGTGATTACTTAGCGTTGTTCAGCTATTAAGATTAATATGCAAAACATGATGAAGTATGGTTATTTCCTCATACTAAGATGATTTATACTTTGTATAACAATCCTAAGATAATTCCATAAATTTTAGGCTTTAGCTGATGCATTATCTTCATGGTTGAAAAGGCTTAAGTGGCATCTAAAGTTTAACGTTATTCGGAATCGGCAGGAAAGTGGAACAAAAGGTTAACACTTAAGGGTTTTGGACCAGCTAGATTTAGATGAAGAGCATGCTGAAAATGAAATATTTTTCTAGAATCTGGTAGAACAAACTTTGTAGAGTGTTACTAAACTAGTTTTACTGATTTTAGTATTTGGTTGAGTTATTTTATCTATTATTGAATTAGCCTAAATGACCACAGTGCGAATCACTAAATCGGCCAACTTTATACTGTGATTGCAACTACAATATACATGATCTTCGATTCATTATTCAGGTGTTAGCAGGTAACAATCCTAGAAATGTTTTAAAGTTGGTTTGTCATGATTTTCACTTTAATTGCAATAGGTTGTCTATTTATTTACTGCTATAATTATCATTCTCTTCTACTAAAAGAATGCAAATTTAGTTTGATCCTAAGCATCTTGATATATCCAAGCTTCTACTGCTTTTAGGAATCTAATACAACTTACATTACCATCTTATGAGCTATCATGCTATTATTTTGCTAATGGCCATAACAGGGTTTACTAGTGACCATATAGCAAATAAACTAAACTGAGTTCAACATTTAACTATTTTTGTATATTTAAGTTTATTATGATTCCAGAACACTCCTAAATTTATTCAATGACTTTTGGAATTACATTTCTTTGAATACAACATCATCCATACTAATGCTTATTCCTAAATTTAATTTCTTTAATTGTTTTGTGACTCAAGAATTTAGTGTTTTTGAATATTTGAATACATCCTGATCCTAGCATCACCTTAATATTGATTTCATCATTTCAGTTCTTATTATTCACAAGTTCTCATTAAAATCCTATTAGCACCATAATCAAGGTTTAAATTAAATAATAATCCTGTACTCCAAACATTAAATCTTTTTGTATATTTAGATTCATCCTGATTTTATATAAATATATAAATTTATTTCACTGGTCTCTAACTAAGAATGCACAAGTTGTTAATGATTAAATACATTTCTACTGGGTCCTGCATGGAAAAACCAAGAGTGCGCTTTACCCTGTGGAAAACAACTTTCGCTCGCCTTCTTCTTCTCAAAGCGCTGACTTGTCGGGTCCCAGTAGCAGAGAGCGTAACAGAGGATTGTTAGGGCTGGCCGGCGAGGGGCACTCCGGCAGTCTTCCGGTGAATGCGAGGGCATGTAGAGCACCGGCTCGGCGAGGCGCATCCGGTGGAGGTGTCGGATCGGCGGAAGAGATACCGGAGCAGCGCGCCCACGAGCTCGGGGAGAGGCGGCAATGGCAGGAGGTCAAGAAGAGAAATCAAGGGGTGAGAGCTCGAATTGGTAGCACATATAGCATCAGTGGGACGAGGGGGTTCGGTTTCACCTGGAAACGGCGCCGGAGAAGAAGCGAAGCGGCCCGCACACGGTGCGCCGGAGGCAGAGAAGAAGGGCTCTCGGTGGCGGCACTATTTCGCAACTAGGGTTCCAGAGGTAAGTGAGGGGTTTGGCTCAGTGAAGTGTGGGGATGCTCTCTGCAAGAGGGATTTGAGAATGGAGGTCTCCTTCGCCGGATTTTCCTTCGCCTCCGAGCTCGTGGGTCTGCGCCATGGCGGATTCTGGGGGATGTTTCTTGCACTCGGACTGGGAAAAGGGAAGTGAGGCGAGGGGGAATGAGGGAGAGGTCCTGGCGGTCACTGGGGTGTAGCTTATAGCCAAGGATTTGCAGCATTGAGTGGTATTCGGTCAGAGCTTCGGGAGAGTTCCTCAGTGGAGAGAACTGAGTGGGAAGAACGGTGGTTGAGGACGATGCGTTCGGCAGCAGGCTCCTGGGTCCATTGACAGTGGCTGAGACTTTCCCAATGCGCCAACGGAACGGGAAATCAACGAATGGCCCACATGTCGGTGATTGATCAAATTTCGTTTTGGATTTTTGATTTTCCTTTAAGACCAATTGAAGTCTATATTTTTTTCAAATTTTGTTTTTCAAAAGGATTTGATTTCAGAGTGCTTACGTAAAATTTCCAACTCCATTTGTGATTCCATCATTTTATGTGAATTCCGACAATATATTATTTTGGATTTAAAAGTTATCTTTTCATTTTACTTCTGCAATATTTTATGCATAAAATCTCAATTGCTGGCTCAGATGTTTTAATTGAATGATCAGGGTTCTCGTGGCAATTTTCTATATTTTTACTTTTTGCATTATTGCCTTTTTTTATTATTATTTTTCATTCTTCATTTTCATTCATTAGATTTTTCACGCAAAGAATAAATCCAAGGTAATCCAAATAAAATCAATAATGGCAAGGAAACTCAGAAATAATAATATTCAAAATTAAATTATTCATTTTCACTTTTATTAAATTTTCAGGATGTTACAAGGTCTTTCAATGGGATAACATTCATTCCAATCTTGTCATGCTTCCCAACCCGAGAAGGAAGATAACAAAATATCAGACTAGGATAGGGTAAACAGCTAAGGCAGAAGAATTGGAACCATTAATCATTACCTGCTCCCAATCATATACAGTAAGCTCAAGAGCCTGAGATTCTGGGTTTTTGACAACTAACTTGAATTCCTCATTCCATTCAGGGTTCAGGTTGCTTCGCTTCACTGAAGTTTTCTTCGATGGGAGTTTTTCCTCTGTTAGCTTTAACTTCACATATGGATCTGATTTGCCCAGCAAATCTTTCTTCGTTAGTTTAACAGCCCGTGTGACATTAACATAGAGAATTCCAACAGGCTTCTTTTGTGCACTTCATGTTCCATGTTATAAAAAAGATACTAAATTAACTCTGAACATGGACCAGTCTCTTCAAACAAATATAAATTATAGTATGGCATTACTTCGCAGGATCCATGATTTGCACCTCAAGCACTTTGGGCCACAAGTACATATTTGCTCCCTGAGTTCTGATAATCTCCTGCAAGGGGAGACAAGTTAACAATTGCTAATATGAGCATGAGTACGTGCGAGAAAAAAAAGGCATGTAATTAAGTTAGTATGGACAGAGGAAGATGTGTATGGTAGAATAATAGGAAACAACGAAGCGCCTGCACACATAGCTCTGACCTCCGAGTTGTTTGACAATCTCCATTACTCATTCATCGGTAATTCAATTGGAAGATACAGCGGATAAACAAAGCTCAGGTGGTACTATGCTGATTTGATTAGAGAGTGAGAGGGAGACCTGGACGACGTCCTCGGGCGGTCGTTGCGGCGGTGCGCCTTGGGCTGCAGGTTGTCACCCTCCGGCAAACCCCACGGGCTCTCCCGCCTCGTCACCTGCCTCTCCTCGCTCATCCTCCTCTTACCACCACTTTTCTCGTGGACGTGCGGCGGCGGCGAGGCGGCGCGGGACAGCGTGGGGACGACGCGCACGGGAGGGGGGGGACGGCGCAGGCGATGCGAGGGCAATCTCTGTGAGGGCGGCGAGGGGACGGCGGGGAGGGCAAGGGGGCAGCAGCGGCGAGGACGACGCTGCGGGACGGGCAAGCGGAGTGGCGTGGAGGCGGAGACGCTAGGGCTATTTCGATCAACAAGGAGGGCATACAAGCGAGATAAGCAATGGGCCTTTTGGGGCCGGAAGGATTTTATGAGAGTTGGCTATTTTCGCTTACCGAACCAATTTAAAATCAGCCATGTGTTATATTTTCGTCGGCTCAGGCCGACGAAAATAACCATATGTTATATTTTCGTCGATTCAGACCGACGAAATTAGTCCAAATTTTTTTTGAATAATTCGGGTGCGATGTCTCAACTATTTTCGTCGATCTGGTCACTTATACCGATGAAAATAAAGGTAATTTCGTCGGTTTCTACTGACCGACGAAAAAAATCAATTATTTTCATCGGCAAAAATTTGGCAGACGAAAATATTTTGGGCTGATGAAAATAGTGTCGATTCCTGTAGTGTATGTGCCTTCTTCATGCGTGAGGTCTTAAATCCAAAGGGCAGATGCCACTCAGGGCTCAACTCATAAGTTGTGAATTTGTTACTTACCATGCATGCATTCAGATTAATTTGTGAACCTTGTGTTGTGAATTTGTCATTTGTACTTCTGAATCCAATTGGTTAGTACATATGTAAGTTGATTTCTAAAATTAATACACTGTATATATGTTGTAATGAATATTGATGCCTCACCTTGGGCTTAAAGCCCTAGGCACCATCAATCTTGGTTAATAAGAACCTAGCAGATCGATACCTATTTTGGTTACTAGTTATTTATAAATTTCTTTTATAGTTTACTAGTCATTTATAAATTCCTTTTATAGTTTCTACAATTCAACAATAATATTAAAAATTCATATATTCTTTAGAATATTATTTTCCAACCATCTAATATAAATTAAAATTATAAAAATTATAAGAAATAAAGTAATTTTTGCATTCATATAATTCTATTGCAAATTTTCATCTTGTTATATAAATTCAATTATTGCTTCTTTGCTTAATAAAAATAATAAATTATACTTATTCCACACTAAAACAATTTTCAAAAAATAAAATAAGGTTATTAATCCAAATCTAGCATATAGGGGCTCAAATGGCTACTTTACAAATTTGGAACCATATAGGGGCAAATTTGGAAGGTGAATCCAAATCTAACATATAGGGGCTCAAATGGATACTTTATAAATTTAGAACTATATTAATAATTCATACATGGGTTTATACAACACGATTGGATTAACATACTTTGTTTTTTCAAGTGATCCTTCATTATGATCGCGACGTACATAGGGAGATTCCTCTGTATCATTCAGACACTAATTATACTCTTCTTCGTCCGTAACGCCCTCAACTCTGACAATCCTTCTTTTACCTGGAAGAACCACGTGGCTCCTTGGCTGATTGTTACTGCTAGTCTTCTCCTTCTGTTTTTTGTTTTCGGTAGACTTGTCATTCTGCTTCTTGCTTTTAGTAGGCTTGTCCTTCTGCTTTTTTGGTTTACTTTTGTAACATCCCGAAAAATGCAATTAAGTAAAAATAAATATTTTAAATTTGAAAATATTTATTTCTGAGTTTCTGGGCATCATTCGTTTTATTTGAATTTCCTTTGGAGTTTTGCATTGCATGAGAAATTCAACAAATGGAATTTAAAAAATAAGAACAGAGAAAAAGGCAAAAATATAAAAAGTAAAAATTTAGAAAATTGCCATGAGAACCCTGATCATTCAATTAAATCATCTTAGCCAGCAATCGAGATTTTATGCATAAAATAATGAAGAGACAAAATGAAAAGATAACTTTCAAATCGAAATAATGTATTGTCAGAATTTATGGAATATATGTAAGACTCAAATAGGGCTGAAAAAGTTATCATGAGAACCTCAATGCAATATCTACCTTTGGCAAAGATATTATAAATTTATAATGTCATTTAATACTTTTCCAAAATTTAAAAACAAAGACTCTGAAAATAGGGAAATTGCAATGTCAGAATTTTCATAAAATGCTGGAGCAATATCTTGAGCTGGAAATTTTACATAAGAACAAATAGCTCCAAATAATTTGAAAAACAAAGTTTCAAAAATTTATAAAAATATTTGAATTGTCTAATAATTCAAAATACTGAATTTGAAATCCTGTGCGTTGTACAGTGTCAGAATTTTAGTAAATAATCTACAAACTATTTCGATCTAAACTTTTTACTGGAGATCATCTACTTCCAGAAGAAACTACACAAAAAGTATGAAAAGTCTCTGACAAGGTTTAGCTAGCGAATCAATGCAAGTTCAGTGCACCCAGCCGGTTGATTCTTAAGCCGGTTTCTTGCTCTCACTGCCATGCGGGTCCCAGTTGCAGCCACTCTGATTCTCTAGATCCTTCCATCGTTGCCAGAGCAAGCCCAAACCTCAGATATCACGCCACTACCATGCATTTCACCTTGGGAATCACAGAGGTAGTGCTCCACTCACTTCCCCCTCCACTTCTTCTCCCTCCTCCTCAACCAGCGCAGGAAGCTTCATCCCCATTTCCATCCTTGTGCCGAAGCCCCCAGGAGCTCAAAGCCACTCGCGGATCTTGTGAATCAGCCAGCCATTCCCAAATTGCTTCAAGCCATAGCATCCCCAAGTTCTACTGAGCTAAAGCCCCTAACCAGAATCGTCTTCTTCCATGCGAATCGGAGCTGCAGCCGTGCGCCCTTCTCCTCCAAGTCCGGCCACCGTGGGCAGCCCTCCTCACAGCTTCTCCCTTGCGGTAAAACTCAAAAACGGAACCCTTGTGACTCGTAGATGCGGAATATGCTACCAATTTGAGCTTCCATGTGATTATCACTTGCCACCGCTCGCCATTTCTTGCCTGCACCCGAGCTCGGCCAAGGCCAACCCGAAGCCCTCCGCCGAATCAACTCCTCCGGACTCGCCGTGGTCTTTGGTGCTCTGGTGTGTCGCCTCACGGAAAGTCGCGGAAGACCCTTGCCGGGAAGCCCTAGCCTTGCCTCTGTTCTTGCTCTCTGCGAGGTGGGGCCGATCTGTCGAGCTCGAGGTTGAAGAAGACTTGAGCCAAGAGGCGCCTTCTCTGTGGTAAAGCGTACTTCCAAATTTCAGTTTAAATTCCAAACCGGGTAATATTCAATCATTAATATCTTTTTAAATATAGTTTCAATCCCAGTGAAATAAATTTGTATATTCATATAAAATGAGAAGGAATCTGAATATATAAAAATATTTAATTTTTGAACTGTTGTGTAATTATTTAATTTAAACCTTGATTTTGATACTAATATGGGTTTTAATGAGAATTTGTGCATAACAAGTAATGAGCGAATGAAATCAATATTCATGAGGTTTTAGAATTCAGGTTGTATTCAAATATACAAAAATATTGAATGTTTGGAGTACAGAATTATTATTCAAATCAAACATTGATTATGGTGTTAATATGGTTTATAATGGAACCTTGTGAATAATGAGAACTGAAATGGTGAAATAAATATTAATGTGATGCTAGGATCATAATGTGTTCAAATATACTGAAAATATTCAATTCTTGAATCACGAACAATCGTTTAAACTTAAAATGGGACAAACATAGTATTATGGTCATTATTGCATATATGCAAAATATAACTTTTAAAACTATAAAATAAATTCTTGTTTGTCTCTCGAATCATGATAAACTCAAATATGCAAAACCATCTCATGTTGAACTCAATTTGAATTAATTACTTCATAATCATTTATTTAACCATGTTATGGCCATTGACAAAATGATAGCATAATGGCTCAAAACAATGATAATGTAATTGGTATAAGTCCCTAAAAACAGTAAAGGCATATATATGTGAAAATATTTAGAATAGAGTTTAACTTGAATTCCTTGATCATAAAGAAATGTCAAATGCAATAATAATCAAATAGGAAACCTGTTGTAGTTTAAGTCAAAACAATGCAAAACCAACTTTAAAACACTCCATGGGTTATTCCCGCCAACACCGAAAAATGAATTAAAGGTCTTGTATAATGTAGTCGCAAACTCAAAATGACGCGTTGGCGATTTAAGGTTTGCAAATGTGGTCATTTAGTCTATTTCAACAACAGATACAATAACTCGCCTAAACACTAAAATATGTGAAACCAGTTTAGTAACACTGTACAAAGTTTGTACTATCATATTCTGTAAAAAGAATCTTATTCCATTCAGGTTTGCATATTAATCCTGTTAGTTCAAAACCCTTAAGCGTTATCCTCGCACTTCATATTTTTGGCCGATTCCGAATAACGTCAATTTAGCAATGCCACTTAAGCCTTTTCGGCAATGATTATAATGTATCAGCTAAAGCCAAAAATTTATGGAGTTAGCTTAGGATTGTTATACAAAGTATAAATCATCTTAGTATGAAGAAATAACCATATTCCATCATGTTTTGTATACAAATCCTAATAGTCAAATAACCTTAAGTGTTAAGCTTTCTGAACTTTATATTGAATCGGTAAGAATGAAGGAAACTATAGTTAAGTTATTTTTATCACCAGAACCTTCTCAAAAATGATGGATATGTCATCAGTAGCCTAAATCAATAGACTCAACTTGTATAAAGCTAATTCTAAGCAAAGTCAATTAAAGATGAATAACAAATCATTGAAAGCTTGCACCTAATGATCAATCTAATCAATCTTTGCATCTCGAATTCGTAAAATAAGATTAATAAATTCATAAAGAGCAATCCCTGTTTCTTGTGCCGAGTTTATTTGTTCTCGCTATCTATTTCTTTCGCTCTTATTGAAGTTTATTGCTTTGCTTTATTTCCGTTGATCGACGTAGAACCCGACGTCTTTGATCTCCGCTGCCTGTCATTGCCAACCGCAATCCTCGCCATCATCGTGAGTAATTAAGCAAGGCAAGCATCCTTTGACCATATTGAGCCCAAGATTTTATATTCCTTTTGTGCATCAAATTGTTTTATGCATGCGTTTTTTACGTAAATTGCTATTTTGTGGATTGATAGTTATACCGTTGTCTTGTAATCCTCCTTTGAAGATTATGGAAATGTGAACCTTGATAACCACGTAATAGGGTTAGGCATTACTTAATGTCATCATGGGTATATCGCTTATTTTATTCTCGCTAGCCATGCTTTAGAATCAAAATAGCCGATGATCAAATCAATAATTGTTTCCTGAAAACATTGAAAATGGCACTATTGGTTGTGGGTAATTTTGATTAAAAACCCAAAATGAAACTATGCTTTGATGCGGGCGATTATTGGCAATAGCCGGTTGTGCAGAAAGGAATTGCACGTAGTGTAGGGTGGAGTATCGCCTGTGTCGGATTAAGGACCGAGCAATGGGACGCTATTGATCCGAGATTTCCGTGCAAACCACAAGGGTGAGGATGGGTTAGCCATAGCTTGTTATGTATTTAGACATGGCTTTGTTCATTGGTAGGCGGGAGCTTTGCACAGGTTTTCCGGTCAGGACTACCCTGACGGGGTATTCCGGTCAGGTCTACTTGCTAATGCAACGGTACATCGCCGTGTTTAGAAACGTTGTGTTGAGTGTGTGAATGTGGGCCCACGGCTTGGGTGTGTGTTTCTAGTTCTACGGCAGGGGTTAACGTCCCGGGCTGGACCAAAGCCACGTCTAGGTAATGTAATGACTATGTATGGTCTTCTTGACGTCACACCTAAGGAAGTGTGTCGGGCAAAAGTTGATCATTCCTTGCGGGTAAAGTTGTACACCTCTGCAGAGTTTAAATCTAATTAATTAGCAAGGCCATGTCATGAGCACTTGGTGATTTCATTCCAATGCTAGATGTTTTATTATTTCTCAAATGGGTTGGTATCATTTGTTTTGCAAAATGTGATTTATGTCAAAGGGCCGACATTGATGGAATTTCAGGAATGTGAATGATTCGTCGCTCACGTCATGGAGGACTGTGAGTGTTATTATGCTTTACTTAATTGCTATCAATTAAATGCTCTTACAATTTCCGTTTGCAAATAACTTGGATTTACAAATGAAATTTCGCTTTATGCAAACTAACTGTAGAAGCCTTCCTTTGAAGTGGCCTGCATGTATGATAGGTTTTGCTCAAGTCTTGCTGAGTATGTAAAATACTCACCCTTGCCTAATTATATTGTAGGCGGTTGAGTTAGCGCAGCTTTGGAGTTGTCCATCGTAAGTTGCGGGATTTTTCTTCGTCGTATTCTATCTGAAGTTTATGCAGTCGCCTGCTGCTTGGGATTGGATGGGTAAACCACAAGGCTTGCTTCTTTGCTGCTATATTTCTCGAGTTGTAATATTATTTGTATAATCGCTTCCGCTTAATTAATGTATTGTATGGTTGTGATTTTCCAATTGTTGTAAACATGTGAGTGCTAGCTACTGATCCAGGGAATAGCACAGTAATCACATGGAGGTTCCTGTTCATCCGAACGGGGTCTCACAACTTTCCATGTCATCACATAGAATACCTGTGTCACATCATTAGTGGGCACGAACGGTTCGTCCCTATAGGCCACTTGCTTGAGGTCCATGGTTGTCATACCGTACTCGTCGATCTCCCCGGCTGTCAGTTTGACCCATTGGCACCGAAACAGAGGGACTTTCAAAGGTCCGTACTCGAGCTCCTAGATCTCCTCTATGAAACCATAGTAGATGTCCATCTTTCCATTTTTGTCCAAAGCATCTATACGGATGCCGCTGTTTTGATTGGTGCTCTTGCTATCCTGGGCTGTCGTGTAAAATGTGTACCCATTTATCTCATACCCTTGGAATGATACGATTGTCGTGGATGGTCCCGAGCCAAGTGTTTCAATTGTTCATCGTCTGTTTGGTTGCCCAATAGTTGCTTTTGTAACCAATCGTTGAAATGATCCATTTACTCGACTGCGATCCACTTATCTGACTTCTCTAGGTATTGGTCGCGTAGACTCATCTCGTGATCATAGATATACGGAGCCACTACAGTTGCTTGTTTCAATACCGTGAAATGTGCTTGTTTAAATGAAAGTAGTTTGTCGCTATATAATTCTTTTCTCCCTAGAGTCCCTTTTCCCCGTAGCCTCCCCTCATGCATCCCCCGCGAGACTCGGCGGCACCCTTCCCCGCGACAAGCCGGCAGCGCCCTCCTCGGTTCGGCTCCCTCATCTCGCACAACACCCGGTGGCGGCCTCCCCCATGACAAGCCGACGGCGGCCTCCCCCGAGGCGCACGTCAGGGTGCTCGAGGCACCGAAGGCCAGGGGGCAGTACGTCTGCGCCGAAAGGACGCTGCACCTAAGCGAGCTCTGCTGGATTCTCACTGAGCTCCTCCCAGAGTACCCCATTCCTACAAGGTACAAACAACAATGTTCTGGTTTGGTTGTTGAAACAGGTGCTAGCTACTCCCAGTTTCTGCTTGTTTCAATCCAAAGGCATGACTAAGGTGCTTTAATCATAAGAAATCTGCTAATGCTCGTCAAATTTGTCACTGTGAGAGTGCATTGCTCTAGTTGACAGTAAAAGAAAAACTTTTGAACTGTATCATACTTTCTATGGTTTGCAAATGCTTCATCAGAATGGCCAGCTAATTCTGGAACATTGCAGAATTCAGGCCTGTTCGAATGGTTGCATTGCTGTTTAGAGCTACAGTATAACATTGCTGTTTATGAAAATTGAAAAAACAGGTTGGGCTGGTCAGTGAGTACTTGGATCCCTGCTCAGTCAGTAGTTTGACAAAAGATTGAGATAGTCAATAGCAAGATTGTTCTTCCCCGGCGAGCAGTACTTAAATTTCTTAACACTACATTGTGAGTTTATGACCCCTTTGTTCATGAGCCGTGTATAAGGTTTTCCAGTATCTCTGCTTTGAATTGTTCTGTTGATAAAACATAAGTGGTTTGTGAGTATCTGAAATGTCTTCAAGAGAAAACAATAGCTTTGCTTTGCCTTGAAGACAGAGCAAATTGTATCTGAAATTTCATCGACAAAAACGGTGACTTACATAACAAATATGGTTTCTGAACTTCTGAAATTTCTTGAAGGCAAAGCAATGACTTTGATAACATTTTTTGATAGCATGCATTGTGGTCAGAAAAAACAGGTGTAGGTAAGCATTGCAAAACTCATGTAGATTGGAACTACAAAAGATGAAACACATCAATTTATATATGTACTACTGATAACAAGCTGTAGTTTGATATAAACTGCAAAAGCCATCAAACCCAAATCCATTCTGAGTTTGGTACGCCAGTGCTGGCTTTAATTTTGGCCAACTGGACTTCTCATTTCATACTAGCAACAAGGCAAGGAGCTATATAATAGCAAACCGATCTTCATGAATGAGTATCTACTATTGTTGTTCAGTGCTTTAACACCTTCTTTCATTTATTTTTGTAGAATTATTAATGCAGAACCCATGAATGTGGAGATATTAGATTTCCCTTTCATACTATATAAATCAGATCAAAATCTAGAAATTCAATCCATGAGAATAATAACCCATCAATGCCATTTATCTGTTCATGCATAAGCTATTTTACATAGTAATTTATACCGGCGCTGGTATATTGGGATCTCCTTTGACATTACCACTTAACTAATCCATATTCTCTCGAGACGCCAAGAATGCGGAAACACCAAATCATAACTCAGAAGGAACCAGAAACTGGGTTCACTTGAGAATTCCCCCAAGTTGAACACTGCATATTCTTAATTCTTAGATTGCTGCGCACAAATTACTAATAGGTTGCTAGAAGAAATTTTTCTTTGGGTCACTCCACACTAAGAAATTTTCGTAGGATCACTCCACTTCATTTCATATGATTACTTCACACTCTTTTCTTTTAAGGGTTTGGAGGGTCAGAGGATTTGCAAATGGACAGGGATAGAAAAAAAAAAGTCAACTTCAATGGCTTCCTTCTGTTCCTTTTGGAAGCATGCCTGATGTCCACCAGATGAGGTGCCAAAAGATCACTGCAATTAAGCAGTAGCAGCCAGATATGGGTACATGTCATTGTATTTACATTTATAGTGACTCATGAACTCATGAAAGCTCTATGCATTCTGGGATACTCTCCCAGTTCTGGAGTTTGCTTTGTCTCAGCTCTCGGCTGTGTTTCTACTTATTCCCAGTTGTTCTACTATGCCACATTTTGCTTTATATTTTTTGTCCGCTTCTGTTTGTCAGTCGTATAGCACAGATTTCCTCATTTTGAAATTTGTTTGTTTACATATGCAAACTGATCTTTATTCTTTTGGTAATAGGGAGTTGTACACCAACACCATAAGTGGTCCTGGTACCACAAAGCTCTCCATTCATTCCTCCAACACCACCAACTCAATCAGCAGGTGATTTTCTGAGTCTACTTGAATTTGGTGTCTTGTTAGTGATTTTCCTCCAACACCCCGCCCTTTCCCTTTGTCTGGTTGTAGGTGAACCCTGGAAATGCTCTGTTGGTAGTGGTTTAGCAGTGAATTTTATCCTGAGGGAACATGGTGGTTTAGCAGTGAATAGAATTGCTGTTAAGTTTGAATTGTGCAAGGAACAGGCAAATGATATCGATGGATGGGTTTCCTTTGCTATTGCATCGAAGGCAAAGGTTGTCGCTCTGGACTTCTCTCCATATTTGGGACTGTATGAAAACAATTATAGCTTCCCGTATTATCTTTTCAACAACCAAAATGCATCACACCTTCAGGTTCTTCGACTTGATAGTGTTACTTTGGTTCCAAGTCTTGATATTTGTGGCTTTGCAAACCTTACAACACTTTCTCTGGAGCATGTCCTTATGTTGCAAGATTTGCAGTACTTTTTATTGAAATGCCCTGCCCTGGAAAGTTTAAGCATCCGATTGTGCTCCCAGCTACATAATTTACATGCTGCTGAACCATTGCACCGGTTGAAATTTTTGTATGTGCAAGATTATGCTATTAACGAGATTGAGTTGCATGCCCCTAATCTCATCACTTTTGAGTTTAGTTTAAGATTGTGCTATTAACTAATATGCTTTAGTTTAACTTGAGCTCATGGGCTTTGTCGAGTCCTTTCACCTGACCTGGTAGTATTTACAATATGGCAGCCTATAAAATTTCATCTTGGATTTGTTTATGCTCAAAAGAATAAACCGTGCTTTTATTCAACAGGAGGATACAATTTGAGCGGAGCGTCTGGTCTCATGGCATGGTCAAGTCAAGCAAGTCTACAATGTGGAACAACCTATTCTCAAGTCACTAGTCAATAGATTAGTTCTTTCATCGCAATCTTAGTTGAGAAATTTAAAGTTTTCGTTCAGAGATTACTATGAAATTATTCTATTATTTGTCTCTTTTGTTTCATGTTTGTACATACTGAAAAGATTGTTACAAACGCTCATATATATGATTTGATGGCTATAATTGATATTTCTGTTCGTGCAATTTCTAATTTGAGTACATTTCTTTTGCAACAATGGTATATAAGCAAATATTATTGCAATATGCATTGACGCCTCGTTGCGAAAAAATGAATTGCTACAGATATAGATCGTTGTTATAATTTATTGCAACGAAGTTATTTCATTGCAATACATCATATTGCCACGAAAATTATTTCGTTGCGACCTCACTTATTGCCATGGATTGGTTTTTGTTGCAACTACTGTCTAATGCAATGTCTAAACGCGTGGCAATAGAGATATCTATTGCAACGGCAATAAAAAATATTACCACGGTATTAAGGTCATTGCGACTACTATCTAATGCAACGCATGAGAGCGTGGCAATAGAGACTACTATTGCCACGACAATTGAGACTATTGCCACGCCAAACTGTCATTGCAACTACGGACTAATGCAACACATATTCCCGTTGCAATTAGCATTACAGTTGCAACAAAACGTAAATCGTGGCCCAAACTTTGGACCACGCAGCTAATAGCCACGCCTGCCAATGATTGTGACATTGTGGCTATTGGTACATATTGCAATGAAATTGGTCCTATTGCAACGATTTCTCGCTGTTGCAAAAGCCCGGAATTCTAGTAGTGATGTCATGATACAGGGATGCCAATCAGATTCAGATCATCAATGTAATTAACACAAAACTCAATCACCTCCTCTGTGCTAACACCCTGTGCAATGCAGCCTTCTGGGCGAGACTGGTTACAAACATAATTCTTTAGGACACCCATGTACCTCTCGAAAGGGAACATATTGTAGAGGAACATGGGTCCGAGAATTTCTATCTCTTTAACAATGTGGACCATGAGATGGACCACAATATCAAAGAAGGATGGAGGGAAGATCATCTCTAAAGGCTAACCAGACTATCGACCATGTCATCCTGCAGATTAGATACCTTATTCGGCTCGATGACCTTCTTCGACACCGCATTGAAGAACAAACACAACTTTATGATTGTCCCTCGTACCCAGTCCGGCAGAATATCTCTCACCGCCACTGGGAGCAACTGTGTCATCAACACGTGACAATCATGTGATTTCAGATGTACGATTTTATTCTCTTTCATGTTTATAAGTCTACTTATATTCGAGGAGTATCCAGAAGGTACCTTCACACTATTCAAGAACTTAATCAAGTTTTTTTTTCTCTTCCTTGCTCAGAGTATAGCTCGTAGGATGGAGATAATGCTGTCCTTTGACTCTCTTTTCCGGATATAGGTCATTGCTGAGTTCCAATAGCTGCAGGTCCTTTCGTGCTTGAAGTGATTTTTTAATTTGCCGTACATATCTAGAAGCCTAACAGGTTCACGCAGACATTCTTCGTGATATGCATGAAGTCCAGTGAGTGGTGGACTTCTAAGTCTTTTCAAATACTACTTTCAGATCCTTTACCAAAGAAAATACAAGTGTCCCACTGCGATGCAAGGGTTTCTTACGTTTCTCTGCTATCCTATCAAAATTCTCTCCCTTCCTCCGTAACGGGTCCTTCGTATGGAGGAACTACGGTGGCCCATGTACACAATCTTTCGAGAGTTTTTTAGGTACTTGCTATCCATATCCTTTAAGTAGTGGATGCAGACTTCATATCCTTTGATAGATAGGCTCGACAGGTTACCAAGTGCAGGCCAGTCGTTGATGGTTACGAATAGCAATACACGTAGAGTGAAGTGCTCTCTTTTGTACTCATCCTATACACGTACACCATCGTTCTACAGCGTTAGCAGATCTTCAACTAACGGTTGGAGGTGCACGTCGATGTCGTTTCCAGGTTGCTTTGGGCCTTGGATAAGCAACGGCACCATAATGTACTTCCGCTTCATACACAGCCAAGGAGGAATGTTGTAGATACATAAAGTCACGGGCCAAGTGCTGTGACTGCTGCTCTTCTCGCCGAACAGGTTCATCCCATCCGTACTCAACCCAAACCATATGTTCCTTGCATCCTTAGCCAAATCCGGGTATTTTCTATCGACGTTCCTCCACTGGGAGCCATCAGCGGGGTGCCTTAGCCTTCCGTCGTCCTTACATTTTTCTTTGTGCCAGCGCATTATCTGAGCATGCGCTTTGTTCGCAAATAAACGCTTCAACCGGGCGATTATAGGGAAATACCACACCACCTTAACAGGGGTCTCTTCTTCTTACGCTGCCCCTCTACCTCACCTGGGTCATTACGCCTGGTATTATACCACGAAGTTTTGCACACCGGACAAGCTTTCAAATCCTCGTACTCATTATGATAAAGAATACAATCGTTACGACATGCATGTATCTTCTATACCTCTAACCCCAAAGGGCAGACAATTTGTTTGGCGTTGTACGTCGTTTCAGGCAGTGTGTTCCCCTCTGGAAGTAACTTGTTCATGAGGCATAACAACTCGTCGAATCCCTTATCAGACAATCCATTGGTCACCTTCCATTGCATCGGTTCTAGTGTGGTACGCAACTTTTTATGACCCTATCGGCAGTTTGGGTACAACAGTGTTCCGTGGTCCTCTCATAGGTGCTGGAACTTTTCGTAATGTCTTTCATCGATGTATTCTCCTTCTCCATCAAGCAGCATCTGGTCTAGGTCATCATCGCCAAACTCCCCCAATGTATCTTCGAAAGAACCGTGTTGGCCAGCGTTCGGGATATTGTTGTCCGCCTCTTTCTCTTCACCATCTTCCTATAGTCTCTTTTTGATCGTGCTTGGTCCAACAAGTATAGCTTGACATGAAACCTCTTGCGAGCAAATGAAAGTGAAGGTGGCTAGATTTATGCCACTTCTTCTCATTCTTGCAGTCTATGCATGGACAGCATATGTAGCCTGATGTTGTGTATGCATCGACCGCACGAAGAAAATCTTGCAAACCCTGCAAGAACTTCGGGGAGCGTCAGTCCATGTACATCCATCGCCGGTCCATCTACATTATGTTACATCAAGGTAACTGTTAGCTCATTTTTCGATAATGAATTATTGATCATTTCCCAAAATCCAAATTAAACTACTATTTACTTTATTTAAAATTTAGGTTGATAAATTTAATTTTTGGTGAAATTTCGTAAAAAGTTAATATTTTTAAAATGACAATATTTCATCACATATTTTTCTATAGAAATTGCTATTTTTAAGACAACTATATTTTTAAAATGACTTTATTTCATTACATGTTTTTAAAAGGACTATATTTCATTACATATTTTTCTATAAAATGATTATTTCCTCCGGTATTCATACTCAACACCTTTTTGCAACTTACTAAAATAATTGGTCGATCAAAATCTAGATTCAAATTCTTCATCGATTGATGGAACTAAAACCTAAATATTAGCTAGATCCACACCTTCAATTCGAGCTACATCATAATCCAAGCAAAATGCAAGCTTACACAACAAGTTTTTGCAACCTACTAAAAGAATTGGTCGGTCAAAGTCTAGATTCAAAATTCTTCATCGATCGATGGAACCAAAACCTAAATTTGAACTAGATCCATACCTTCAATGCGAGCTATATTATAATCCAAGCAAATTCCAAGCTTACACAACAAGTTTTTGCAACCTACTTGAAAAGATCAAGCTAGATCTCTATATTCATAATCTTTCATCGATTATGGAAAAAGATCAAATTTTCTTCATATTTCAAGCAAAGAAGAGGCTCCATTTAACACCAAATGTAGTGAGAAATGATGTTACTGACCTTAGTTAACTTGGTTTCGAGTAAAATGACCAAAATTTTGAAATTTGGTCAGCACCTCCCCTCCCTAGAAGCTCTTGGCCAAATCTCCACTGTTCTTGGTCGGGCACAGTGTAAGGGGAGGAAGAAGTTTAAATTGGGGATTAGTACTGGTTGGAGGCACCAACCGGTTCTGATGCTCTAACATCAGAACCGGTTGTTGCCTCCAACCGGTACTAATAAGCCCCCGTGCCAACTAGTCTGCCGTGGCTCTTTAGTACTGGTTTGTTACATGAATTGGTACTGATGTTAGATCATTAGTACTGGTTGGTGCCTTGAACCGGTACAACGTAGCCCTCGCAGCCTAGTAGCCGTTGAACTGGGACTGTTATAACTGTCAGTTCCGGTTCGAGCCTAACCGCCACTAATAGGCCGGTATCAAAGGCCAATTTTGTAGTAGTGTTTTTTCCTTTGGAGTTCCCCTATTATATTGATATTCTGATGTGTACTTCAAGAAAGAACACTGTTAGTGCGCTTCATTAAATCTGCGCTTTGTTCTGTACCAAGGCCAGTGAATCACAAGAAAGAAGTAGTCCATCAAATAAAGTTTTGAGTATAAAAGTTACAGTGCGGTAGTACATGTAATGAAAAGCTTTTCCTTTGAGTTGTATAATTTATACATTAGTTTCATGAACATGGCACAGCAGATGGCGTACGTAGTCACATGCTTGCTGAAAGCTAGGGTTTATTCAATCTATGCATGTGAGAAGCTTCCTTTTTTTTCCGCCTTCCTTACTAAGTATAGCAATCTAGGTTTATCCCATGGATTAGCAAGCAAAACATATAGATAATTAAAGTTTAGGTGCTTGCTAATTTCAGCCTAAAGATTTGCGGCGCCTTCACCACAGCACGCATCTCCATCGCCGGTGCCTTCACCACAGCGCGCATCTCCGTCGTCGGCGCCTTGTGCACCGCATGCACCACCGCCGTTGCCCCAACCGTCACAACGCGCCTCATCTTCGGCGATGTTGTTGGTTGCAAAGAAAAACAAAGAAGTAGATTGCAATCAACGGAGTACCACCAAGTCAAAGAGGAGTGCCAACTCCACTCGGGTACAGACCATGCCTTCACTAGAGACTTATGACCATAGCAAGCCATTTCTCCGCATGGAGCGGATCAACAAAGGACCATAGGAGTTGAAGAGACTCCATGACTGGTACTTGAGGGCATCTCGTCTTGGGGTGAAGGGCATTCAAGCCGCCGTCCCTCCAGATGTCTACAAACACGAGGATACTTGCTACGTCTGGATCGATTTTGGTAACTTGCAACAGATGTTCCGTTTTGGAAAACTCGACATCAACTTGATCAGCGTGTGGTGCCTGTAAGTTGGCCATTGACATACCCCTACATTGTTATATCGGCTCTTGCAGTAGCAAGTGCCGATATAACAAATTATGATAGCATATCATTATATTGCATTCTGATAGCATAATAAAGAAACCCCAAATGTATAGCGCTTGAGTGCCAAGTTGAGTTCCTCTTTATAGTAATGGCTTGTTAGATTATTCAAAAATTGGCGAATCCATATAATTTTCACTAAATCGTAAGTTGGCGATTTTAGTGGTTTTTTCCTTTAAATAAAGTTAACTTCGCCAAATCGTCGAACAAGATGCATTTTGCCAAAATCTAATATTTGCCAAAATGTCATGTTTCCCAGCATTCAGCATATAAATTGGTGCATTGACCATTGTCTTCTGTGTAGAATGCAATATAACGATGCTAAAAAGATGGGAAAATGTGTCGGGCTCCTTGACCCCGCACGGATTAGCCAACCGAGCTTAAGAGCTGTACTCAATGAAAAGGAGTTGAAGGATAAGGCGATGACAGAAATAGAGATAGAAGAAAAGCGACAGTCCCTGACCCGAGAACGCCAAGTAGATGTGGGGCTATACATATCAAAAGCAATGCTCCAGATGCAAGACAAGGACGTCATAATGGCTCCCTACAATTTTAAGTAATCTTCCCATTCGTCAATCGTTGCTAAAAGTTTAGTTTGCACCATAATCACTCGTGAAACTTACACAAGTTTTCGTTGCAGCGATCACTTCATTTGTTTCATGCTGTATCCGAAGCAGAGCAGATATATGGTCCTTGACTCATCCAGAACCCCACCGGAATCTTACGATGAATTCACCCACGTCTTAAATGCGAAAGAAATATATATACACAAACATACATAACATAACGTAATTTGTTTTATGATATGATAGTTACTTGTTGTTGTTGACATTCGAGTAGGGCTTTCAAGAATTACACGACCAAAAAAGGGGGGCAACATGATCTTGCGAAGGGGTCAAATAAGATGCTTTGTTATGTCCACCCATGGGTAAGAAGACACTTGTAATGCTTCAACATAATTGCATTAGTAAGGAAGGGTATTACCAACTATACTAATTCCATACATTATTATTTGATTTGAAGTGCCACAAGCAACCTCCAGGCAGTGTTCTTTGTGGATACTACGTCTGCGAGTTCCTCAGGATCAACGGGAGGTACAGAAGCAACCCCCAGGACATAAGCCTATACAAATTGGTGATTCAAGATTATTTATTATCTGATTCTTGATTTCACTATTGTTTAACCCCTTTATTGCCTACTTTATTATCACAGGTGAAGATTGCAAAGACCACTTTGGCACTCACTGATGATGACCTTTGCAATGTGCAAAAGGACATGTGCCAGTTCATTCGTCGTGAAGTCATCCATGAGAGAGGTAGTTTCTTTTACATGGGAGGTGAAGTGGCGAAGCATTCTAGACTTTGTAATTGGGAGACGAGGATAGACGGGCCGTGAACACTGATGTATATATATTTTTTTTCAAAGACAGCAGGGCTGTAATTTATATTAGATAGAGAATATCAGAGGAGTACATGGTGCAGGATACTGCACCTGGAGAGTTTTACAATGAGAATATCATAAGAGTATATATAACCTTGTGTATATAACCTTGTATATATATACATAATGCAATTATGATTTATATGTGCTTGGTATATATAACCTTGTCATTGTTATGTATGGATTTGTGCTGAACAGTGATGTGATTGATAGAATGTATGCATTTATTAATATTATAATATAATTAACATAACATTATGAAAAAAAGATTCTCTAGATCTGTACAGGCGGACGGCTTAAGCCTGCGCCTGTGAAAATGCCTATTTATGCAGGCGGGTGCTTAAGCCACCCAACTGCACAAAATGCATTTGTACAAGCGGGTTGCTTAAGAAACCGCCTGTACAAATAAGCATTTGTGTAGGCGGGTTCTTAAACCGTCCGCCTGTACAAATGATATTTGAACAGGCGGGTGGCTTAAGAACCCGCCTGCACAAATGCTTATTTGTACAGGCGGTTTCTTATGCAGCCCGCCTGTAAAGATGGGTTACCAACCGCTTGTACAAATGATTTCTGTAGTTGTGTCCATATTGCCATGCTAGACATGATTAGTTATATGAATGACATTAAATTGCCTTTATGCAATCTATTGCTAGAATTGTCAATTGAATTTTGACGCAATTTCATTGTATATGTGAGATTTTGACACAATTTCTATGTATCATGTATATGTGAGATTTTGACGCAATTTGAATTTCGAAGCAATTTCTATGTATATGTGAGATCCCTCTGTCCACCGCCTTATCGTAGTTCTTGGTTACCTGCTCCCTCTGTCCACGAAAGTAGGTTGCCATAGGATCGATCCATGCGATTAAGATTTTGAAATTTAGACCATTAATATATATGTACATTACAATATTATCTAACGCATGACAAAATGGTGATTACACCTTATATATGCACAACGTTGATATATATGCAAAGATTCATCTCATGATTTTGTTAATTTAAAATTCTAGAAAACTTGCCGCACATGGCCTCTCACAATGGATAAGTGCCGGATGGCGCTAAGCCCATGGACCAAGACCCAAAGCAAAGCCCGACAGGGTTCCTCAACCTGGAACAACTCGAGGCAACAAATGTACACGAGGTAAGTTTTTATTAGGATTCTTTCATAGGATGTGCTTCCCGATGAAATTAGAGCAGAGCCAAACGACTAATGAAACAATCAAAATGTAGGGTCAGACATCTGATGCACCGAGCCAGCGTCGTGGACGAGGTCCCAGCAAGATGCGCATAGGTGAACGAAAGGTGATAGTTGAGCTTAATGTAGTCGGAGAACCAGCTATACCAGCATCATTGCTTGGGTCATATCGAACAGCATGCGGGGTCCTAGCTAGAGATAATGTGCCCATCATCTACAAATCACGGACACGTCAGCGCGATTCCCCGTCGTATGTACCCAATGACATCAAGGAAACATTGTGGACAGAGTTGACAGTGAAGTTTCAGTTTCCCGAAGATCAGTTGGAGCTTGCCAGGAAATGTGCATTAAGCGTTATGGGATCTGCATGGAAGAACTGGAAGACAAAGCTGAATAAGGAGTATGTCAAGAAGGATCGAACACCGGATTTTAATAGATACCCGAGGTTAGAGCAATTTTGGGATGAATTCGAGCAATATAAGAAATCTGATGAAGCCAGAGCTATCGACCCGTGAGAACAAAGGCAAATTCAGACAAGAACATTTACCCCCATGTGCTAGGCACCGGTGGCTACGTGAGGAAAGTACCCAAGTGGGATGCATGGGAAGAACAGCTAACACTTAGTGGAGTTATTACTGCGACGTCTAAGATGGCCCCAAGATCGAAGTACTGGCTGCTTGCGAGGGGAGCTACTGTAAGGACCTGAATTCACCAATTCAAATCCACTGTGTTTTACCGCATTATTCCCAGGATCAATGCTAGTGCACACAGTTTAACATCAGTAAGCATCATATCATACACAACGATAAGAATAATAAGACTTCATTTATTTAATATAACTAGTGTATGATCTTATGATCACTTACAATTATTCAGCCCTGCAGGGCATTACTATGATAAAATAAGACAAATGCAGCGGAAAGTAGTAGAAGACGTAGTGACTCATCAGTACACCACAGGCGACTGACAAGGCTTGGCCTAGTGACTCGTGTCCACCTGTAACTCCTCCTCCAGTAACGGTGATGATTCCTCCACTATTGTTGTTTGTTAAGCAAAGGTGAGTACAACAGCACGTACTCAACAAGTTGTGCACAGAATGCAATTCTATCATAGCTATATGCAGGCTTATCCCAAAGGAATGGCTAAGTGGTTCATTTGCAGTAAAGCAGCATTTAAGAACACATACATTACATAGATTGAAAAGACAGTAAAAACAAATAATAACAGTAAGTAGATTCCATTTTTCTCAAGTCAAACCCAAGTTTCCATCCTAAGTCAAGTTCCATTATTCACATGGCATCCTGCCAGCCCATCCAGTTGTCCATTTTAATTAACTACCCCTTGACTGTAATTCCCGAGCTTTGCTCAATACCGTGAGCACGGCTATCCGAATAGGTTGTACACTCTGCAGAGGTTATGCACTTTACCCACACGATACAACCATGCACCACACAAGTGAACGATTATAACAAAGCCTTTACAATGCATCCTCTTGACCCAGTGCTACCCGCTAAGGTTTCAACACTGAAGGGTTACACCACCACAACAGGGCCCCCCTCTTGTGCCATGTGAGTTTTCTCCGTACACCCGGACTCACACCACCACGATAGCACTCAAGCTAAGCATTTGCAAATTAGTCAGCTAGGCTGCCCCATAACAGACATGTGGTTGCAAGATTGACTCAGGTCAAAGGCTTGCAAGGTTAAGTCCTTAGGATTGATTAAAGCAAGACTTACACATACCCTTAGCTCCACTGAGCCCACCCTGGCACACTTGCCCCTTCCACTTGCTTCAATCTAAAGTGATTGCCACCCGGTTGGTTACCAAGCACCACGTGCTACTCACAATTCAACATCGTTGTGTGACCTCCCCGCCACGACAACTCAATCTCTTTGTGTGACCACACATGACACACAAGTTAACGTCATTGTTCCATATTCCATTAGTCAAAATTAATAATCAATATTTCATGTACATGTGATGACGTGGCATGGCTAAGCATTCTAATCCGATCTAACCATCCATGTTGATTTCATTATTAACAAACTATAGTGAACCAACCTAAGGTAACAAGTGGATTACGACACACAAATAACAAGGTAGGGTGTAATTCAAAGGGTACATTAACAAATCCCAAAGTTAAGTTGAAATCATTTATACGCATAAAATATCATGCAATAAAGTAAATCAAAATAGCAATTTTGCAAACATGGGTGCAACATGATCAAAGCACAACTTGCCTTGGTTAAGCTCTTGGTCTTGGTCTAGAAATTGCTCTTGAGTTGCTAGCTCCTCCTCCGAAGCCTCGCACAATTCAACGTCTATGCGAATCGAGAAGAAATAGCAAATAAACACCAAAAGCAAAGAACAAACAAATTCTAAAAATCCAAAAGAAATCACCATTAGATAGATCTCAATTTTTCAAATTTTTAGGAATTTGAATCACCCAAATCGGAGTTCGTATGAGGGAGAATGAGCCCTCGGAAAATTCAAATTCCTGAAAAATCCATAAAATTAGAAAATCGAAATATTCCGAATTATTTTTATAAAGAAAAATCCGAATTTATGACGTCGGCTGACATCAGCATGGCGCCGAATCTGTACGGTCAACACGTGGCAAAATCTACACCGTTTAAACTCGATCCAACGATCACTATCTAATCCCTACTGTGGCCGAATGATAACCATCCGATCTAAATCTAACGGTGACGAGTACCCGAGCCATTTACTGTTGCCCTAATCAACGTGGCGCAATCCTGACCCTCCGTCTAAGATCGGACGGTGGAATTCTTACCCGAGCACTTCACTGTGTATCGAGGCGACGTGGCTTGATTCTGAATGTCTGATGGCGATCCGACGGTTGATATCCTTTGGCTCCGGCGATGGCGATGCGACGGCGGCGGCTTCACCGGACTTGAGGAAGATGACCCCTTCGACGACGCTCCGATGGGTTCTGGCGAGGATGAAGTGGCAAAACAAGTGCGGCGCGACGCGACGAGCTCGGATTTGGCCACGGGACGGCGGAAGAAAGTGTCCAACGGCAGCAATGGCGCGACGAAGATCCTCGGGAGTCCGGCGAGTTTGCGCGCGCACTCCACGGCTCCTTGGTCGTCGGCGCTTTAGTAGAAAGGTGCGGCAGCTCGTGGTGATCCTCGGGAAGGGGTCCGGGGTCCTTAAATACCTGGCATGCGGCGCGTACGGGCACGGGAGTCCGTGTCGACGGCGACGGCGGCTCCGAGTCCGAGTCGAAGACGATAACCCCCAGCCACTCGATCACGATCGGACGGACAAGAGGAATCCTAACACGGCACGATCTCAACCCTTACCTAATTTCAACGGCCCGGATGAGTCACTTTCCGAAACGGTATGGATGATCTTCGAGCGTCGGATGGAAATCTAACGCCCAGCGGAGTTAGGGTTTCCATAATTAACGTGGCTTAAAAATGGCCGTTGGATCCTGATCCAACGGTCGGCGATGGATCCTCCGAAGGAACGGGTCACATTGTTAGCGACTGATCTTTGAGCTTCGCCCAAGATTGTTCATAATGATTTTTTCAGGATTTTTTATTTAAAATAAATTTGGAAATTCATTTGATTTATTTAGGGTAGTAAAAATACTCTAAAAATTCCAAGAAAAATCTCAAAAATACTTTGAGACATTCTGGACTTAAATAAAATATTTTTGTCAAAACTTTATTTTAAACTTTTCTTTTTATAATTATTTCTTGACAAAAAGGAATATATTTTAATTTGAAATAATTCCAATGAATCTCAGAAAATCCAAATAAATCCAGAAAATTCACATAAATCATAAATTGCAATAAAATAATATTAAATAATTAAAAATCCAATATTTGGGATGTTACAAACCTCCCCCCTTAACGGAATCTCGACCCCGAGATTTAGGGCTGGCTAGAGAATAGGTTTGGGAATTCTGCCTTCAGATCTTCTTCAAACTCCCAGGTTGCTTCGTTTTCTGAATGATTACTCCATTGAATTCTGCAAAAGCGAGTGGACTTATTTCTGGTCCTGCGCTCCATTACATCCAAAATCTTAATCCACGCTCTTTGTAGGTAAGGTCTTCTTGCAATTCAATAGCTTCTAACGGTGTTTGTTCTGCTGGTACTCTGAGACATTTCTTACGCTGTGACACATGAAACACATCATGGACTCCTGTCAATGATTGTGGCAACTCCAACTGGTACGCAACCTCTCCTCGGCGGCTCAGAATTTTAAATGGTCCAACATATCTAGGTGCAAGCTTCCCTTTGACGTTGAACCTTTTTACACCTTTCAGGGGAGTGACTTTGAGATACACAAAATCATTGGGTTCGAAACTCAATTCACGACGGCGATTATCAGCATAGCTCTTCTGCCTTGACTGTGTTGTTTTCAGTCTTTCTCTGATCATGGCAACTTGTTCCTCAGCCTCTCTGAGCAACTCGGGTCCAAATACCGAACGCTCCCCCGTCTCATTCCAATTTAACGGGGTACGACAAGCACGACCATATAAGGCTTCAAATGGTGACATTTGCAGACTAGTTTGATAACTATTATTATAGTTGAACTCTGCATATGGCAAACTTTTATCCCAAGATGTACTGTACGATATCGCACAAGCTCTCAACATATCTTCTAAAATCTGATTGACTCTTTCTGTCTGACCATCTGTCTGCGGATGATAAGCGGTACTGAAATTCAGACGAGTTCCCATTGGTTCATGCAATTTATCCCAAAATCTTGAGGTAAATTGGGTACCTCGATCCGATAAAATTTTCTTAGGCACACCATGCAAACATACAATCCTTGACATGTATAATTCTGCTAATTGATCCCCTGAATAAGTTGTCTTCACTGGAATGAAGTGAGCAACCTTAGTCAACCGATCAATGATAACCCATATGGAATCATAACCTCTTTGAGTTTTGGGCAACCCAGTGATAAAATCCATACCAATCTCCTCCCATTTCCATTCTGGAATCTTTAATGGCTGCAATAGTCCTGCGGGCTTTTGGTGCATCGCTTTTACTCTCTGACACACATCACACAAAGCAACATGCTCTGCCACTTCACGCTTCATACTTGGCCACCAAAATCTCTTCTTAAGGTCTTGGTACATCTTGGCACTTCCGGGATGAATAGAATACTTGGAATCGTGTGCTTCCTCAAGAATCAATTGCTTAAGCTCCTTCTCATTTGGCACACAAATCCGACCTTTAAACCACAAAGTTCCTTGCTCATCCATAGTGAAATCTTCGGCTAAACCTTCTTCTTTCTTAGACTTGATCTTGCTGATCTTCTCATCATTACCTTGCCTTTGCCTAATTTGTTCCTCAAGGGTTGGCTTTACTTCTAAGGCAGCTACAAATCCTTGCGGCACAACTTCTAATCTCAACTTTTGAAATTCCTCACACAACTTCGGTTGATCGCTGGCTACTACTGCATTTACACTATGGCTTTTACGACTCAAAGTATCGGCTACCACATTAGCTTTTCCAGGATGATAATGGATCCCGACATTATAATCCTTAATCAATTCTAGCCATCTTCTCTGTCTCATGTTAAGGTCTGACTGAGTAAATATGTACTTCAAGCTCTTATGGTCCGTATATATCTCACATCTTTTTCCAATGAGATAATGACGCCATATCTTTAAAGCATGCACTACGGCAGCTAACTCCAGATCATGCGTCGGATAATTCCCTTCGTGCGGCCTCAATTGCTGTGGGCACCCGGAAGTATGAATCGATCCTCGCACGTGCGTTGGACTTAGAGGTGACACCCATACTCCACTTAAGTGTATGCTCACTGCCACCCAAAAGTCCCGTGCACGGAGTATTGACTAAATGGCCCTCACTCAAGCAAATATGAGCCACATAGTCGCACCGTACACACTTACGCGTCCATGAGAGTTTCGATTCCATTCCGAACAACCATACCGGGATTGAGACCAACTCATCCACGCATAGCATCCGCCATCCGTCTCAGGACCTTGGTATCGCCCGCACTCTCCAAGGAAAGCATGAGCAATAGCCAAAGAACGACGGTTGCATGAGTGTATGCATTGATGGTTGATGACAATTCTAGGTACCCGGATATGTGTCTAGTGCTAGTTCCCAAGATCAACGCCTAGCACCCACATATCCCGCATTCGAGATGTATCGCAACACATACACATGAATCTAAGCAGTTGGAATAGCATAAACATATACTGCAACTATTACAACTACTTACTATTACAAGTAGTGGCCGACCGGCCAAATATTACATGTCAAAGAGTAAATTGTAGCAGAATTTAAACATATACCCAAAGTAGGACAGCGGTATGCCCATCCAATAACCCAAAGGCAACCGACTTGGAAAAGCCCAAGTTCATCCATCAACACCATTGTCAGACCCCGGAGTAAAGTACGTGTCGTCGGGGAGTTCTTCCATATCGTCGTCTATATTGTTAGGATTAAGTAACCGTGAGTACACGTATGTACTCGCAAGACTTTAGTGTATGGAAATACAGTAAATGCAGGGCTATAACAAGGAATTAAGCTTCTACACTAGTCTCATTTCAGCATAAGGCAGATTTTGTTTGCAAGCAAAAGATTCATAAAACGGTAACGAATTTGTAAAGAGCATTTAATATGAAGCTAGATAACAGTAAGTAGAGTTCATATACAGCAATTCACAGCCCTCCATGGCTGCAAATGACAAGTAAAAACAGCCACCATTGGCTTCCCAATCCACCAACTCATTCCAACACCATTTCCAAAAGTTTTAGCAAAAACAAAGACTATACTTGACATTATTCTCCCAAGCTGCTCATGACCGCGAGCATGGCTAATTAATTAGATTTTAATCTCTGCAGAGAGTGTACACTTTACCCACAAGACATGATCTACTCTTCTTGCCAAGCTATTAACACACTTCCTTTGGTGTGTCGGCAGAGTGATCATGACAAAGCCGTTCAACTAGTTAAAGCTTAGCCTTGCACCAGCGACAGTGATGTTAAACCCTTGCCATAGTTCCGGAGATCCTGGACCGATGGTGCCCCATCGCGAACTCTCCCCATGACAAGGCATGCACCGTTGTATTGGAATGCTTGGGCCCCAACACCTCAGAGAAGGGAGCACCTAGAACGTCTCTAGTACATCGGATCGTCCATACTACTCCGGCCTACCAAAATGCAAGGCTAGGCTTTAGCCAATCTAGTGAGCTTAGGCTATCCCATACTAGCACATGTGGTTGCACCGAAACACTTAAGTGATAGCATCAAGTTCGGTCCTTAATCGACCCAGGCGAGGATCTCCCCCTAACTACGCGTGAGGTCCATTTCACGCCTCAAGTAAAGTAATAACTCGCCCGTGTCTAAATCATAAGTTTTGAGTTGGATTTTACCAAGATACACGGAAACCATACCTCGGTTCCGTTCAATTTAAACAAGTTTGCTCAATGTAGTTGAAACATCTCCCATTATTTTGAAATCAATCTAATGAGCAAGTCTAAGCATATACATATGTTAATCTCGCAAGTTTTACCCAAGTGACATTAATTATTGTCTACACCATTACTAGGTTACAATGGCAGTGATTCAAATGTCAAGGTAATGGGAATGCAACAATTGGATTTAGCTACCATCACCCACAATATAACAAGTTTAAAACATACACGCATGCGTATAGTTTTGATAAAACAAAATATCATTGCAAATATGGGATCAAAATGGTCAAAGGAGGTGCTTGCCTGGTTGCTCTTCGTCGGGAATATAATCCGGATCGTAGTCGATGTCGTTATTAATCGGATCCGAAATATCGTCTTCTACGCGTCGAATAATAATAACCGAGACAAAAGCAAATAACATCGAATCAAAATGGGACAAAAAGAAATCAGATAAAATTACCAAATTAAATCTTACCAAGAGGTTACAAATGTGTGTTTTAGTGTTTAAAACTTCGAATTCAAGACGCAAAAATAGTTTGGATTGATAAAAGAAAAACGTTCACTAAAGGTTTGTTTGATTAGTGCTTAACTTTAAGTGTTCATGCATGGAAGCAATTTCTACAAGTTAGATCTGAAGTTTAAAGTCATTTGCTGTTGCTATATGGTCATGGGATGATTTCTTGTATTGCGGCAACATTGACTGAAGACTTTCTACTCTTCTTGTTCGCGTAAAGCGGTTCGACAATGTTATCATTTAGGGCTTTTGCGTTAACCTAATTTATTTGATAAGTAAGTAGTAATTAAGATATGTTGACATAATTTGGTTGTTCATATACTGGGGTACGATTCTGGACCATTTCCCCAAAATTTTATGTTTGGCGAGTAATTTTACAAGCCACGAAAGTGCTTAAGTGATTCTGAAAATGTGCAGTTTGTGGTCACTTAAGGTATTTGCAGCAACTAGTTTTATATGATAAGAAGGTTATAAATGAAATATTTTTCCAGAACATGGTAGTTTAAGTATCATATAATGTTACTCAGCTATTTTTCTCTATTTTTGATGTATATAAGATATTTTACGGGTTGCCAAAAGGCTTATATGACCACATTATTCGTGAGTTACGGTCCAGTTTTCATTCTTCGATTGCGATCACACCTTATGGGATAATCTAACCATTTTTCAGGGATAAGCTGAGGGTAACCCTAAGAGTGTTTTAAAGTTGGTTTCATGATTTTTCACCTTCGTTAAAGATGTTTTTCATTCCGAAGTTCATTGCGACGTAATATGACCTAACTCAAAATTGTTCATTATGATACCATTTTCCCACAGCAAACAATTATATGACATTTTAGGGTTATAGCATTTGGTTTTATCGAGTTTGGGGTTCTTTTATGATGCTTCGCCAATCGTCCGTTTTTACCGATCGCTTGTTTGATTAGTGAGAAAATATGGCAAACCAAGGTGAAACTTAAATGTTTTTATATACTGGTGATCTATACAAACCCAAGATTACATCCAAACTGGTTTCACCAATTTTTGAGTCCATTTAATCCATATTTTAACTATTTGAATCTTGCATGATATTAAGGCTGGGCACAATCAACTTTTTGATGCAAAACACATTGAATCCTAAATATTTTTACAGAAATGGGACATTTCAGATTGCAGGAGCATGCTGGATTTATTTCATAATTTTTAGAGCTAGGATTATCATAGTTCCTTCATAATACTTAAACCATGGCTTTCATTCAACTCCTAATTAAAAGTTTTTGCAGCAAGCAACATGTGAGACCCTGTTCTGATGAACAGGAACCTCCATGTGATTACTGTGCTATTCCCTGGATCAGTAGCTAGCACTCACATGTTTACAACAATTGGAAATCATAACCATACAATACAATAATTAAGCGGAAATGATTATACAAATAATATTACAACTCAGAGAAATATAGCAGCAAAAGAAGCAAGCCTTGTGGTTTACCCATCCAATCCCGCAGGCAACTGACCAGGCATAACTCCTTAGAAATAAAACGCTTCAAAGAAGAACCCGCATCCTGCGACGAAAAGAGACTCGAAGATCGCTAGCACACACCTACAATATAATTAGGCAAGGGTGAGTATTTTACATACTCAGCAAGACTTGAGCAAAACCTACAATACATGCAGGCCATTTCAAAGGAGGCTATTACAGTTAATTTGCATAAAGCGAATTTGAATTTGGAAACCAAGTTATTTGCAATCGGAATTTAAAAGAGCAGATTAATTGATAGCAAATAAGTAAAGCATAAATAACACTCACCGTCCTCCATGACGTGAGCGACGAATCAAACCTTGCCATCGCATGGCATATATCCAGTTCTTTGTCCACACAGGGCACAACAGCTGACACCAACACTTGCCCACACAAGGTATAGCATTGGGTCATCTGTGGGGTAAGCTAACTTATAAAATAAACCCTTTTTGAAATAATAAAACATTTAACTCGTGCAAGTTCACCAAGACACCCATGACCGCGGGTACGGCTAATTAATTAGAATTAAACTCTGCAGAGGTGTACAACTGTACCCACAAGGAATGATCAACCTTTGCCCGGCACACTTCCTTAGGTGTGTCGTCCAGGAAGACCATACATAGCCATTAAATTCCTAGACAAGGCTTTACACCAGCCCGGGACGTTAACCCTCGCCCTGAAAACAGAGACACTCACCCAAGCCGTGGATCCACATTTATCACACCCAACACCACGTCTCTGTCCATGGTAAGGCGTACACCGTTGCATTAGCAAGTAGAAACCCCGTCAGGTAGACCTGACTGGAATCCTGTGCAAGCACCCGCCTACCAATGAGCAAAGCCATGTCTAAACAATTTAATAGGCTAAGGCTAACCCATCCTCACCCTCGTGGTTTGTACGGATTTTCTTGGATCATGCAACACGATGTTCGGTCCTTAGTTGGGACACGGGCGACACTTCACCCTACACTACGTGCAATTACTTCTGCACAATCGGCTATTGCCAATAATCGCCCGCATCAAAGCATAGTTTCATTTTGGGTTTTTAATTAAAATTACCCACAACCAACAGTGACATTTTCAATGTTTCCCGAAACAATTATTGAGTTCATCATGTACATCATTTATTCTAAAGCATGGCTAAGCAAGAATAAAATAAACGCATATACCCATGATGACATTAAGTAATGCCTATCCTCAATCTACGGTTATCAAGGTTCACATGTACATAATCATCAAAGGAGATTCACGAGACAACAGGTATAACTACCAAATCCACAATATAGCAATTTACATAAAGTAAACGCATGCATAAAACAATTTGATGCACAAAAGGAATATAAAATCTGGGCTCAATATGGTCAAAGGATGCTTGCCTTGCTTAATTATTGCTTACGGCGAGGACGAGGATTGCGGGATTTATGACAACGGCGAAGCTAGAGACGTCGAGTTCTACACGTTGAACAACGGAAATAAAGCAAAGCAATAAACTAACTTCAATAACGGCAAGAAGGAAATAAATAGCAAAACGAATAAACTCGCACAAGAAACCGGATTGCTCTTTTATGAATTTATTAGTCTTATTTTACTTAATTCAAGATGCAAAGATTGGTTAGATTAATAGAATTAAGCATTAGTTGCAAGGTTTCATTGATTTACTATTCACAACATGAGCTCGACAATCTTTAATATTTGCGGGTTTTGCTCTATTAGGATTGATTCAAAACAATATTGATTTAAACTTTTGGTTACTAATGGCTGACCTCTATGACTCATATACATCAGATAGGAATATATGAGCAAAAGAGCACACTGAAGACATGCAGCATACATATGCTCAATTGCATTGTGGCTTTTAAGCACATGAGCGCTTAGGGTTGTTTGGCTATTAGGATTTGTATGCAAAACATGATGGAATATGGTCAATTCTTCATATTAAGATGATTTATACTTTGTATAACAATCTTAAGCTGATTCCATGAATCTTTGGCTTTAGCTGGTACATTATAATCATTGCTGAAAATGCTAATATAGTATCAAGGTTCACTTTACAAGAATTCGGATTGAACATGCGCAGTGAACAATTATCACTTAAGGGTTTTGGGCTATTAAGAAGAATGTGCAAATCTTGATAAAATGAGATTATCTTTTCCTAGCAGGGTAATATATACTTTGGAGAGTGCTACAGGATCAATTTCATATGTTTTACGATTTAGATGAGATATTATATTCATCGTTGAAATAGCTTAAGTGGCACTGTAAAGTTAACGATAATCGGAATCGGCAGGAAAGTGAAACAAAAGGTTAACACTTAAGGGTTTTGATCTGATGAGATAAATAGGCAAACCTTAATGGAATATGATTCTTTTTACAGATCATGGTAGTATAAACTTTGTAGAGTGTTTCTAAACTGATTTTATTGATTTTAGTATTTGGATGAGTTATTTTATCTATTGATGAAATAGTCTAATTGATCCCATTTGGAATCTTAAATCGGCCAAGTTTCATACTGAATTTCCGACTACATTATATAAGATCTTTAATTCATTTTTCAGGTGTTGGCAGGGAATAACCCATGGAGTGTTTTAAAGTTAGTTTTGCATTATTTTGACTTTAATCGCAATAGATTATCCAGTTACTTATCATTATAATTAACGCTTTCTTCTGTTAAAAGAATACAACTTAAGTTTGATCCTAAGTATCTTGATATGGACAAGCTCCTACTGATTTCAGGAATCTCTTACAAAATATTTTATGATTTTGTGATCTATTATACATTCATTCCTATTGATGGCCATATTAAGCTTTATTAATGGTTGCTAAACAACTGAATTAAACCTTGCTCAAAGATTAAATATATTTTCATGATTGAGTTTATTAAAATTCCAGAGACAACAAGAACTTATTTTATCATGTTACAATTTACTATACATAGATTTGCATTAAAGACCATAATGGGATACTAATCCGAGTTTAATTCAAATAATTGTTTTGTTACTCAAAAATCAAATGTTTTTGAATATTTGAATACTTCTGATTCTAAAATCTCATGAATCTGATTTCATCATTTCATTACTTATTATTCACAAATTCTCATTAACATTATATTAGCACCAAAATCAAAGTTTAAATTAAATAATGATCCCATACTTCAAAGACTAAATATTTTTACATATTTAGATTCTTTCTGATTTTAGATGATTATACAAATTTGTTTCATTCAAATTTGAGTAACCATGCAAAAGTTATAAATGGTTGAATCATTTCAGCTAGAGAATAGAATGGAAAATCAAAAATGCGCTTTACCCCAAGGAAAACGTCTTCTGCACTGGTCTTCTTCCACCGCAGGCGCCAGACTCCTTGGCCTCAGTAGACAATGACAGAAAGCAGGGAGCTCCTAGGGTGGTGGCGAGGTCACTCCGGTGGGTCTCCGGCGAATGAGAGGGCGCCAACAGGGAGAGCTCGACGAGGTGAGTCCGGAAGAGGAGCCGATTCGGCCGGAGGAAGCCTCAGGCGGCGCGCATCCAAGCTTGGGCGGCGGAAATGGCGAGAGGACAGGAGAGAAAACAACGGCGTGAGAGCTTGAATCGGTGGCTGGTGAGCATCGGGGACACTGGGAGTCTATTTTTGGGGCTTACCTGGAAGGAGAAACTCCGAGGAGGGCTGTCCACGGTGTCCGGATTTGGAGGGAAAGGGCGCACGGCTGCAGCTCGATTTCATGTGAAGGAGCTCCAATATTTTTGAGGGCTTTGGCTCGTAAGTGTGTGGTGATGATCCAGCTCAAACGGATTTGGAAATGGTTGGCTAAATCACATGATTTGTGAGTGGCCTTGAGCTCTAGGGGCTACTGGAAATGGCGACATTGGGGGAGGAAACTTCCTGCGCTTTGGCTGAGGAGGAGGGAGAGGAGAAGTGAGTGGAGGAGGAAGTGAGTGGAGCACTACCTCTTGTGATTCCCAAGGTGAAATGCATTTGGTTGAGGCTGGCGTGAAATCCAGAGGCAAAGGCTTGGGCTTGCTGCATCGATGGAAAATTCTGGAGGCATGGAGTGACTGCAACTGGGACCCATATGGCAGAGAAGGTCACGGTGGAGGCAAGGCAAATTGAGAATTTGGCTGCCAGCTGCACGAGTTAAAGCTCAATGGATAGGTTATCTATCATATCTGCGTTTTTATGAGAAATTTATTTCGTGATGAGTTGCCAGTTATCTGCCTACTGTACAATTTTAAGATGAAAATACTATTCACAGAAATTATAATAATTCTGACAAGTTACAGTGCACATATTTCTATTTCCCTGATTTTGATTTATCAGACAATTCAAATATTTTTATAACTTTTTGAAACTTTGTTTTTCAAATTAGTTTGAGCTAGTTGTTCTTATGTAAAATTTTCAGCTCAAGATATCGCTCCAGGATTTTATAAAAATTCTGACATTAAGATTTTCAGAATTTCAGAGCTTCTATTTTTGAATTATTTTGAGGCCTATCCGACCTGGTGAATTCTTGATATTTTTAGCGGAGGCAAATCCTGTACAAAGGGTGCTTTGGTAATTTTCTCAGCTTCAGATAAACTTTTAACATTTCTCATTAATTCGGACGATGCACTGTTTCTAGTCAAATTTGTCTTTTTCATCATTAATACTATTTTTACCATGCAGTGAAAATAAAAGTTACCTGGTAAAAAGTTTACCTGAGGGTTAAAAATACTAATATAAATTTTTCAAGATTTTACTTTTATCTTTTATCTCTTTACCATTATCCATTCATTAAATTCTCTTTATTTGATTTTTCATGCAATGCAAAACTCCAAGGAAATTCAATTAAAAACCAATGATGCCAAGAAACTCAGAAATAAATATTTTCAAATTTAAAATATCTATTTTTATATTACTTTACTTTTCAGGATGTTACAGATCTACCCCCCTTACAGAAATCTCGACCCCGAGATTTGGTGGGTCTAAGGAAAAGTATTTCTAAAAGAAGTTAGGAAACTCTTCATAAGTCGGTCTTCTCATTTTCCAAATTGCTTCTTCTTCAGAATGATTGCTCCGCTGAATCTTGATCGTCTTGTGGGGTTTATTACGAGTGTGGCATTTAGCTTCTTTAGGCTTTTTATCGGATACTCTCAACAAGTTAAATCAGATTATAGATTGATTTCATTTAGCGGGGTGAGCTCAGAAGGAAGGTGAAGAAATTTCCTTAATTGCGATACCTAGAAGATATGATGAGCACTGGAGCTTCGTCTTGTGATTTTGAATTGACGCGCGAGAAATAGAAAAGAATTCTATTTGAGTTTTAGGTAAGCAGATGAGAGATACTAATACTTTTTACACATCTCTTTTGATTGAATACTAGTATTGCTAATAAGGATGATCTAATTTATAGAGTGGCATGTGGTATATTTAGAATCCTTGAGGCAAAAGAAAGATTGCATTGTCATTGGATTCGTTTGGGAAAAACCGAATGTTTAATACCAAGAAGGATATTTGAATACAATGGCTGATTTGCATAATTCGACATTGGTTCTTTGAAATGAGTCGAGAATAAACGTCATTTCGGATTGACTTTAAATTGAAAGCAAGGTAGGGATAATTCAATCATTAGGTTGAGGTAAAAGAATTATAAAGTGATTCTGATGATTTGATTCATCTGATCATTTTAGTAGATAGAGGGTTTTGTTTTTCTTTGGATTTGGCAAGTATAAAGAATTATAATGCGCAGGATCAAAAGATTGATTGCAGGATTTGAATATACAAAAGACATACTTAATACCACATTAAGGGTCGAATATAACCATATAAGGAATATGTTTACATTCAGAGCCTATCGTCGAGGTAGGGATTGTTCTGAGTATTAGACGTTTTCTAGGTCTCCAAAATAGTTTAGAAGTTACTAATATCTCTCTTGACAAGGGGAAGTAGAACTTTTCTTAGGCAGATGTTGACAAGGTACCCAAGTCTTTCTTAGCTGATGCGGCGACGCCATCAAGTTGATACTGCATCTGGTAGGTCCTAAGTTTCTCCAGGCTGGGAATGTGGTGGAGCTTTCTTCTTCTTTGGACACCCATTGACATAATGCCCACGCTCACCACAGCAAAAGCAAACAACATTAGCTTTCTGCTTTTTGAGCACCGAGAATTGTTCATTGGTTTGGCTAGGGGGATGAACAGATGAAGGTTGAAATGGCACGCAGAGTTGTGTAGAATTCTTCTGGGGACTAGCATCCTTGCTCAAATGTCTTCTCTTTATCTGATTCTTTGGGTAGGTCACTTTAGATCTTATTTCTACCACTCTTGGAGATATAATCTTGACAAAGATGATTTCGGGCATAACCATAGTTGCGAGAGGTATTTGTTCTTCCGGGGCATTGATTAGCAAAGTGACTCTTCTCGCGACAAATGTAGCACTTTTGTTTCTTTCGTGACACTTGGTTACGATTAATTGCTGATTAATTTCTTCTTCCTTATTAGCCTCGGTTTGTTGCTTCTTAGGACATTCCTTAGCCCAATGACCTTCTTCTTCACATAAGAAACATCTTGATAGTGATGGCCATTTACTACTTTCGGATGGAGGTTGTCATGATTGAAGCATTGTTTCTTTGATTCTTCAAGCGATTTCTCTTGCATAGCTTTTCTTTTATTTGCCAACTCTTGAGCAACTAAGGCTCAAGTTTTTCTCGTTGATCTTGAACCGCAAAGCGGTGACTAATGGATCAAGGGGCATCTGCGACGGATAATGATCTCGACCTTCACAAAGAAAACAAGTGATATTATCCATAGGACACTTTCCAGGAGAATGATTTCCTTCACAACTGGAACAGCTGATTGGATGCTCATCATCAGTGTGACCTATTTCTCCAGAGCGAATGCAAGCACGGGCTTTGAGTTCTTTGGGTGATGAAGATTTTAAGGAATAATGTTTAGGTGTTAAATAGGATGTAGAAGGGACTTTTTGATCCAAACAATTTGTTCTCTCGTCAAGAGCTGGAATATAATCTTCATTTCGAGGTTGAAGGCCTGGTAGGATTTTACTTCCAAGCTTTTTGCTAAGAGATCTCGTCACAGGCATCCTGCAACGATATTTATTAAGATAAGGTTATTTAGGTGAAATTTGGGTTTCGGGCATTTTGCAACCACACTTGATAAGATGTTGGAATCATAGAAAGATGGTCCGATAAGAGTTGTCTATATTATGTAGTAATATTTGATTCTTTCCAATTAACTCTAGTTGCGGTTTCTATGCAGATCATGAAATTTTCTGTTTGGTTAATAAGGCAACGTTTCGTTCTTTAAAAGTTTAATATCTATTATTATTATCGTTCCTAGGAATTGACTCATTATGAATTTCGACCGGAAGGTTCATACATGCACGAGAGTAATCCAACGACAATACAAGGTACTCTTTAATTAAGAATTCAAAAGAACACCAATTATAATATCGATTATCATATAAGGGTTGTAAGGTTTCTAATCACTAGTGATGTCTTTTATAGTTTTAAATTCGCATACTTTAAGGATTCATATGATTGCAGTTAACTAATTATTATCGATTAGAGGTCTTTTATTTAAGATTCTTATTCAGATTTCATAGCAAGGATTTTATTTCTTCGGTTTAGGTGTAACACCTGGCACCCGTGCCTCGAGTGTTACACTCTCACGCACTCTAACAAACAAGCACAAGACACCGAACAATTTAGCCATACAACTAAAATTGTTTAGCAACATACCGAAATTATTAGAAATTTCGCAAAGACCTCCCTAAAACTCGGACATCCACTCAGCAGACAGAAGATAGCAGTTATATGATATCATTCTAACAGGTCCTTAGATAATCAATCACATTTTCAATCGGTAATTAACCAACTACGCAACGCCGATCAACATAATACAATCGCAGTTATTACAATCATTACTAATGAAACAATTAAATGGGTTGTTGGTGACCGAAGTCGTGCACGTGCTCTACTCCCATCCCGGCGATACAGCTTCAAGGCACCTGCAATTAATAACAACAAACGTGAGTCGAAGACTCAGCAAAATACATCAAGGAATAAATTCATAGTTAATCGCATTTCCTACTTAGGAGCATACTCATCCTCTTTACATAAGCATAGCATTTAACTAGAAAACATAAATCATACCTTGCAACCATACATGGACATGCAGAATCTGAAATAATCCATCACACTGCTACAATCGTGTAATGCACCATACGCGTTCACCTGTTTCACTTCATTACTAAATTCGTGCACCTACCTCTTTAATCTTTTCTCTTGGGAAGCCCACGTCTCAATCCCAACTCAACACATTTCCATTTAACTCGAAATCATCATTAGAATGCAATGCAACCTGAATGCCCTCTTTGATGCACGAAACATACCAAAGGAGAATATCATATCCATACATCACAAAGAACTCATTTAAATATGATTCATCATTGTCAATGCAATGCAAATACACATATGTCATACAAATGAAAAACCTCATATCCATACATCACAATCAACTTATTAAGCATGATTCCTCATTGTCAATGCAATGCAAATGCACATATGCCATACAAATGAAGAATCTCATAACCATACATCACAATCAACTTATTAAGCATGATTACTCATTGTCAATGCAATGCAAATGCATATATGCCATACAAATGAAGAATCTCATAACCATACATCACAATCAACTTATTAAGCATGATTACTCATTGTCAATGCAATGCAAATGCACATATGCCATACAAATGAAGAATCTCATAACCATACATCACAATCAACTTATTAAGCATGATTACTCATTGTCAATGCAATGCAAATGCATATATGCCATACAAATGAAGAATCTCATAACCATACATCACAATCAACTTATTAAGCATGATTACTCATTGTCAATGCAATGCAAATGCGTTTGCATGTTCATATGCTCATCTTATTTCACCATTTTCATGCATATTTCACCATTCTCATGCATATGATGCACCATGCATGACTCATCTCCTCTTTTTAGCATATACCGGTATTGCCGAGCACCACCCGTCGATGCGTGCCCTCAAACCCAACCATCCCGTGGAAGGGGCCTGTCGAAAACAGGACTTGCCCGCTACCCGATGGCGGGTCCTACACTTAACACCACTCCCATCCACGCCAAAGGATGGGACTATGAGTAGGCTCTCTGAGCACTCGGATTAGTCATATAACTCATATGACTTTCTCACCGACCTGGCTCGATGCACTTGTCATGAATGCACATATGCAAATGTCATTCTCAACACTCAAATCGCCTTCTCAACACTCATGTCCATATTCGCAACAAATCTTATCAACATGGTCACCTTTATCATTAACACTCGCACCAAAGACATAGTCAATTTTCATGATCGCAATTCAACTACTTCTATTAATCCAACCTCACAACTTCATTATTCACATTCACCTATCATGGTAGTGAGCACTCTTATGAACGTGCGACATAGCAATGTGTCAATTTGGCAATTATACGGGGTCCAACAAACAACCCACAAGCATTCAATCTAAAGATGCACTTTTCATGAATACACATATATCATCACCACTCACATAAACGCCACAATCGTCTATTTTGTCCACAAATCGAGCCATTTCAAATCTCAAATCTGATATCCTTTAGGTTCCCATTAGCCTAAACATTCTAGGGAGCATAATCATGGAATAAATAAGAGGTAACCCATTCACATGCTCTCATTTCCTTCTTTCATAGTCACAAGCATAAATCTCATTCATGGATATTCACAAGTCCTACACACACTAGAGATGCCAACATTGCAATATCATGCATTATCAATTTATATAGCAACTAACACAACAAACAATCAATACTGCAAGAATTCAACAATCGATGCACTTGCCTTTACCGACGAAAGAATGGAGTGGCATACGGTTGAGGCCACTCCCGACAGAACCTTTCCTGCAAATAAAACAATATTCATCCAACTCAATTTCATACACACTCGGTACAAGCGACAGAAGAAGACAACTCCACATATACACATCTACAATCGGAACCAAAACATCCCTCATAACCACTTAAGCAAACCTGGACAGCCGGCATTGAAAATGCCGTAACTTCCAAACGGCTACTCCGAAAAGGATGAACCCGGGCTTTAAACAATCGCAAGAGACAACTCTACAACTTCTTCTACAGCCGACCAATCGGGAAACACACCGATTAATCTCAGTTTTACGACGAACAGCAGACAAACGCAAAAATTAACTCAATCCGGACAGCATACACCAAAATGAGCATAACTTGAGTTCTACAACTCCAAATCACATAAACGAATACATTTTCTCAATCTACTCGAAAAATCCTAACTTTTTCCAGGCAATGAAAAAGTCTAATTCGGCCTCTACAATGCTCTAATTTGCAGAAGAACACAGACTGAACCAATCACGACAAGAATTGGACAGCACTCGGTAAAATAGCCATAACTTTTAAATGGCTGAACGAAACTTGATGATTTCGGTCTCTATTGAAAGGTAATTCAATTATCTACAACTTTCGTTATATCCAAACCCCCAGGAAACGCTTGCAGAATTTTCAAATGACCGTCCAAACAGCGGGACAGCAACCAGCTCAAGCAAAAATCTCCAAAAACACTCTAGACTCCAAATCCCTCAACTAAAAGCATCACAAAAACAAGGATACTAGCTGGGCATTTGATCAAACACCTTACATGCAACCATTAAAATGCCTCAAGGACCTAGGGTTTACCTCAAGTATTTCTCATGGAGGGATGAGGGAGGTGGGGGAGAGCTGCCACAAGAGGGGGAAGGAGGAGCTCGCCGGCCTTGGGGAGGAGTCGCTGGAGCCGGGCCGGAGCATCGCCGGAGCAAGGTCGGAGGCAGCCAACAGGGAGGGCGCAGGGAGGAGCAACAGAAGGAAGCTAAGGCTGCGCCAAGGGCTGCTGGATGCACTGGCCTGGGAGCTCACGGCCAGGGAGCAAGCGCCAGGATGGGCTTCGGCCAGGAGGAAAGCGCCGAGCAGCACCAGGATGGCTAGGGAGTCGGCTAGAGGAGGAAGAAGTGGGAGGCGGCTGGGAAAAAAAATTGGGGAAAACCAGGAATTTTGAGTCTAGGGTTCATTTACCCCGCTCTCTTTCTTTTATACTCCACCACTTGAGTGCTAATAATCAAAGGCTAGGGGGAAAATAATATAGATTACACAAATTCTAGAGACCGCCAATCAGCCATCCCCCAGAGGCTGACACTTCAAACTAACGGCAAAAAGAAAATCCCAGGCAAAGCAAGTGGCGGTATTACATTAGGATTTCTATATATGATCCTTCATGACGGATTGATCAAGGAAATGGTGAAGAACTTTTTGTGGTAGCTGGTTGCCATTACTTTTGACGATTGTTTGTTTGTTGATGTCTTGATCCGGTTGCTGATGATGGATCTTGAAGTCTTATGCAAACTTTGCATGCATGAACATGGGCATCCATGTCAATGTCGCGAACTTGCATACTTAGCGAAAAACCTTATGTCCAGATCCTTGGATAACGTTGAACTTTGTGTCGTTTTGATGCTTCACGTAGTGACGTAGAACTTAACTTTCCTTTTGAGTGCCAACATGATTATGATCTAGTATTCAATTTCTTGGTTTATATGGGTTTACTTTGTGTCTTACGAGTACATAGTTTCCATGTTCAAGGTTTTTAGCTAATTCTTTTACAGTATCACTCTAGTTTTCTGACTGTCTATTAGTAACTATTCCTGAAGGAAGGATGTCATCATGATAATTTGGATATTAAAGGGATTCAGATTGAAAGGAAAGATTGTACCATAACCCTAGTTGTGCAATATATAAAATCTTTGGAAGGTTTATACTTCTAAGATAATATTTTATATTTTTAATTGCTCCATAACTATGGGTTCCTTATATGGTTTTGGGTCATCCTACTATAATCCTTTAACCTATCGGTTAAACATTACGAGAGTTTTTCGTAATAATAATATAGACCAAAATTTTAATTAATCAAATTGCAACACACCTTTATTTATTATATAACTATACATTTTCTTATGTCATAACAAAGTTTTATTACACTAACCTACTACTTTATAGTCATGTCTTCCATTCTAGTATCAAGGGGTTCAACTAAAAATTCTGCAATAGAAATACTTCCTGAAGGTAGTAGAGGTAGTTTTTATGGCATTAGTTTATTTGAGAATCTTGAGGGCAAGAAGTGCCGGCATGTGGCATGATTGTAATAAGGATATTTATTAAGTTCTGGCATACAGATTTGGCAAGATTGGTTGGCATTAGAATTTGTTGATTACAACAACTTGTGGTGACATTTTCTTAGGTAGTCCTTGTTATTGCCATAAAAAGAGTACGAGGAAAAGATGGTTTTAGCATAGTTGAGCAAAGGAAATAGAAAGAGCAGGTATTAGCCATAGGGGGAAGATAACAGAGGTTGTACTGCTGAAGGAGGGTGTTCAGCAAATGAAAATTGGGACAGCCTACTACGTTTTTGCTGCGCAACTCTGATGACAATGTTTGTCCAAGGCTTGTACAAATCCTACGAGGTTACAATGAATTTCATTTTGAATATCGTTAGGATTTTAATAGTAACCTTTTTTTCTCTTGTTAAGCAGGGTTAACGCATCGTAAATTCCAACCTAGTGGTTTGACATTCACGAGAGTAACCCAAAAGAAATACAAAAGACTAACAACAGAACTTCAATAACATAGAAGTAATATGCATATATTTTGCTTAGTATGTAGGAAGGGTATCTAAGGTTTTTCTTTTATTGGTGGTACCATACGTATTTATGCATAAAAAGTTTACTACACAGCTAGAATAATATGTAGCTCGTATACTGCTATCTTTTATTGTGGGTTGTTCGGCGACGAATTTCTTTAAATCTTCGCACCACTTGCTGTGTTAGTCTTCCGAGGCTTCGATGAAGTTGGGGAAGTTGTAATGCTCGTTACTTCTTCTTCTTGAAGTTGTTGATGCAAACATCGCGATGTTGCAGACTTGTTGCTTAAATTTATTTTTCAACAAGTTTGTTGGCGATTTTCGTTTTGCAAAAAGACAGGGAGAGAAATTTTGCTAAAAAGAATAACTTAGGAATGGAGGAAGAATATTCTACAGGGAAATGAATACATAGATGAGGAGATTAAATTCTATAGACAGGAAAAGAGTATACATATAAGAAGATTAATTTCTATAGATAGGGAAAGAGTATATATACAACTAATGCAAATCTTTTTATACTTCTTATAGAAAAATAGGATTTCTGATTTTCTTTCCAGTTTTCATTTTTAACATTCACTCGAAGGTTTCTGTTCAGGAGATTATAACTATTCTGGTTCTAACTCATTTTTATGGTACATAACTTAGATAAGTAGTGAGGTGAGTTTTAAGACATGGTTAAAAATTATTATTGGAACATATCAAGTTTTAACCAGCCTAAAGTAGCCTAAGCCAGTTTGGTATTTACTAATATAGTGATACCTTGAACTTGGTTTATATATGAGTAGTGTGGTCTCCAGAAGCTAATAATGGTAATGAAGACTACACTACTAATCCTAATAAGGTTTGATTTTGAGAAAGGTTAATAACCATGATGGCTACATAGGTGAGAAATTGTACAGAGAGGAGACAGGTTCATAAAAAGTCTACGGAGGGAAGATATAGACTATGTTATGATTTCTTATTTATCCTATGGTTGAGGTTTCGATATTCATACCTGAGGACAATTTATTGTGAAACTTTAACCTTAGTGATTAAGTTCCCACATAAATCAGTCCTGACATTCAGAATAAAAACCAAATTTCAAGTAGCAAGACATAACAACAACATAAATTGCTCTTTATAATTAAAGCGGAATAATATGCTATGCGCAAAGGGTTCTTATCTTAGAGTAGGTCGCAAGATATTCTAATCTTCTGCCTTTTTAGTGTTGGGTGATGTTGTCTTCATGAAGTTGGATCCTCGAGCTTCACTTTTGCCATGTCAGATGAAGCGAAATGCTGCATGTTTTCTTGAGTGGTTGCCGCAAGCATTGTCGGCTTCACTGGTTGTCATGAAGAATGACAGCAACATATCTCAAACATCTTCAAAAGCAACAGCAAAATAAACCATGGCAAGGATTTCTTTTTGAGGGAAGAAGATTTTATTTACAATTCAAAATGAATGTAGGGGTAAGAGTAGAATCCTACGAACAAGGAAAGAACAGCAAACGCTACATTTTGCAAATATAGTAGCTTTTGGAAGTAAGATTTTGAATTCTCATTTTCCAATGCTAACGACCATTCTATCTAAGGTTTATCCTACGGTCAGTATAGCTCTGATACCAACTCTGTGAGACCCCGTTCTGATGAACAGGAACCTCCATGTGATTCTTGTGCTATTCCTGGATCAAGAGCTAGCACTCACATGTTTACAACAATTGGAAATCATAACCATACAATACAATAATTAAGCGGAAATGATTATACAAATAATATTACAACTCAGAGAAATATAGCAGCAAAAGAAGCAAGCCTTGTGGTTTACCCATCCAATCCCGCAGGCAACTGACCAGGCATAACTCCTTAGAAATAAAACGCTTCAAAGAAGAACCCGCATCCTGCGACGAAAAGAGACTCGAAGATCGCTAGCACACACCTACAATATAATTAGGCAAGGGTGAGTATTTTACATACTCAGCAAGACTTGAGCAAAACCTACAATACATGCAGGCCATTTCAAAGGAGGCTATTACAGTTAATTTGCATAAAGCGAATTTGAATTTGGAAACCAAGTTATTTGCAATCGGAATTTAAAAGAGCAGATTAATTGATAGCAAATAAGTAAAGCATAAATAACACTCACCGTCCTCCATGACGTGAGCGACGAATCAAACCTTGCCATCGCATGGCATATATCCAGTTCTTTGTCCACACAGGGCACAACAGCTGACACCAACACTTGCCCACACAAGGTATAGCATTGGGTCATCTGTGGGGTAAGCTAACTTATAAAATAAACCCTTTTTGAAATAATAAAACATTTAACTCGTGCAAGTTCACCAAGACACCCATGACCGCGGGTACGGCTAATTAATTAGAATTAAACTCAGAGAGGTGTACAAGCTGTACCCACAAGGAATGATCAACCTTTGCAAGCACACTTCCTTAGGTGTGTCGTCCAGAAGACCATACATAGCCATTAAATTCCTAGACAAGGCTTTACACCAGCCGGGACGTTAACCTCGCCTAAAAGCAGAGACACTCACCCAAGCCGTGGATCCACATTTATCACACCCAACACCACGTCTCTGTCCATGGCAAGGCGTACACCGTTGCATTAGCAAGTAGAAACCCCGTCAGGTAGACCTGACTGGAATCCTGTGCAAGCTCCCGCCTACCAATGAGCAAAGCCATGTCTAAACAATTTAATAGGCTAAGGCTAACCCATCCTCACCCTCGTGGTTTGTACGGATTTTCTTGGATCATACAACACGATGTTCGGTCCTTAGTTGGGACACGGGCGACACTTCACCCTACACTACGTGCAATTACTTCTGCACAATCGGCTATTGCCAATAATCGCCCGCATCAAAGCATAGTTTCATTTTGGGTTTTAATTAAAATTACCCACAACCAATAAATGACATTTTCAATGTTTCCGAAACAATTATTGAGTTCATCATGTACATCATTTATTCTAAAGCATGGCTAAGCAAGAATAAAATAAACGCATATACCCATGATGACATTAAGTAATGCCTATCCTCAATCTACGGTTATCAAGGTTCACATGTACATAATCATCAAAGGAGATTCACGAGACAACAGGTATAACTACCAAATCCACAATATAGCAATTTACATAAAGTAAACGCATGCATAAAACAATTTGATGCACAAAAGGAATATAAAATACTGGGCTCAATATGGTCAAAGGATGCTTGCCTTGCTTAATTATTGCTTACGGCGAGGACGAAGATTGCGGCGACGACGACGACGGCGAAGCTAGTGACGTCGGGTTCTACACGTTGAACAACTGAAATAAAGCAAAGCAATAAACTAACTTCAATAACGGCAAGAAGGAAATAAATAGCAAAACGAATAAACTCTGCACAAGAAACCGGGATTGCACTTTTATGAATTTATTAGTCTTATTTTACGAATTCAAGATGCAAAGATTGGTTAGATTAATAGAATTAAGCATTAGTTGCAAGGTTTCATTGATTTACTATTCACAACATGAGCTCTGACAATCTTTAATATTTGCGGGTTTTGCTCTATTAGGATTCAGATTCAAAACAATATTGATTTAAACTTTTGGTTACTAATGGCTGACCTCTATGACTCATATACATCAGATAGGAATATATGAGCAAAAGAGCACACCTGAAGACATGCAGGCATACATATGCTCAATTGCATTGTGGCTTTTAAGCACATGAGCGCTTAGGGTTGTTTGGCTATTAGGATTTGTATGCAAAACATGTTGGAATATGGTCAATTCTTCATATTAAGATGATTTATACTTTGTATAACAATCTTAAGCTGATTCCATGAATCTTTGGCTTTAGCTGGTACATTATGATCATTGCTGAAAATGCTAATATAGTATCAAGGTTCACTTTACAAGAATTCGGATTGAACATGCGCAGTGAACAATTATCACTTAAGGGTTTTGGGCTATTAAGAAGAATGTGCAAATCTTGATAAAATGAGATTATCTTTTCCTAGCAGGGTAATATATACTTTGGAGAGTGCTATAGGATCAATTTTATATGTTTTACGATTTAGATGAGATATTATATTCATCGTTGAAATAGCTTAAGTGGCACTGTAAAGTTAACGATAATCGGAATCGGCAGGAAAGTGAAACAAAAGGTTAACACTTAAGGGTTTTGATCTGATGAGATAAATAGGCAAACCTTAATGGAATATGATTCTTTTTACAGATCATGGTAGTATAAACTTTGTAGAGTGTTTCTAAACTGATTTTATTGATTTTAGTATTTGGATGTGTTATTTTATCTATTGATGAAATAGTCTAATTGATCCCATTTGGAATCTTAAATCGGCCAAGTTTCATACTGAATTTCCGACTACATTATATAAGATCTTTAATTCATTTTTCAGGTGTTGGCAGGGAATAACCCATGGAGTGTTTTAAAGTTAGTTTTGCATTATTTTGACTTTAATCGCAATAGATTATCCAGTTACTTATCATTATAATTAACGCTTTCTTACATTAAAAGAATACAACTTAAGTTTGATCCTAAGTATCTTGATATGGACAAGCTCCTCTGATTTCAGGAATCTCTTACAAAATATTTTATGATTTTGTGATCTATTATACATTCATTCCTATTGATGGCCATATTAAGCTTTATTAATGGTTGCTAAACAACTGAATTAAACCTTGCTCAAAGATTAAATATATTTTCATGATTGAGTTTATTAAAATTCCAGAGACAACAAGAACTTATTTTATCATGTTACAATTTACTATACATAGATTTGCATTAAAGACCATAATGGGATACTAATCCGAGTTTAATTCAAATAATTGTTTTGTTACTCAAAAATCAAATGTTTTTGAATATTTGAATACTTCCTGATTCTAAAATCTCATGAATACTGATTTCATCATTTCATTACTTATTATTCACAAATTCTCATTAACATTATATTAGCACCAAAATCAAAGTTTAAATTAAATAATGATCCCATACTTCAAAGACTAAATATTTTTACATATTTAGATTCTTTCTGATTTTAGATGATTATACAAATTTGTTTCATTCAAATTTGAGTAACCATGCAAAAGTTATAAATGGTTGAATCATTTCGGCTAGAAAATAGAATGGAAAATCAAAAATGCGCTTTACCCCAAGGAAAACGTCTTCTGCACTGGTCTTCTTCCACCGCAGGCGCCAGACTCCTTGGCCTCAGCGCACAGCGACAGGAAACAGGGGAGCTCCTAGGGCTGGCTGGCGAGGTCACTCCGGTGGGTCTCCGGCGAATGAGAGGGCGCCAACAGGGAGAGCTCGACGAGGTGAGTCCGGAAGAGGAGCCGATTCGGCCGGAGGAAGCCTCAGGCGGCGCGCATCCAAGCTTGGGCGGCGGAAATGGCGAGAGGACAGGAGAGAAAACAACGGCGTGAGAGCTTGAATCGGTGGCCTGGTGAGCATCAGGGGACACTGGGGAGTCTATTTTTGGGGCTTACCTGGAAGGAGAAACTCCGAGGAGGGCTGTCCACGGTGGCCGGATTTGGAGGGAAAGGGCGCACGGCTGCAGCTCGATTTCATGTGAAGGAGCTCCAATATTTTTGAGGGCTTTGGCTCAGTAGTGTGTGGTGATGATCCAGCTCAAACGGATTTGGAAATGGTTGGCTAAATCACATGATTTGTGAGTGGCCTTGAGCTCTAGGGGCTACTGGAAATGGCGACATTGGGGGAGGAAACTTCCTGCGCTTTGGCTGAGGAGGAGGGAGAGGAGAAGTGAGTGGAGGAGGAAGTGAGTGGAGCACTACCTCTTGTGATTCCCAAGGTGAAATGCATTTGGTTGAGGCTGGCGTGAAATCCAGAGGCAAAGGCTTGGGCTTGCTGCATCGATGGAAAATTCTGGAGGCATGGAGTGACTGCAACTGGGACCCATATGGCAGAGAAGGTCACGGTGGAGGCAAGGCAAATTGAGAATTTGGCTGCCAGCTGCACGAGTTAAAGCTCAATGGATAGGTTATCTATCATATCTGAGTTTTTATGAGAAATTTATTTCGTGATGAGTTGCCAGTTATCTGCCTACTGTACAATTTTAAGATGAAAATACTATTCACAAAAATTATAATAATTCTGACAAGTTACAGTGCACATATTTCTATTTCCCTGATTTTGATTTATCAGACAATTCAAATATTTTTATAACTTTTTTAAACTTTGTTTTTCAAATTAGTTTGAGCTAATTGTTCTTATGTAAAATTTTCAGCTCAAGATATCGCTCCAGGATTTTATAAAAATTCTGACATTAAGATTTTCAGAATTTCAGAGCTTCTGTTTTTGAATTATTTTGAGGCCTATCCGACCTGGTGAATTCTTGATATTTTTAGCGGAGGCAAATCCTGTACAAAGGGTGCTTTGGTAATTTTCTCAGCTTGAGATAAACTTTTAACATTTCTCATTAATTCGGACGATGCACTGTTTCTAGTCAAATTTGTCTTTTTCATCATTAATACTATTTTTACCATGCAGTGAAAATAAAAGTTACCTGGTAAAAAGTTTACCTGAGGGTTAAAAATACTAATATAAATTTTTCAAGATTTTACTTTTATCTTTTTATCTCTTTACCATTATCCATTCATTAAATTCTCTTTATTTGATTTTTCATGCAATGCAAAACTCCAAGGGAAATTCAATTAAAAACCAATGATGCCAAGAAACTCAGAAATAAATATTTTCAAATTTAAAATATCTATTTTTATATTACTTTACTTTTCAGGATGTTACACAACATATAACTTTTTATTGCATATTCGAATCTTTCTTGACTAACTCAAAATTAGGAATTGAGTTTGCATTAATCGGAGTTTCACAACAAAAGTTATAAGTGTTTCATTGTGCAAAGCAAAATAATAATAAAAAAACTAAGTGCAGATGTGAGGATCGAACGCAGACCTCCCGAGTCCAACAGGTGACTTAACCATCGCTCCATTGTGTTTCTTGTGACAAGGTCTCAAGCTTATTTACTTAGGCTTACCAATACGAACCCTAGAGCCCCAAAAGTCCAACAATGGCGCTGGCCGTGGCTTCTGGTTCAGTTAAGCGGAACTTAAGAGGCGACTGAAGGAATGAAATGGCTCGGTGGGGAGGCTCTGGCGCCGGCTTGCTGCATGCAAGGGAAGAAGCACTTGAGAGATGGTCAAGTCTCGTGAATCGAGCAAGTCTGCTTGCAAAGCAACTAACAAGAAAGCTCACCGGCAGATGTGGCTAAGTCTTGGCTCATGGCGAGGATGAGGAAGATGGCGAGGCTCGGCTTAGTGCTTTGCTCGGTGAGGCTGCATGCAAGGCGAGGAGCTCAGAGATGGAGCAGCGGTTGCAGAAATAAGACAAGCAATGCTTTACTGTGTGCTCGCTGAACAATGCTGGCTCGGTCTTTGTGCTTGGCGGATGAGTTTCACGGCAAAGAGAGCAAAGCAGAAAGCAAAGGGTGAGAGGAGGTGGCCTTGGCGTCTTTAATTATGGCACTGGGCGGAGGCGTTAAGCACGGCTTGGAGCAGGTGAGGTTGAAGGCGACAAAGACGGGCGTAGTGGTGAGCTCAGCTTCTTGTTGCTGCAGTGTGGTGAGGATGCTGCCGTCGCAACTTGTCTGAAGAAAAGAGGCCGAGGCCGCACTCGGGCAGGAGAGGAGAGGAGAGAGGAGGAGAGAAAGAAGGAGAGGCTGGCCAGTGGGCCCTGCGCGTGTGGGGCCTTCGCCAAAGGCATAGCTACAGATTCCATCGAGTGAAACAGCGTTGAGGAGCTCTTTGGCGAAATCAAGTGCAGAGATGACATGTTAGATGGGCAGGCTTGGCAAGGGATACTAGAATGGTTGAAAAATTCTGCAAATTTTTGAGCAAGTAGTCCAAAAGTTCTACTTTCCATTTTCTTTAGTTTCATCTCAATATCTGCTGTCATTTAAGAACAGTAATTCTTCAACTAGACTGGTTTTCAATCTGTTTTTGAATTTTTAAGCTCTGCAAATGGTGTGCCAAAATTCTGCAAAATTGATTTTATTCATCTTTTGGTCTCTAGTATTTTACAAAATTATTTTCTATAGCATGTTGTTTGAGTTTTCTTTGAGTTTCATTAAGGTATTGGATTTGGCAATTAAAAGACTGACTGCTCCAAATCCTTGTTTCTGTTTTTGATTTTTCTTTTAAGAGTAAATAAAGTCTATTATTTCTGAAACATTGTTTTTCAAATGGATTTGAGCTAGGGATGTTTCTGTAAAATTTTCAGCTCAAAAATTTACTCCATTATTTAATAAAAATTCTGACATTGCAGATTTCAGATTTAAGTGATATCTGTTTTTGAATTTTAAACGGCAATAAAAGTAATTATTAGTTTTTCATATTTTCACCATGAGTTAAGTATGTTATGAGGAAGACATGATAAAATTCTCAGTGAGATATAAGCTCTTATTATTTTTGAAGAATTCTGTCATGTCACTATTTTGAAGTTAAAACATGTCGCTTTATTATTTACTTCTTTACTTAAATCATTAAAAATCTTTGGACAGCTGAAAAGATGTGGTGAATAATTCCCATAGTTTAATGGCATTTTTACTGGCCTTTTACTTTTATCTTTTACCTTTTTACTTTTACTCATTTACTCATTTCATTTATCGGTTTTTCTTTTAAACCCGAAATTCAAGAATAATTATTATGGTTGAAAAGGTCTTAGAGAAGATGGGAATTCAAAGTAAGATTACTTTCTCAACTCATTTTCTTAGTTTGTTTATTTTGGACCCAAAAGTTTTAATGTAGCAATTTGTTCTTTTATTTTGGTTGACAAACTAGAAAATGAAGAAGAAGATAATATTTAAAATGAAAATCTTGGTTTTAGTTGAAATGTTTACTCAATTCCATTTTTAAAATTCTAAATTTTCATTTTTACTATTTTTGAAATTTTTGGGATGTTACAATTGCCTTGTCGTGTAGGCTACAACCTTGCCATTCTGCATTAAGACACAACCAAGTCCCTGCCTTGATGCATCACAATAAATGTCAAAGCCACACTGCACATCTGGCAATACTAACACAGGTGTGGATGTTAATCGCTTCTTTAACTCCTCAAAACTCTTTTCGCACTCTAGCGTCCATGCAAACTTCTTTTCTTTCTTCAACAGTTGCGTAAGGGGTCTGGCAATCGTCGAAAATCCTTCTATGAACCGACGGTAATATCCCGCCATTCCTAGAAAACTACGGATCTGAGTAACTATCTTCGGCTGCTCCCAATGCAATACAGCTTCCACTTTACTTGGATCCACAGCAACTCCTTCTGCGGTCATTACATGGCCAAGGAATTCCACCTTCTCCTTCCAGAAATCACATTTACTGAATTTGGCATATAACTGTTGTTTTCGCAACTTCTCCAATACCAATCTCAAATGTTCTGCATGCTCTTCTTCTGACTTGGAGTATACAAGAATATCGTCTATAAAGACAACCACAAATTTGTAACATTCCATTTTTAAGGTTCTTCAGTTTGAATTTCAAAATCCGAACCCGTGGAATTTTATTCGAATTTAAATCAGTTTAATTTGAATTTTTAAAGTCAAAAAGGGATTTAATTTGAATAATCTATACCTCAAATTAATTATTTCTTATTTTATTTGGGTTCTTTGTGATTAATTTGATTTTTCTGTATTTTTGGAGATTTTTCCGAATTTATTTGCTATCTATTTGGATTTATTGAAGTTCATTCGGATTTTATGGAATTTATTAATTAAAAAAATCATTTTCTAAATCCTTCTCCTCCGTGTGGGCCGAAAACCCCTGTTCATTCGCGAGGCCCGGTACTGTTTACCGGCCCGGCCCATTTCCCTCACACAGCAAACCCTAGCACATCCCACCGTTGATCGCTGATCCAACGGCTGCCCTACGGTTTGTCGTTTGCCCCGGGAGAAACCAGCCGTCCGATCCCGATCCAAGGAACGAGAAGAGTCCACGTCGCCCTGAATAGCCGCCGCCGCCCGTGCAGCCCTAACGCCCGACCAACCTTGGCATTCGCGCTAATTTCCGTCGCCCTAGACTATTTAAAGCACTGTAGCCGCCGGTCCTAGGGTTACCATTCCGTGCCGCTTTTTCTCCTCAAAGTTTCACCAGCTGGGACGCAACCAGCCGTGCACACGACCTCGTCGGAGTTTCTCCCCGTGCGCAAGGTTTTCCGCCGCCAATATCTTCGCCGTCGGTGAGTCTCCGTCGCTCTTTTCGGTACGAGCGAGTTCATCTTTCCCTCCTCTACCAGATCCGCTAATTCTTCGTCTCGATCCATCGCTCCAGCGCCGTTTCCCGAGTCATCTTCCCCAGTTCCGGTGGGTCTGCGCCGCCACCTCGCCGTCGTGTTTTCTCCACCAGCCGTAGCCGTCGGATCTTCCCTCAACGGTCAGATCATCGCCACGTCCTCTCTGGGAAGACACCTCGCCACCGCCACCACTTCACTGCCTTGCTGTCGCCGCGTGGCGCCACGTGCAGGCCATGTGGGCGCTACGTCGTGCCATGTCAGCGCTATGTCACCACCACACGCACACGTGTTAGCCATCTCACTGCTACAGCCTGCGTGTCGCCACGTATTCGCCAAGTGTGCGCTACATCAGCGCCACATAGACCCTAGTGTCTCGCGTGTCGCCCACGGCATCATGCCACGTCATTGCCACGTCAGCCCACATCACTGCCACGTCATCCCACCTGGTATGCCCGTGAGCTCTTCTGTGGACTCGGTTCACGTAGACCGCGTCGCTGACACGAGGGCCCCACATGACAGCGCATATATTCCGTATTTTCCGATTTAAACCGAATTTCCGAATATTCAGCGAATCATACCGCGACACGTGTCAACCCTTTCCGATTTTCCTGATTTTTCTTCCGTTTAAACTTCAGAAGCTCCGTTCTCCTCCGTTCGAACTCCGATTTGAATGATTCAAATTTCTAAATTCATATAAAATCAAGATCTATCTGTTGGTATATTTATTTTGAATTTTTGGATTTTATTCATTTCTGTTTTATTTATTTCTTGCCTCGATTTGCGTGTTTCGCGTGTAGACGACGCAGCGGTTGAGCGAGAGGAGCATCCAGCGGGGGTAGCAGCAGCGGAAGAGGTGGAAGGCAAGTCTCCCTTGACCATATTGAACCCAAATTTATGAAATGCTATTTTGTTGTTAAATTAATGCATGCTTATTATTTGCGTACTGTATTTTAATGTCATTTTAAATGCTAGATAAATGCCAAATTGTTATAAACACATTGATATTCATTTTGACAACCATTGACGCCCTAGGAAAATTAATTACTGTTATTATTAATCATTTTGATATTATAGGACGGTAGAAAATGCTTAGCCATGCTTAATCACGTCGGTACCCTACCATTATGGAAATGCTTTTATATGTGATTCAAATTGAATTGTGAAAATATGGCAATTGGTGTTGCCGTTATGATTATTAAGTGGAAAATAAAAGTGAAAAATGGTTTAGACCGGGGCGGATGGTTGCTTGGTGGGTGCGGGATGCACAAAAATTTTGGAATGTGATTGTTCTGCCCTAGTCAATTGAGGACCGGTCGTGTGTTACCATGGGCCATGCTATACAGTACAACCACATGTCTATAATGGGTACGACCTGGATAAGTAATTTGCATGTATCGTTATTTGACTTCGCCATTGGGTTGTGCGGTTTGTCGGGAGGGTACTTGCAAGGCGCAAGAGGGGGCTTCTGGACTGGGCGGGTAGCCCTACCAGCGGTGAAACCTTAGCGGGTGGAGTCGGTAGCGGTATTATGCATTGTAAAGGCCTTGTCATGATCTCCTTGCCGGCACACCAAAGGAAGTGTGTCAATAGCTTGGCGAAAGGGGTTGATCATGTCGTGTGGGTAAAGTGTACCAACTCTGCAGAGTCAAAACTACTTGAGTAGACGTGCCTATGGATAAGGGCAAGCGTGGAACGTTTTCACATAGTAGATTTTCTGGTTTTGGTTTTAAATGGAAAAATGATGATTTGGTTTAAAAATGAAAATGTGGTTAGGAATCCGCGAGCGGCTAGAGCTCCCGGATTTAGTTTGGCGGTTAGAGCCAACCAGGTAGTTGGAACCTGGAAAACTGTTATACTTCAAAGTTAATTAATTATGCTATTTACATTTTGTTAAATGCTGCTTTATGAAATTATTACTTGTATTTAAATTTCAATTTCGCTTTATGCAAATGAACCCTATATGCTTCCTTTGTTTAAGCCTTGCATTCAGTTATTTGCATTAAGTTTCCGAGACTTGCTGAGTATGTTGCATACTCACCCTCGCTTTTTATTGCGGGGCTGCTTATTCCACAAAGTAGAGGAGGACAGCTATCCCAGTGCCGGTGTTGCACCTTTCGACATCTGTGGTGAAGACCTGGGGGAGGAAGACTTGGACTACTAGGGAGCGTACCCCAGTCGGTTGCCTGTGGGCACATTGACTGGCTCTTTTTGTTGCTTCATTTCCGCTGTTACTTTCACACTTAAGCTGTAAGGCTCGATACTTGTAATAATGTGATGATGACGTTTACGATGTTTACTCTCTTTTGATTACTTACTGTTATTTACTTTGTGATATGTCTGTGTTATCATCACTGTATGACTGTGTGTGCTAGCTGTTCCTGGACTGGCACGGTTGAAACACAGAGGGTTCGGATTTGGTGATCCGGGTCCCCACAAAATTTATCCAAATACTCCATGAATACCTTATTCATCATGTTCATGAAGTATGCAGGGGCATTGGTTAATCCAAATGACATGACTGTAAACTCATAATGTCCATAACGGGTAGAGAATGCAGTCTTCGGTATATCTTCTTCCCGAATCTTCAATTGATGATATCCAGATCGTAGATCTATCTTGGAGAAAACTCCTGCTCCTCTCAACTGATCAAACAAGTCATCAATCCGAGGCAAAGGGTATTTGTTCTTAATCGTCACTTCATTGAGTGCACGATAATCAATGCACATCCTTAGACTTCCATCCTTTTCCTGACAAACAACACTGGCACTCCCCACAGGGAAGAACTAGGTCGAACGAAACCCTTCTCAAGCAATTCTTCAATCTGCTTTTTCATCTTAACTAGCTCATCAGTTGGCATCCTATACGGCCTCTTTGCTATTGGCGCTGTTCCAGGTACCAATTCAACAACAAACTCAATATCCCGATCTGGCGGCATACCTGGTAAATCTTCAGGAAACACTTCTGGAAAATCTCTAACTACTGGCACATCTTCTAGGTTAGCAACCTTTACACTATTGACCATTAACTGACCATCACGAACGGCGATTGCATGCACTTCCACTTTCTTTCCACTAGGGCTTTCTAGGGTTACCATTCTTTGTCCACAATCCAAAATAGCATTATGCTTGGACAACCAATCCATTCCTAGAATAACATCCAAGGTTTGGGTATCTAATAGGATAATATTTGCTAGGAACTCTATCCCATTCATAAGCAACTTAACTCCCAAACACCCAAGGCTAGATCGAAATTCAGATCCTCGGGCTTGGACTAAAAGCACATATTTAAGATTCTTAACAGCAAATCCATTCTTCATTGTAAAACTCCGAGATACAAATGAATGCGAAGCTCCAGAATCAAATAAAACTGTAGCTGGTACTGAGTTAACCAAGAACTTACCCAGTACGACGTTCGTTGCTTCCTGAGCTCCATCTGCAGTGATATGATTGATCATTCCACGCATTGTCGCTGAGGCGACGCTCCTGACTGCACTGGTACTCGATTTCCTCCTGTCACTGGGGCTTTAGCTGGAGTAGTACCCAAGTTGAAGTGAACTGGAGTAACATTTCCCTTTTTCGGACACTAGCTTGTTGGCGAAATGTCCTGGCTCGTTGCAAGAGAAACATTTCTTGACAAGCAGATCGCGACTTCTATTTGGTGCATTACCTCCTGGTCTTTGGTGTTTGAAAATTCTGATTAGTGGGGCGAGATGATGGAGTTGATGTCTTGTTGGTCCACTGGGGTTGAATTCTGGCAAACTGTTGCGGTGTCATCCTTAATTTAAGATGATTATGCCGTCCTGCCTGACTAGCCATCCTGCGCTTACGATCTTCACCCAATTTCTTATGCTTATCCTCAAGGATCAAGGCCTTATTGACCAACTCCTGAAAATCAGGGAAGTTGTGGGTAATCAGTCCAACTTGCAATCCCGAGTTTAAACCCTTCAAGAAATGAGACTGTCTAGCCTTATCTGTGGCCACATCCTCTGGTGCATAACGCGCCAACTGAGTAAACTTATTCAGGTACTCTGCCACCGATTGACCTCCTTGTTTCAGAGCCCTGAACTCTTCCTTCTTAAGGTCCATCATTCCTTCTGGCACATGGTACTGACGGAAGGCAGCTGAAAACTCCTCCCAAGTAATCTCCTGTGGGGCTTCATGTGCTGCGCAATAGTTCTCCCACCATTCTGCGGCAGTTCCTTCCAGCTGGTGCGAAGCATACAGCACCTTCTCATTTCCTTCACATTGCGTGATGTGCAACTTCCTCTCAATGGTTCTTAACCAATCATCGGCCTCCAAAGGGTTAGCATTTCCTGAGAATGTTGGTGGACGGGTTCTCATGAAATCTGAAAGCTTAGAGTGAGAACGCGGTCCATTATTGACTTGTTGCATGTTGTTGTTGCCCGCAGCTCGATTGGTCATATTCTGCATTTGCTGCATCATGGTTTGCATAAGTTGAGTCTGTGCTGCTAAAAAGGCTCCCAAGTTCTGCATATCCACTGGTGGTGCTGGCTGTAGTGGTGTTCCTTCATTGGGACTGTCACTCCGGCGAAGGCCACTACCTGATTGTAACATCCCAAAAATTTGGGTTTTCAAAAATTTATATTTAAATTAGCTTTCCAAAAATTTTACATTAATCTTATTTGATTAAAGAAGCTTAATTTAGAATTTTCTAAATCTAAAACAATTTAATGTGCCTTCTGTGTACATCAAGTAGTTTAAAATTTAGTTTTTGCAGTGTCCTTTGTATCTCAGGGAATTTCCCAAATTTGAGATTTGCTAAAAAAATAATAAAAATATTAATTTAAGTATTTGGATGTTAATTGGATTTTTATTTGGATTTTTAATTCGAATTATTAATTGTTCGGGCAATTCTATATCCAAATTCCAATTCAAACCTTTCCTTTGAAATCCCATTTGAATTCAAAATTTCGATTTCCCTCAGTGTTCTAATTAACCTGGCATCCATATCCTTCTGAAATTAGAGTTCAATCCTTTACTGTCCGCAAAGTCAAAATTTCAATTTCGGTCCTTATTCGAAATTTCACCCGAGTTCCAAACTACTCCAAAAATATGAAAATTCATAGAATTAGGTTCCAAATATTCTATAATGATTTTGAGAATTTTTCTAAGATTTATAGAATCTCTATGGTATTTTATCTCTCGCGGTCTTTCGTTAAATCCAGTATATTGGTCCCGGAATTGTCTAAATTCCAAAACGCATCAAAATTCAGTGAAACTAATTTTATTGGGTTCAAAATAATATCTAGTATTTTTAGGAATTTTTCCAATATTTTTAGATTATTTTTGCTATTTTATCCCTCGCGCTTTTGTCCCTCCATTTCTTCCAACCAATAAGAAAGCGACACGTGTCCAGCACTGTTCATCTTCAACCTCCAGCCGTGTGACTGTTCACATTCCAGCCCCATTTGCAGCCCAAACTTCAAATGCTCATAACTTTTGCAATTATTAACGAAATTGAGTGAGGTCAGTTGCAAAACGACCGTGTCATCAAGGAATTCAATTCTCCTGCAGTTTCCCCCACTGAAATCAAGTGAAACGAAATCTGCAAGCACTTCTTTGCCGTTTCTTGTTTGAGCCATAACTCTTTCGTTTCTCAGCCCCTCATCGCGTGTGACCACCCAAAATGAGCGTTTCAGTCTCCCCAACACGGTGCTCACACTTTCCCTCCATTTCCAGAATGATTGCCCACCCAAATATCGAAGAAACGATCGCTGGACGTCCTCCGTTGACATCGCCGTGTCATCTTTTGATCCGGTAAGGCAAATCGAATTCCGTTCGCGTCATCTTGTGCGTATTAGGGTGTAGATCATAACCCCTCAAGAAAATCCAGGTTTCATCAAGAATTGCTCCGGGAACTTGCGTTCGTTCGTCGTCAAGTCGAGTTCTGTTCGTCATCGATTCCTCCCAAACTGGTAATCCCCGATCCAATTCCTTTTAGATGTAGCCTAGTATGACCTTGCTCTACGCCGTGCTCCCGCTAGTTTTGAGAAATTCCGCGTTCTATCGTGTTTTTGGCCGCCATGCCATTCGGGCCGTTTTTGGTCGCTCCGTTCGTCCATGGCGCCGCTGCCCTAGGTCTCCCCGTGGTCGGCCGTCGTGTCCACGAGCATCCCCTCACCTTGCCGCTCCCATCCCACCCCTTGGCCGCCCTTCCCCGCCGCCGGAGTGTGCCGCCACCGTGAGCCGTCCGAGCCGCCGCCAAACCGCCTCCGTGCCGCCTTCCCGCTGTTCCTCCACCCCGTCTGACCGCCCAGGCCGCCTCCTCACGATGCCGCGCCCCTCCTGCACCTCCCGTCCGACTGCCCAGCCCGCCCCCTCGCTGGCGCAACTTGCAGCCACAACTGCAACCGTTCCGAGCGCCGCCGGTGCCGCTCCCGTCCTCCGTTCGCCGCTCCGTCACATGCTCCGGCACCGCGTCGTCGTCCTCGTTCCATATTGTCGCTCCCCATGCGCTGCCATGCCTCCAAGCTCCGGTAATGTTGATGCAAAATGCCTCTAATGGCTCTCTGTAAAAAACAGCCAGGAAACATGAAAACGAAGCACTGTAGCGATGCTACAGTGCGATTTCTTATTTTCGGGATTTTCTTTCTAGTCAAACTTCGTTTGATCCGTTCTCCTCCATCCGAACTCGGACTCGAGTGATTCAAAATTCTAAATTCATCTAAATTCATCCTCTATCTGTCAGTATTTTTATTATAATTTTTAGTTTCTGTTTATTTTATTTGATTCATTTGTATCTCGGTTATTTAAATCGTTGCTCCGTTTTACGTGTCTGCTGCCTCGGCAGTACCCATTCGGTCAGCATAAATTTGCCATATCATGACCTCGCTACTCTATCTATCAGCCGACGGTCACCACCTTGAGCGTCCCGTCATCACTTCGCCTTCGCCGTTAACGTTCCGCCGTTAACATTTCATCGTTAACGTTCCATCGTTAATGTTTCGCCGTTAACGTTCCATCGTTAACGTTCCGTCGTTAACGTTTCGCCGTTAACGTTCCATCGTTAACGTTCCGTGGTTAACGTTTCGCCGATAATGTTTCATCGTTAACATTCCGCCGTTAACGTTCCATTGTTAACGTTTCATCGTTAACGTCCCGCTGTTAACGCTTTGCTCTCATTGTATCGCTGTCATCGCATAGGTGCATGCAAATGAAAGCCCTAAATGTGATGTCCTTACCTTTTCTATCGCCTTGATGTAATCTAGCCCTATCACCTTGAGTTTAGCCTCGTCTTCATATCATCGTCGCCTTATCATCGTCAAGTCTCTTCATCGTAGTATGACTAAACCCCAGACCAGATCCTGGCCAATCGCATTTAGACCCTTGTGTCGATGCCTTCTCTCCGTAAACCTTAATCTTCTAGAAACCTGTTCGTGGACTTGGTCGCTAGACCATTGGCCATGTGTCATATCCTTGTGCCCATATCTAATCCATCAGTCTACCTTTCTTTTGATTGATTATGTATCTGTTCAGTCAACAAAAGTCAACCTTGAGCATCTGCTTAGTTCATGGCGAACTAACGTATCATCGTGGACCCGGTCTATAGATCGAGAGTCCATATGTCATCGGCTATCCAATCAAGATAATAACCTCGGAAGAAATATTCTTCGGAATATCATTCCTTCTTTCCCGGTTATTAATCTTTCTCATCGGTGTATTTTTCGAAAGCCGTTCTATTTTGTCTAATCATCGACCTAATCCATTCAAGTTCCTAATTTCATCTAAGCCGTTGTGCCCAATGCTATTCGTTCTTAATTTGGAGTTTACTTGATTTGCTTTTTGAGTTTTGTTGTATTTGTAATTGTTTATCGTTAGACGCATTGCCGGAAGTCGCTCGAAAGAGCTGAGGATCAAGCAAGCGGAGATTGAAGATCGAGGAACAAGGATCGAAGATAAAGAGTAAAGAATAATAAAATTGCAAGGGCCAGGCAAGTCGTGCTTTGATCATATTGCTCCTAGTTTTACAAATTTACTTTGATTCAAATTATTGCATGCTAGTTCAAGATTAAAATGATTTAAATTAATTTGGGATTAGATATTCAACCCAATTGCTAATATCACCTTGCCATGATTATTTGTATGCCGTAATTCATTTGTCACCCTAAGATGGTTGATTAATAGTTGGTTGTTAATACTTGCCAACGTGGGTTGGTTAGATCGTGTATAATTGCTTAGCCATGCCACGCAACACATGTCTTTTGAAAATAAAAGGATAATACTGATTAATGGATTATGAAATGTGTTTGTGAAATGGTGTGATGTGTTGCCACACGATGATGTTGATATGTGGAACCAGCGTGGTTCTACATGGATGTTGAGTTGTTGTTGGCATTGTGTTGCGCAATAATCAACTGGGGTGATAAAGGATTTAGACTGGGGCAAGTGGTAAGTGGCTTTATGCCAGGTGGGCCATCGTGGCATTTGGGTGGGTTGAGTGTTGTGAGGGCTGTGCGCCAATTTTGAGAGAAGGATGTCTTGCCCTGGTCAGTTAAGGACTTCACCTTGCAAGCCTTTGACCTGAGTCACTCGTACAACCACATGTCTGAATGGGAAGACCTAGTTTAGTAGGATTCTGATATCTCACCTTTGATACCTCCGGTGGTAGCCATCCAGGGGTGATCAGTATGGGGAGCGTGCACGTACTACTGACTTGGTACCCTATCCAACGGTGTTTGTCGGTCCTATACTTCGCTCGGCGAGGAAGTGATAGTGAAGGCAACCCGGAGAGGTTCCTAGGTTGAGATAGAAGTTTCTGAAAGGCTTTGTTATGATCGCTCATTCGCATACTCTTGTATGGCGATTCACGGCTGACGTGATGAGTTGATTGTATCTTGTGGGTAAAGTGTACAACCTCTGCAGAGTGTAAAAACTATTCGAATAGCCGAGTCCGCGGTATTGGACAATGCTCGGGGATTACAGTCAAGGGGTAGAGTTTTCAAAATAAAATGAGGTTGGGAATGTGGACAATGTGATATGGAAATTGGTTAAGGATGAGAAATGTTTTACTTGAGAATGATTACGAAATTTATTATGGGTATTATTTGCTTTACTGCTTTTCTATCTATTATGATTATTTGTGAATGCTGCTTTATTGCAAAAGAACCATTCAGCCAATCCTTTGGAATAAGCCATGCATATAGTAATAGAACGCATTACATGCATGACTTGTTGAGTACGGTTGTGTACTCACCCTTGCTTTAACAAAACATCACCAGTTGAGGAGAAGTCTTTGTCTTCGAAAAAGGAGAAGTTCTACAAGAAGTCGAATATCTAGGAGTTGAACCTTGTCAAATGCCTGTGGTATTTTGATGGGATTCACCGACGTTCTTCGTTCATTATTGTTCGTTTTACTCTGAGTTGAAGCCATCTAGGCTTCACAATTGTAAGTTGACCTTAAGGTTGTTCAACATGTTATATTAAAAGATGAATTCTTTATTTATTAGTCCGTTGTGTATGATTGTGATATTCATCTTTGTTAGCTGTGGGCACTAGCTAACGATCACTGGGACTAGTCTTTGAAAACACGAGGGTTTCGGATTGCTAATTCGGGTCCCGACACTGATGCTCCATTGTTACCACGAGTGTTCACCATCTGCTGGATTGCTTCTTGGGTTAGGGAAGGTAGAAATAGCACAGATGAGATGCAAGAATTTCTAAGGCGGGGGAAATTGGTTAAACCCAAACTTTATATCTTTATTAATTAACTTGGTATGGTTGCTTACAAAAGCCTAAAAGCTTTGCAACACATACTGCACACCCAGTAAACATTAAAATCCAAACTAAACACTCAATCTTAACGTCTATGACAATTGGTAGGACTACCTTACTGACGCTCAACTAAAACCTAAGACTCTCACTCCTCGAGTTCTGACTCCGGGTCTGACTCTTCCGGGTCTGGATCGTGCAACTCCAATTCTTGTTCCGGCTCAGGTCCGTGTAGTGCATCCTCCAACTCATGGATCCTCTGGATGGATTGGGCTAGGACCTCCTGAAGCTGAGTCTTCTCCTCCTTGGCCTCGTCGCGAGTCCTCTGCAGCTCCTGAACCATTTCGTCGATGGCATCCTCCTGGGCAATGACATATCTTGCCAGATGAGTGATCATGGCGTATTCTTCTCTTATTGGCTCTCGGTCGTGATGGTTGTCTCGGCGTGGATGATGACGAAATACAGTGCCTTCCAATTCCTTGGAATATGTGCGAGCAATCTGTCTCATCGCCAAGCGCGCTGCCTCCTTGATTCCGGCTTCGGATGTGGACTTCCTGACCGTGATGCGGATGGAGCGACTTCCTCTTGTCCTCTCCTGGGCGTAGATCATAATCTGAACTTTCCAGCCGATGTCGAGTCCCGCCCGTACTATGGTAGATCCTCGGTAGATTGGCCTGTCAAAACCTCCAAGCATCCGCATCATACACCATAGCTCAGCTGTGTATCCTCCCTCACGCTCTCCATAATCTTGGACCATCCTCATCTATTCAAAAGAGAAGCAGATAAGTCCACAACTCTTCACTGGCTACTTAGAAAAATTTGAGAGAATTTTCAGCAAAGATAAGGAGCGGAGAATAAGATAAGTCAAGAGTGTTATCTTAGTCCAGTTTAAGTTTTTCCTTTAGAAAATAGTTTTAGACACTCTACCAACTAGAGCCAAGTCCTACTGTCAGTATGCTCTGATACCACCTCTGTAAGGACCCGAATTCACCAATTCGAATCCATTGTGTTTTACCGCACTATTCCCAGGATCAACGCTAGTGCACACAGTTTAACATCAGTAAGCATCATATCATACACAACGATAAGAATAATAAGACTTCATTTATTTAATATAACTAGTGTATGATCTTATGATCACTTACAATTATTCAGCCCTGCAGGGCAATACTATGATAAAATAAGACAAATGCAGCAGAAAGTAGTAGAAGACATAGTGACTCATCAGTACACCACAGGCGATTGACAAGGCTTGGCCTAGTGACTCGTGTCCACCAGAACTCCTCCTCGATGCTGATGATGATTCCTCCTTTGTTGTTGGTTGTTAAGCAAGGGTGAGTAACAACGACGTACTCAACAAGTTGTGCACAGAAAGCAATTCTATCATAGCTATATGCAGGCTTATCCCAAAGGAATGGCTAAGTGGTTCATTTGCAGTAAAGCAGCATTTAAGAACACATACATTACATAGATTGAAAAGACAGTAAAAACAAATAATAACAGTAAGTAGATTCCATTTTTCTCAAGTCAAACCCAAGTTTCCATCCTAAGTCAAGTTCCATTATTCACATGGCATCCTGCCACCCATCCGATTGTCCATTTTAATTAACTACCCTTGGTGTAATTCGAGCTTTGCTCAATCTAGTGAGCACGGCTATCCGAATAGGTTGTACACTCTGCAGAGGTTATGCACTTTACCCACACGATACAACCATGCACCACACAGGTGAACGATTATAACAAAGCCTTTACAATGCATCCTCTTGATGCAGCGCTACTCGCTAAGGTTTCAATACTGAAGGGTTACACCACCACAACAGGCCCCCCCTTGCGCCATGTGAGTTTTCTCCATACACCGGACTCACACCACCACGATAGCACTCAAGCTAAGCATTTGCAAATTAGTCAGCTAGGCTGCCCCATAACAGACATGTGGTTGCAAGATTGACTCAGGTCAAAGGCTTGCAAGGTTAAGTCCTTAGGATTGATTAAAGCAAGACTTACACATACCCTTAGCTCCACTGAGCCCACCCTAGCACACTTGCCCCTTCCACTTGCTTCAATCTAAAGTGATTACCACCCGGTTGGTTACCAAGCACCACGTGCTACTCACAATTCAACATCGTTGTGTGACCTCCCCGCCACGTCAACTCAATATCTTTGTGTGACCACACATGACACACAAGTTAACGTCATTGTTCCATATTCCATTAGTCAAAATTAATAATCAACATTTCATGTACATGTGATGACGTGGCATGGCTAAGCATTCTAATCCGATCTAACCATCCATGTTGATTTCATTATTAACAAACTATAGTGAACCAACCTAAGGTAACAAGTGGATTACGACATACAAATAACAAGGTAGGGTGTAATTCAAAGGGTACATTAACAAATCCCAAAGTTAAGTTGAAATCATTTATGCGCATAAAATATCATGCAATAAAGTAAATCAAAATAGCAATTTTGCAAACATGGGTGCAACATGATCAAAGCACAACTTGCCTTGGTTAAGCTCTTGGTCTTGGTCTAGAAATTGCTCTTGAGTTGCTAGCTCCTCCTTTGAAGCCTCGCACAATTCAACGTCTATGCGAATCGAGAAGAAATAGCAAATAAACACCAAACCCAAAGAACAAACAAATTCTAAAAATCCAAAAAAAATCACCATTAGATAGATCTCAATTTTTCAAATTTTTAGGAATTTGAATCACCCAAATCGGAGTTCGTATGAGGGAGAATGAGCCCTCGGAAAATTCAAATTCCTGAAAAATCCATAAAATTAGAAAATCGAAATATTCCGAACTATTTTTATAAAGAAAAATCCAAATTTATGATGTCGGCTGACGTCAGCATGGCACCGAATCTGTACGGTCAACACGTGGCAAAATCTACACCATTTAAACTCGATCCAACAATCACTATCTAATCCCTGATGTGGCCGAATGATAACCATCCGATCTAAATCTAACGGTGACGAGTACCCGAGCCATTTACTGTTGCCCTAATCAACGTGGCGCAATCCTGACCCTCCGTCTAAGATCGGACGGTGGAATTCTTACCCGAGCACTTCACTGTGTATCAAGGCGACGTGGCTTGATTCTGACTGTCCGATGGCGATCCGACGGTTGATATCCTTTGGCTCCAGCAATGGCAATGCGACGGCGGCGGCTTCATCGGACTTGATGAAGATGACCCCTCCAACGACGCTCCGATGGGTTCCGGCGAAGATGAAGTGGCAAAACAAGTGCGGCGCGACGCGACGAGCTCAGATTTGGCCACAGGACGGTGGAAGAAAGTGTCCAACGGCGGCAATGGCGCGACGAAGATCCTCGGGACTCCGGCGAGTTTGCGCGCGCACTCCACGGCTCCTTGGGCGTCGGCGCTTCAGTAGAAAGGTGCGGCGGCTTGTGGTGATCCTCAGGAAGGGGTCCGGGGTCGTTAAATACCCGGCATGCGGCGCGTATGGGCACGGGAGTCCGTTTCGACGGCGGCGGCGGCTCCGAGTCCGAGTCGAAGACGATAACCCCCAGCAACTCGATCACGATTGGACGGACACGAGGAATCCTAATGCGGCACGTTCTCAACCCTTACCTAATTTCAACGGCCCGGATGAGTCACTTGCCGAAACGGTATGGATGATCTTCGAGCGTCGGATGGAAATCTAACGGCCAGCGGAGTTAGGGTTTCCATAATTAACGTGGCTTAAAAATGGCCGTTGGATCCTGATCCAACGGTCGGCGATGGATCCTCTGAAGGAACGGGCTGCGCTGTTGGCGCACAGTGCTGGGCTTTGGCCCAGTACTGTTCATAACGATTTTTCCGGGATTTTTGAATTAAAATAAATAAGGAAATTCATTTGATTTATTTAGGGTAGTAAAAATACTCTAAAAATTCCAAGAAAAATCTCAAAAATACTTTGAGACATTCTGGACTTAAATAAAATATTTTTGTCAAAACTTTATTTTAAACTTTTCTTTTTATAATTATTTATTGACAAAAAGGAATATATTTTAATTTGAAATAATTCAATAAATCTCAAAAAATCCAAATAAATCCAGAAAATTCACATAAATCATAAATTGCAATAAAATAATATTAAATAATTAAAAATCCAACATTTGGGATGTTACAAACCTCCCCCCTTAACGGAATCTCGGCCCCGAGATTTAGGGCTGGCTAGAGAATAGGTTTGGGAATTCTGCCTTCAGATCTTCTTCACACTCCCAGGTTGCTTCGTTTTCTGAATGATTACTCTATTGAACTCTGCAAAAGCGAGTGGACTTATTTCTGGTCCTGCGCTCCATTACATCCAAAATCTTAATCGGCTGCTCTTTGTAGGTAAGGTCTTCTTGCAATTCAATAGCTTCTAACGGCGTTTGTTCTGCTGGTACTCTGAGACATTTCTTAAGCTGTGACACATGAAACACATCATGGACTCCTGTCAATGATTGTGGCAACTCCAACTGGTACGCAACCTCTCCTCGGCGGCTCAGAATTTTAAATGGTCCAACATATCTAGGTGCAAGCTTCCCTTTGACGTTGAACCTTTTTACACCTTTCAGGGGAGTGACTTTGAGATACACAAAATCATTGGGTTGAAACTCAATTCACGACGGCGATTATCGGCATAGCTCTTACGCCTTGATCGTGTTGTTCGGTCTTCTCTCTCGATCATGGCAACTTGTTCTCGGCCTCTCGAGCAACTCGGGTCCAAATATCGAATGCTCCCCGTCTCATTCAATTTAACGAGTACGACAAGCACGACCATATAAGGCTTCAAATGGTGACATTTGCAGACTAGTTTGATAACTATTATTATAGTTGAACTCGCATATGGCAAACTTTTATCCCAAGATGTACTGTACGATATCACACAAGCTCTCAACATATCTTCTAAAATCTGATTGACTCTTTACATCGACCATCGTCTGCAGATGATAAGCGGTACTGAAATTCAGACCAGTTCCCATTTGTTCATGCAATTTATCCCAAAATCTTGAGGTAAATTGGGTACCTCGATCCGATAAAATTTTCTTAGGCACACCTTGCAAACATACAATCTTTGACATGTATAATTCTGCCAATTGATCCCCTGAATAAGTTGTCTTCACTGAAATAAAGTGAGCAACCTTAGTCAACCGATCAATGATAACCCATATGGAATCATAACCTCTTTGAGTTTTCGGCAACCCAGTGATAAAATCCATACCAATCTCCTCCCATTTCCATTCTGGAATCTTTAATGGCTGCAATAGTCCTGCGGGCTTTTGGTGCATCACTTTTACTCTCTGACACACATCACACAAAGCAACATGCTCTGCCACTTCACGCTTCATACTTGGCCACCAAAATCTCTTCTTAAGGTCTTGGTACATCTTGGCACTTCCGGGATGAATAGAATACTTGGAATCGTGTGCTTCCTCACGAATCAATTGCTTAAGCTCCTTCTCATTTGGCACACAAATCCGACCTTTAAACCACAAAGTTCCTTGCTCATCCAGAGTGAAATCTTCGGCTAAACCTTCTTCTTTCTTAGACTTGATCTTGCTGATCTTCTGATCATTACCTTGTGTTTCCCTAATTTGTTCCTCAAGGGTTGGCTTTACTTCTAAGGCAGCTACAAATCCTTGCGGCACAACTCCTAATCTCAACTTCTGAAATTCCTCACACAACTTTGGTTGATCGCTAGCTACTATTGCATTTACTTTGTGGTCATTACGACTCAAAGCATCGGCTACCACATTAGCTTTTCGGGATGATAATGGATCCGACATTATAATCCTTAATCAATTCTAGCCATCTTCTCTGTCTCATGTTAAGGTCTCGATTGAGTAAATATGTACTTCAAGCTCTTATGGTCGTATATATCTCACATCTTTTTTCAATGAGATAATGACGCCATATCTTTAAAGCATGCACTACGGCAGCTAACTCCAGATCATGCGTCGGATAATTCCCTTCGTGCGGCCTCAATTGCCTTATCGCGTAGGCTACAACCTTGCCATTCTGCATTAAGACGCAACCAAGTCCCTGCCTTGATGTATCACAATAAATGTCAAAGCCACACTTCACATCTGGCAATACTAACACAGGTGCGGATGTTAATCGCTTCTTCAACTCCTCAAAACTCTTTTCGCACTCTGGCGTCCATGCAAACTTCTTTTCTTTCTTCAACTGTTGTGTAAGGGGTCTCGCAATCGTCGAAAATCCTTCTATGAACCGACGGTAATATCCCGCCATTCCCAAAAAACTACAGATCTGAGTAACTATCTTCGGCTGCTCCCAATGCAATACAGCTTCCACTTTACTTGGATCCACAGCAACTCCTTCTACGGTCATTACATGGCCAAGGAATTCCACCTTCTCCTTCCAGAAATCACATTTATTGAATTTGGCATATAACTGTTGTTTTCGCAACTTCTCCAATACCAATCTCAAATGTTCTGCATGCTCTTCTTCTGACTTGGAGTATACAAGAATATCGTCTATAAAGACAACCACAAATTTATCCAAATACTCCATGAATACCTTATTCATCATGTTCATGAAGTATGCAGGGGCATTGGTTAATCCAAATGACATGACTGTAAAACTCATAATGTCCATAACGGGTAGAGAATGCAGTCTTCGGTATATCTTCTTCCCGAATCTTCAATTGATGATATCTAGATCGCAGATCTATCTTGGAGAAAACTCCTGCTCCTCTCAACTGATCAAACAAGTCATCAATCCGAGGCAAAGGGTATTTGTTCTTAATCGTCACTTCATTGAGTGCACGATAATCAATGCACATCCTTAGACTTCCATCCTTTTTCCTGACGAACAACACTGGCGCTCCCCACGGGGAAGAACTAGGTCGAACGAAACCCTTCTCAAGCAATTCTTCAATCTGCTTTTTCATCTCAACTAGCTCATCAGTTGGCATCCTATACGGCCTCTTTGCTATTGGCGCTGTTCTAGGTACCAATTCAATAACAAACTCAATATCCCGATCTGGCGGCATGCCTGGTAAATCTTCAGGAAACACTTCTGAAAAATCTCTAACTACTGGCACATCTTCTAGGTTAGCAACCTTTACACTATTGACCATTAACTGACCATCACAAACGGCGGTTGCATGCACTTCCACTTTCTTTCCACTAGGGCTTTCTAGGGTTACCATTCTTTGTCCACAATCCAAAACAGCATTATGCTTGGACAACCAATCCATTCCTAGAATAACATCCAAGGTTAGGGTATCTAATAGGATAAGATTTGCTAGGAACTCTATCCCATGACGTCAGTCACATAGCGAGGTCACGGCACCAAAGTCCGCGGGGCTCACAAAGCACCAAGCATCCGGGCCCTCTCAAGAGGACTCGCGTGTAGTTTTCCGTGGGCAAAATCATAGAGCCGACATCTTTGCGATGCACTGCTCAGAGCGAACATTACCATCAAGGTGGTGAAGGATGGCTTGGCCATGCAATGAGGGTAGCTGTTGCATAACCACCCAATTCCTCGTGGATCGCCAGAGTTTGATTGTGGCGTGGTTGGCGAATACCATAAAGTGGAGGTTGAGATCCCAGGCGAGGAGGGCAAAATAATCTTGGACAAAGCACAGGCACATTCATCGCGTAGCGCAAGCGCTATATAAAGTTTGCCTCAGAAGATGACAATGACGATGATCTTAATAACGATGACGAGGCGGAGTCTCCACCTAGGAACAGTCCTCCTCCTCCTTCGGCGTCATCGAAGAAAGCTCCTTCTCCTGCTCTAGCGCCACCCAGGAAAAGTCCTCCTCCTCCGCCGTCACCCAAGAAAACTCCTCCTGCTCAAGCGCCACAAGACAGCCAAAGAGCACCGTGATCTGAACATTCTACATGGTCAGGGGTGAAAAGTTCATCATCTATGAAAGCCAAAACTCTTAGCAAGAAACGACCACATGAAATGTCTGAAGAAGAAACAAGAAAAGAAGTAGGCGCCACTGTAGTAGAGCACTTCAAGAAGACGCCACCACCTGCTAAGATTGAAATCAAAGCTGCCAAACAGGATTTCTTCCTGAACTTAGCGAAGGTTAAACAGACAGGACGGACAACTGAAGCTCCTCAACTTAGCCAACTATCAGACTACGATCGCATCTCTAGGAAGAAATCTAAAGAAGATGGTGGTAAAGCAGTTGTTGCTGGAGGCCAAAGTGGTGCTGAAGAGCAGGAGCCACCTCTAAAGTGGCCATTTGTTAACGGGGAAGCTTTGGTTGATCCAAATAAGGAGCCCAAACTGACCACACAGTTACAGCGTCTACATCAATGGTACCGGCAGTATGTCCAAGAGATAAAAAATAATGCTTTCCCCGTCAAATACAAAGATATGGACCTTCACAACAATGACGGCGTTTTCTGGGTAAAACACCTAGAACTATATTAGTTGTACCAACGAGACGCCTTGGACGTGTCTATATTAAGAATGTGGACTCTATAAGTCTCTTGTATAATTTATGTTGTATATTCACGTACTCTTAAACTTAGGGTCTGACTTCTTTTTTTACGTAGAATGGAGACAATGACACTTAGAGCGGACAAAAATGAAAAGATAGGATTCCTGGACCCGGGCCTTGTCAACTGCAAACTTATTATAGATCCAAGAATAATAAATGATGTTGAGGCATACGTACTCAAGGCGCTGCTAAAGCTACAACACAAGGACTACATACTTTTACCCTTCAACTTTGAGTACGTGTTTCTCTACCTACTAGTCTCGTATATTTGATGTGCAACACTATGTGACGACTAATTGGCTTCTGCAGTTTTCACTGGATCGTCCTCGTCTTCATGTTAAACGAAAGCAATAGCATTGTCTTGGACTCAATGAGGAAACCGACAAGCAAGTACAAAGAATTATTAGACTTGCTAGACAGGTAAACTCAGTCGTTGCATTATTGTTCCAGTAATCTTCCATCCCATTGCACCTAATTAATTTTAATGACTACTCGAAACCATGAACAGGGTGTACACAAAATACCACAAGAAGAGCCAGCGGTATCGTCCATACAAAAAAGTTCATAATACACACCGATTTTCCATGCAGAAACAACCCCAAGGAACAATTTATGTGGATACTACAATGACACATATCCACGCGTTCATCATCGACAATACGGACTAGCGGCCACGGTGGTATATCGATCATTACATGTTGACCTGTACTTTTCTTTATAAAGACGATGACACTAATTAATGCTTCAATTTCTTCCATGATAGTGCGTCAAGCTGGGCACCAGCAGCCTACTCGACCACAAAATTGATGCCCTTCAAGAGCAAACAGCTGGGTTCATCGTGCGAGAAATTATCCACCCGAAGGGCGAGTTTCACGAGCATTTGTAGCTTAAGTGACATGCCAACAATTTTGAATGAACAATGTAATGCTTCAAAAGTGAATGAACAATGTAATAATTAAATATTATGATGCTTCAATGTATTTCAATTACACTTTAGCAATGCTTCAGTATTATTGTGCACAACGTATACCGTACAGAATACATCTACTATACAATATATATACATGCTACAACATATACTGCAAAAATATATATGCAAAAAGGTTTAAGAAACCCATCACAACCAGTTTTGGATATCAAAATAGGACCTGAGTTATCAACGCTTGGGTTAACAAGAAAAAAGGGGCAGTGATACTAGTTATCACTACCGGATATTGATAACAATTGGGCAGTGATAGTTACTTATCACTGCCGGATATTATTGTAAATTTGGCAGTGATAGTAACTTATCACTGCCGGTTGTAAATAATAACCGACAGTGATAATTATTATCACTGCCGGTTGGACAGTATGAACCGGCAGTGATAGTAATTATCACTGCCGGTTGGTAAGTATGAACTGACAGTGATAGTGATTATCACTGCCGGTTTATATCCGGCAGTGTAGCATCCTGGAAATTTCAAAATAGTGAAATGCTATAATGTGAATTTGCCTTTTGAGTATTTTCGAGTTTTGTGGAATTTATGATCTTTCCTGAATTGATTTCTTGGATGTTGTATTACGAAGACAATTAAAGGAAATGGGAGAAAGTGAAAGAACCAAAGAAGAATTTGGGAATAAATTATTTTCTGAATCCAAATTGATGGAGAGATCAATTTACACACTGGTAAAAAGATACAAATGTCAATTTGAATGTTTTAAATGAAGAGAGAGGTCAAGTTTGACTAGAAACAGTGCACCATCTGAAATTTCGAAAAATATCTAGAGCTGATCTCCAGCTGAAAAATTTACCAAGTCACCATTTGTACAGTATTTACCATTGGTAAAAATATTAGGAATTTATCAGATGGAATAGAGCCCCAAATAATTCGAAAACAGAAAGCAACAAAATCTGAAAAATAGAATGTCAGAATTTTTATAAATTACTGGAGCAACATCTTGAGCTGAAAATTTTATACCAGAATCCTTATCTCAAATCCATTCGAAAAACAAAGTTTCAAAAATTTTATAAAAGATTTGAATTGTCTGGTAATTCAAACACAGAAACTGAAAATTGGTGTACTGTACCATATCCGAAATTTAGTGAATGTTGTGCTAGATATTTTAACCCCAAATTTTCTCAGAAGCTTGTCCATTGCCAGGAGAGAGCACTCAGCAAGTGAGAAAAGTCTTTGACAAGGGTTAGTGGGTGAATTTAATGCAAGTTCATCTCATTTGGCCTAATTCACCCTTAGACTGACTTCTTGCCCTCACTGCCATGCGGGTCCAGTCCCACCGGTCAGTCTCTTCTCCGATCGTTCTCTCTTTGGTCTCGCTGCCTCTCTCGCCTGTTGTCGTACCGGAGCTCCTCCCAAGCCACTCTAAGGGGCATGGCGAGCACCAGAGGCGTACACTGCCCTTGCCACGACTCGAGGCTTCTTTGCCAACAAGACTACACCGTGACTACCGAGGGAGGCGCAGCGGCGATTCATTCTGAAGTTCATCTGTTGGCTCACTGCAAGAAACCCATTTCGCATCGCCTAAACATCTCCAAGCCATTTCAACTCCCCACTGAGCCGCACTGCATTCCTTCTTCCTCTTCGCCATTTCCGCGCCAAGAACAGAAGATGGGGGAGAGAGTGGAATCCCTGTGACTGAGTGAAAGGTACTATGAATCAGTTGGCCTAGAGTACCCTTCAGCATCCCTGAGCTCATTCCTCTGCTTGATTTCAGCCCATTCCACCCGTTGCGCCGTCGATGCAGGAGCCTTCTTCTCCAGATCCGGCGCACCGGCGGCAGCTCATTCCGGCTCATCTCCAACCCGAGCACCAGGTGATTTAGCATCTCCTACCCTCACTGATGCTCGCTGAACCTTTCTTCCCTGGAATGCTTCACCGGCGGCGAGTCGCCAGAGCTCGCCCGTGGGTCCGCCGCCCCTCACCGGTGGCGACTACCTTCCCGGCCACCTCAGGTTGAATCGGTACCACCTGCGTGTTCGTCTTGTCGCGTTGTAGCTGTAGGTGCTGCCCATTCCGACGTTCCGGCCGTCGTTCGCCGGCAGCAAGGAAGAAACCGAAAGGCCCTGTTTTGAGTCTCTGGCGCCTGGGCCCGGTTGGTCAGTCTCTGGGGACGTTTGAACTCAGCCCTGCGCGCGTGAGAAGAAGGCGCCTCTTGAGCAGAAAAACGTATTCTAATTTCAAATGAAATCTAGAACCTGAGTTAAAGTCAAACAGATGTAATGTTTGGAATTGCTGTTTAAAAGTTGGTAAAATGAGTTCCTAAAATCATATAAAATCCAATAGTTCCAGAATATACAAAAATATTTCCAAGAGAATTTCGGTGGGAGTATTTGAAATGAAAATATTGAAATAGATAGTTATGAGCTAAGAAAAAGATTAATTTGGATTAAAGCAAAATCAATGAAGTCAAATATTTTTGAAATGCTTGTTCTGGAATGAGTTCAAATCTACAAAAAAAAACATTATACTTAAAGTTAGTTTACCTTGTCAAAAGAAATCCAGGTTTAATTCGGCTAAAAGAGAATGAGTATAAAATAAAGTGCTGTAAGAAGAAATAAATGGATTTCAGCAGATGTTGATGGTCTAAATTTCTAGGAGCTAGTATGTGCTGAAAATGAATCAAGAATTATGCACAGGGTAGTTGGAAACTAAGTTGAATCTTGGCCGATTTTGATGTTAAACAATATGGTCACTTAGGCTATTTCAGTGGGAGATAAAATAGCTTGCCCAAACACTAGAATCAGTAAAATTAGTCTAGAAACCTTGTACAAAGTTTATGCTATCATATTCTATAAAAAGAGTTATATTTGGTTAAGGTTTGCATATTAATCTGGTCAACCTAAAACCTTTAAGTGTTAACCTTTTACTTCGCATTCTTGCCGATTTCGTGAACATAAACTTTATAACACTACTTAAGCCTTTTCAACGATGAATATAAAGTCTCATCTAAAGTGTAAAACTTATGAAATTTGATCAGTGGTGTTGTCCAAAGTATAGACTACCCAAATATAAAAAGATAATCACGTTCCATCATGTATTGCCTATTAATTTTGATAGTTTAATAACCCTAAGTGATCATGTGTCTGAAAGCCTTGCTGTGAATGAAGGAACTGTAGTTGCAAGTGAAGAAAACTATAGTTAAATCATTTTTATCACCAGAACCTTCTCAAAAGTTATGTAAAATAAGCCAGTAGCCTGCAATTGAAGATCTAATTTGTGCAAAACCAATTCTAAGTGAAATCAAATTGAAGTGAAGGAATTAATTACTCATGGCCTTATATAATCAATTAAGACTTTTTCGTTAACTCGCAAAGCAACTTATCCAAACCTGAAATTAGTAAAGAAAACCTCGAATTGATCCCTAAGATAGGTTCGGTAGAAATCTAAGAAAACAATCTTGCTCTGTCTAGTTTTGGCTTTAAGTCCTACTCAAGCAAAGCATGAGCAGTTTGGTTCCAGAATGCATGCTGGGAGCAATAAGATCAATGCCACCTTGCAAATAATGAATATTTGTATAATCTAAACAATTTTATCATCTTGAATTCGAAAAAGGTAATTAAAGAATTCATACAAAGGCAGCCCTGGATCTTGTGCAATGGTTTTATTCGCTTTTCTATTAGTTTTCTTTCGTTCTTTCTTGCAAGTTTGTAATTGCTGTTGGTTCTTCCGTTTTCGACGTGTAGACACCGATACCATCGAGGAAGAGGAGGCAGCTGCCGAACCAGGCTTTGACATTTGCGGCGAAGAACAAGGCAAGCAATCCATTGATCATGTTGAACGTACTAATTCTCCTACCATATGTTGTTTTTGCAACTGTATAGTGCATCCGGATAATTCTCCATAATAAACTGCTATTCTGGTTAAGGTTAGTAACTATCCTTGGAATTGTGGTTTTCCTTAATCTAATTGATCATTGTGAACCTTGTGAACCTTAGTATGCTTAGACATAATTAATGTCAGTTTGGGTATAATCGTTAAACTATTACAACTGCTTAGTTTTGCCTTAGATCGTCATGATGTTTCTAAAATGATTTCACAAATGGTTATTACTCTAGTAATGGTGATGGATATGTAGGCTAAAAACCTGAAAACCCGAAAACTAAGCTTTGATGCGGGTGATTATTGGCAATAGCCGGATGTGCGACAGGAATTGCACGTAGTGTAGGGAGGAGTGTCGCCCGTGTCACATTAAGGACCGAGCAATGGGACGCTATCGATCCAAGAATTTCCGTGCAACCATGAGGGCTATTTATGGGGTAGCCTTAGCCTATTAAGTTGTTTGGGCATGGCTTTGTTCATTGGTAGGCGGGGAGCTTGCGCGGTATTCGGTCGAGGTCTACGGCGGGGTTTCTACTGCTAATGCAGCGGTTATGCGCCTTGTCATGAGCGAAGCAAGATATGTGCATTGAGTATACGTGAAAGGGCCCACGTCATGTGTGTGTGTTTGTTCCTCTGGCGGGGTTAACGTCCGGTGGACCAAAGCCATGTCTAAATAATGTAATGGCTATGTATGAACGCCTTGCCGGCACACCAAAGGAACACTACTACGGCGAGGCTTATATCGCCTTACGATCACGAGCGGTTTTAAAAACCGTCTCGTAATATGGAACATCCTGAGCGGTTATGTACTCAAACCGTCGGTCGTATATCGAGCGGTTTTATATTACAGCCGTGCGTGATACAAGAAATATCACGAGCGGTTTCTAAATATAACCGTGCGTGATGGCTCAAGATACTCATTACGAGGCGGTTTCGAACTAAAACCGTGCGTGATTTCCTGACGGTTATATAACACAACCGTCGTAATATCTCGATAATCATTACGAGCGGTTATATTTAGAAACCGTCTGCGATATTTCTTGTATCACAGACGTCTGTAATATAAAACCGTCTGTGATAATACCGTCTCCCGTAAAAACAGAGCCTCGATCCATCCACTTCGTTTATAGGGTTTCGGTTTCTATGCTAAGTGGCGGCTGTGGAAGTGAGGCGATTTTTTGAAAGAAAGCCATTGATTTCGAAGGGTGATATTAGATTCATTTGATTTTGGTGATCTAAGGTTAGTAATGAGTTCTCTAATTGCATGCGCATCGAATTCAATATATAGGTTTGTTAGGATAGAATTAATTTAAAGATTGTTTGATTAGATCTAGTTTAATTGTAGCTGGATCCATATGTTGTTTGTGATATTTGGTTAGTAATGTGTTTTATTTGCATTATATTCAACATCTATCTTGATAAGGAAGAAATTTGATGATTTTTTTAGATCTAGCTTGTAGAACCATGTGTTGGTTGTTTGATGTATAAGGTTAGCTAGTAATGGTTCTATTTGCATAATATAATATTCGATCATGATGTAGCTATCTAGCTTGTTAAGGATAGAATTTAAAGATTGTTTAGATCTAGCTTATAGATCAATTCAAGTCTTTTGGTGATGTAATGTTAGTAATGGGTTCTAATTTCATTATTATATTGAAGATTAATTTGAATTGTGTTAAATATTTCTTTGTGATGTAATTAAGGTATGTAATTGCATAATTAGTTTAAGAATGTGTGCATCGCCCTACACAGTGCACTTAATATTTAACACAAAGTGTTACATGTGTAGCATAGATGGATCGAAAGTTGGATGTCGTTGAGAACCGTCTGAGTCTTGAGTACCTTAATGGCGTCTCCACTTTCAAAAGAGTGCAGAGGAGGATATGTTTAATAAGGGGGTGCAATTCATGTCATGTCCGTGCATTGATTGCGAAAATCTGAAGATGTTTCGAAACTTAGCGCAGATCGAAGCACACTTGATTCAAAGGGGTTTCAAAAGGGGCTATACATGTTGGACCAGTCATGGCGAAGAGCATAATATCTGAGAAGCGACAAGTAGTGTTAATATCGTCGGCGATGTCAATGATATGTCGGATGATCATATCGATTGTGCTTCCGATGAGGACAGGTTGCACGATGACAATTTGGATCAGATGCTACGCGATGCGAAGAAACCTTGATGACGGGGAATATGGGCAGTTCGGGGCTTAATGGAGGACTCGGAGAAACCTTTGTTCGCAGGGTGCAAGTTGAAATACACAAGGTTATCATCCGTGCTTCAACTACTCAAATTGAAGGCAAGCAACGGTTGGTCCGACAAGAGTTTCACGGTATTTATACGTCTATTGGCGGACATGCTTCGAGAGGAAGCGAGTTGCCGACAAGCACCTACAAAGCCAAGCGGGTTCTTTGTCCCTTGAGAATGGAAGTAGAAAGAATACATGCATGTCCAAGCGTATCTGTATCGCAAAGAGTACACAAACTTGCATATATGTCCGGTGTGCAACGCATCCGGTACAAGCGTAAAGTCATTCAGATGATGATGGCGAGAGCATTGAGGTGAAAAAGGTCCTCTGCTAAGGTGGCATGGTATCTGCACTGTAATTCCCGTTTGAAGCGTTTGTTTGTGAACCCAAAGGAGGCAAAACTGCTGTTGCGTTGACACTTTGAGGAGCGTAAGAATGATGGAATGCTAAGGCACCTGCTGATTCCATCCGGTGGAGAAACATCGACGAGGAGCTTTCAAGAATTCGGTCGGATCCGAGAAATATAAGGTTTGGATTAGTCTGAGATGGAATGAATCCTTTCGGTAACATGAGCGGCAGGCATAGCACTTGGCGTAAATCTCAGTATCTACAACCTTCCTCCTTGGTTGTGTATAAAGCGGAAGTACATTATGTTATGCTGTGCTTATCCAAGGACCGAAACAACACAGGAGCGATATTGATGTGTACCTAGCTCCATTGGTGGAAGATCTAAAAACAACGTGGAGTTCTGGGGTACACGTATGGGATGCGTACAAGCGAGAGAACTTTACTTTGCAATGCTTGTTGTTCGCACCATAAATGATTACCCCGCCCTTGCTAACTGTCGGGCAGTACAAAAGGAACCAAAGCACGCACTCCTTTGCTTAGATGATACCGAGAGTTTATGGTGAATCACTCCCATAAAACCGTGTACATGCGTCATCGTAGGTTCCTTCGGAGGAATCACCCATATCGCAAGATGAAGCAACTTTTGACGGAAGGCGAAAATGGTCCAGCTCAAGGCTTTTGAGCGGAGAGATGTTCATGACATTGTTAAGGATTTGGATGTTGCGTATGGAAAGGGACGTAAATCAAGTACCCGTGAAAAGAGCATGTGGAAGAAGAGATCAATATTCGGGACCTACCTTCTTTGGGAGCACCTAGAAGTTCACCTTCGCATCGATGTCATGCACGAGAGAAGAATGTGCGTGACGGCGTGATTGGTCTCTTACTCAACATTAAGGGTAAAACAAAGGATGGTATCAACATGCGGCTTGACTTGGTCGATATGGGCATAAGACACGAGTTAGCACCGAAAGAGACCGATAAAGGCCGACGTGCTTGGAACACGCTTGTTATACTCTATCAAAGGCGAAAGAACTGAAGCGTGCGCTGCTTGCATGGTGTGAAAGTTCCGTCGTTACTCCTCCAACATGAAGAGACTTGTTTCGTTGCAAGATTTGAAATTAACGGCATGAAGTCTCATGATTGTCATGTCTTGATGACCAGATGCTCCGTCGCAATTAGAAGTATTTTGCGGTCAAGGTCGAGAGACAATCACTAGGTGTGTTATTTCTTTAACACAATCGCTCGAAGGTCATCGATCCCGAAGGACTAGATGCTCTGCAAGTCGAGGTGGTGATGACTCTATGTAATCTTGAGATGTATTTCCTCCATCATTTTTCGATATCATGGTCCATCTCATTGTTCACCTTTTGACAGAGATAAAGATATGCGGGCGGTGTTCCTCGTAGCATGTACCCGTTCGAGAGGTACATGGGAATTCTCAAGTCTTACATCGGAATCGATCTCGTCCGGAGGGTAGCATTGTCGAAGGTTATGCAATGTAAGAGGCCGTCGAGTTCTGCGTCGATTACATGGCCCAAGTCGAACCAATAGGTGTGCCTCGATCTCGCCATGAGGAGGCTCAGGTGTCGGGACCATCGGAAGGAAAGCAATCACGCTGATTGGTTGCGTATGCTCAAGCCCATTTCACGGTTTTGCAACACATGGTCTGTAGTGTCCGCCTATATCGTCGAGCACAAGCAATGGCTAAGGCAAGAGAATCCAAAGACGGCAGAGTCTTGAATCACGAGACGATATAACCTTCGGTTCAACAAATGGTTGAAGGAGCGACCTATCACTTTGGGAGCTCGTCGGATGACTCTGTTGACATGGTTGGCAAAAGGACCAACTTTTACAGTTGTCACATGGAAAGGATATGACTTAAATGGGTACACATTTTACACGAGAGATCAGGATATGAAGAGCACAAACCAGAACAGCGGTGTCCGCATAGATGCATTCAATAATACCGCTGGGTTGATGAGGAGCTCCTACTATGGGTTCATAGAGGAGATATGGGAGCTCGACTACGTACTTTTCAAGATTCCCCTATTTCGGTGCCGTTGGGTCCACCTCCAGCACGTGAAGGTTGACAAGAATGGCATCACTACTGTGGACCTCGAACTTGTCGGATACCAAGATGAACCATTCGTACTCGCTAACCAAGTTGTTCAAGTCTTCTATGTAACCGACCCGTCCAACAAGAAGCGCCACGTAGTTCTTCAGGGAAAAAGGAGAATTGTCGGAGTTGAGAATGTAGTAGATGAGGAAGAGTACAATCAATTTGATGAGTTGCCACCTATCGGAAATGACATCCTGGTCCCGGAAGAACAACATGAGAAGCAAGCTACACAGCGTCGATCATCATGAAGGGCTAATTTTCGTACAAAAGAATAAGCATGTGGTGGCGTAGTTATGAGAAGGGTGCATTGTCATCATGCTTACTAATTTTCATGTGTAATAATATTACATTAATGCTATTGTAAAGATGATCGACCCATCATGCTTTGTACATATGATTGTGATGATCTTTGTAAGTAGCTTGTGAAGCATCTGAATTATGTATATAGGATTGTGATGATCTTTGTAAGTAGCTTGTGAAGCATCTGGATTGATGGAAAAGATGCAAGTATGAGAGCACGTATTTGTTCCTTAATATCAATATGATTCCACATACATGATTCAAAGATGGCCATTCAGACATAATTGATGACAATAAATAAATTATGTAGACTATGGCAAACAAGAACAGAATCGATCATGTATACTTTGGCAATATGGAAATAGTTGTATGTGATTGCTCTCAGATTTTAGGTTTCGAATTGAGGATTAGAATCTCCACATCAACCACAAGATCAGATCTATATTACATTAACGACAACTTTCCCGAAGATACAACAAAGTGGCACAGACAAGAGTCATTGGCCCGAACCGACAAGCGAATGTTAGGGAGCAGTACATATCACGACGGTTCTAAAATATAGCGATGCATGATGTATTATCCTGACGGTTCTATAATAGAACGATGCATGATGTTGAATTTCGCGAGCGGTTCTATAATAGAACGATGCATGATGTTGAATATCGCTGAGCGGTTCTATTATAGAACGATCTGTGATATCTCAACATCTGCATCTGTTCTATTATAGAACCGTCGTGATATCTCAACATCACACATTGTTCTATTATAGAACCGTGCAGCGATAATACATGACAGAACCATTATATTTTAGAACCGTGCTGTGATGTGCTCTCTCTATATATCTCCCGCTGAGGCTGATTCACATGCGGCAAACCCTAACTCTTTGAGGCGTTTTGTGTCCCATGGCGGCCTCCCCTCGGCGTCCTCCTCCTCGGCGTCCTCCCCTCGGCGTCCTCCCCTTGGCGTCCTCCCGGCATCGGCGTGCTCCCCATCGTCGTCCTCCCCTGCGACAACGTGCTCCCCTCGGCGTCCTCCCCTCGGTGACCTCCCCATCATCGTCCTCCTCCCCATGACGTGCTCCCCATCGTTGTGCTGGCCTCTCTTACGAACAGCGATCGGTGATGTTCGGTGTAAGTGTCTTTGCGCATCTTTCTTTCTTTCTTTCATTGGTACGTGGGTGATTGGTGCTTGCTCTATGAGTATCGATGAACCGTCGAGTATTCTGGGGACTAGCCATCGAGCTAGAGGCCGTTTCTCGATCTGGAGGCTCGATTTTGTTCTACTCTCGCCGCTCGATGATGATTCAATTAAATGAGGCTATATTGATCTGCTAGTTAGTGAGTTCCTTGTGTGATTCAAAGCCTTTGTTTAGATCATTGTGTCTAGAATTCAACTTGGTGTTGTTCTTCTTTGTACATGTGATATGCTATCACATGCGTGATTCAGCTCTTATACTCGCACTTATTTCTGCTTGTCTGCTGTGAGGATGTCCTAGTTTTAGGGGAGGTGCTGCCGAAATTTTTATTAAGTTCGGCAACCTCCTAGTTCGCTTGTCCTGCTGTTCAGTAGCTTTTCATAGTCCATAGTTGAGTTCTAGTGAATCAATTTTCTTAACCAGTGCTGAATTGCGTAGATTCACTAATCTCATTTGTATACCTGTGATATATTGTTGAAATTGATGTTGGAGGGTTCTTAATTAAGAGCAACCCATCAATTTAGATAATCTGAGAGCAAAGTTGCTTATAAGTTTGTCCTTTGTGTTATCTTGTTTATGTCATACCTCTTGTGTGTGAATTATGTATTCTCATATATATGCTTAAGAGGAATAATAAACAAAGTCTTGCTCTTATACTGCACTTATTTTCGCTTGTCTGTTTGTGTGGATGTCCTAGTTTTAGGGGGAGTCTTTGCGAAATTTTTATTAAGTTAAGAACTTCCTAGTTCGCTTCTTTTGCTAAAAGGCTAATAACAAGCCATTTAGGCTAGTTCTTTTAAAAGGCTAATAACAAGCCATTTAGGCTAGTTCTTTTAAAAGGCTAATAACAAGCCATGGTATCCACAAACTTATTCACTCTAATTTGATTTTATTTGTTCTTCTCTTTTAGTTCGCCTCAAACTATTTTAACTTATAAAGAAGATGTCGTCCTCTAATCCATCGTCTGAAGAACATGATGTGCCCTCAAAAGAAGAATCGACCCGCGCTGCAAGAGGACCAAACATGTAACAGCCCAGAAATTTAGGAACAGTAAAAAAATAGTATTTAAATTCGAATGTGAATATTTTCAGCTTGTTCATAATGTCTTTGATTTTATTTGGAGTTTATTGAATTCTTTTTGTGTTTTGAGTTGCAAGGAAATCAAATAAAGAATGCAAAGAAGAAAAGGCTATGAAGTGAAAAGCAAAAATTTGGAAAATTTGCTGGAATAATCCTGAACATGTAAATAAGCCATTTTAATTACCACATGAAATCTTCACATAAGAAAACGAGGAAGAAAAACAGAACAACAAATTTTATTCCCAAATCATGCATTGTCAGAATTTGTGCAAAATATTGGAATAGCAAATGGAATTGAGAAAATTTATATGAGAACCTTATTTCCATATCTACATTCAGAAAAAAATATAATAAATTAATAAGATGGTTTGGGAATTATTAAAAATAGAAAACTGAAAACTTGGGAAAATGGAAATTTCAATGTCAGAATTTTAATTAAATAATGACTCGAGTAATTGAGCTGAAAATTTTACATAAGTATCCATAGCCCAAATTCAATTGAAAAACAAAAATTTAAAAATAATGGACTTCATTTGATCCCAAATAAAAATCGAAGATAGAGGCTAGGAAATCAAACAGTCACTATTGAAAGAATTTTTATAAAATTTCAGTAACTTGGGTAAACCTCAAATTTTTACCAGGGGGTAAATACTGGTTGGAGACTTTAGTCAAAAAGTTTCATCACTTTTACCTCCATTTGACCACTAGTAAAAATCAGAGAGAGAGGGAAACATGCACCCACAACCACCCTGTTCTTTTGATCAAGCAGCGGCGTGTGGACCAAGTCCATTCCGTTCCGTTCCTCTGCGTGCAATGGGAAAGCCGTTTAGTCACTGCCGATGGTCCCGAGCCCACTCGTCATACCCTTCTTCCTCCTGTTCTTGGCCGACCGGTTCCCTTCCGATCCGGTCTGTGAGAGAATTCTCCCGAAGCTCCAATCCAGCCAACTCGATTCAGTGAATTCATTCGCCTCTCGGTCGTTCCCCTGCGTCATCTTCCCTAAGCATCGCACGGACCAGCCACGAGTCGTTCGCACCCAGCTCGGCCATTACCTTCTCCCGCCTGCTCCCGTCCTTCCGAGCCGAAGCATGCCGATTGCTAACGCGCGTCCCAGCCTCCACAGTCCGCCAAGCCAATACAAAACCATCTCAGAGCCACTAGCATTCCTTCCCCTTTCCTTAGCCAGTTTCACGAGCTGGCATTTGGCTCCTAGCTCTTCTTCTTCGCCCTTGTCTGCAGAGAGCCAGGAAAGGGGGAAAACCTCAATCAAGCGAAGCAAGAGGTAATCCTTGGAATCGATTCCACCGAGCTTTGCGTGCATCCTAATGTCTTGACCGAGCTTCAATTTGGATCATACGCTTGCGATTCTTTGAGTTCTGCGGTCTTCTTCCCCATCTCAGCGCACAGTGGCGAGCTTCCTCGCTTATTCTTGGCGCCACACTCGGGTGAAATGGATTCCCTGGTTTCACCGATGCTCACCGAGCCTTTCCCGCGCCAATCTTCGCGGAGTTGAGCCCTCGCCGAACTCCGTGGCGGCGCCGCTTTGTGTGCGTGGGCGACCCGTTCTCGGCCGTTCGAACCACCAAACCCCACCAATGTGTTCCCCTCGATGTCTTGATGCTCTCGGGTGCGGCCATTTCAGCGTTCAAGCCCTTTGTTACGGCCGCGGCGGCGGATCGATCTCCTGTTTGGTCTCGACTTGCGGGGCGGCGCCGATGTCTGGGTTGGGCGAACCAAAAGGGAAAGCGTGGTTTAGGAAGGAAAGCGTATTTTCCGTTTTAGGAAGGTTTCGATTTTAGTGAATTTTGTATCGAATTGATTAAAGTTTGAATAACTTTTGAACCATTGGTCGAAATGAATGAAATAAATTTTAAAATTCATGTAAAATCCAGTAGAACTAGAATATGCAAAAATATTTTTAGTCTAGTTACTGTATGATTTCTGATAAATGAAATACATGAAGAAAGCTTTATGCCATAAGTAATTAATGATTTTAACTTTAAGCAAAATTAAGAAAAGTGAATTTTCAGGGAACCCCGATCTGTTAATAGCTTAAAAATGTAATGAAATGGTATTTAAGTGGAGATATTCCATTAGCTTAATAATTCATTAAATGAATGTGTCACATACATGATTAAAACAAATATATGCCTAAGTAAAAGTATAAACATTGTATGAGCAGAGGTTATGAAATGTAAAGTTTAATGAGTCTGTCATGACAAAAAGTTAATAAAGTCTCTGGTTATTCATGAATATTCTTATTAAGCCAAATCATACATATGCTATTATACATATATATATATGAAGATTCATATATATATGTATATTAACAATGTGAATTCTTGTCAATAACTAGAACCTTATTAAAATATTGCTTCGAATCTGAATCCAATCAAAAGGGACAGGAACCTGATAAACCTGAAATGATTAAATCATTAAAATCCTAACTTATTTTTGCGTCTTGAATTCGAAAAATATAAATAAAAGAAATCACAATCTTTGCATCTTGAATTCGTAAATTAAGATTAATAAATTCATAAAAGAGCAATCCCTGTTTCTTGTGAAGAGTTTTATTTATTCTTTCCATCTACTTTCCTTTTGCCTTATTGAAGTTTATTGTTTTGCTATTTTCCGTTGATCGACGTGTAGAACTCGACGCCTCTAATTCCGTCATCGCCTTCATCAGCCGCATCCTCGTCTTCGTCGTAAGCAGTGATTAAGCAAGGCAAGCATCCTTTGACCATATTGATCCTAGTATTTTATATTCCTTTTGTGCATCAAATTGTTTTATGCATGCGTTTACTTTATGTAAATTGCTATTTTGTGGATTGGTAGTTATACCTGCTGTCTTGTTATCCTCCTTTGATGATTATGGAAATGTGAACCTTGATAACCATAGCTTGAGGATAGACATCTCTTAATGTCATCTTGGGTATACACGATCATATTAACCTGCTTAGCCATGCTTTAGTATTTGAGGAACAGATGATCATGATTAATGTTGTTTCTAAAATGTTTTACTGAAACACGAATGATCCTTTTTGGGAAAATGGTTGCTAGTACTTTGATTAAAACCCAAAATAAAACTATGCTTTGATGCGGCGATTATTGGCAATAGCCGATTGCAGCAACAGAATTGCACGTAGTGTAGGGTGAAGTGTCGCCTGTGTCACATTAAGGACCGAGTAATGGGGCGCTATTGATCCGAGATTTCGTGCAACCACAAGAGTGAGAATGGGGTAGCCATAGCTTGTTAATTTATTTAGACTTGGCTTTGTACATTGGTGGCGGGAGCTCTTACGGAGTTTTCGGTCGAGTCTACCGACGGGGTATTCGTCAGTCTACTTGCTAATGCAAGCGATTATGCATACTGCCGTGTTGAAACGTTGTGTTGTGTTGGTGTACTCAAAGTGGATCCACGACTCGCGTGTGTGTTTCTGGTTCTACGGCGGGGGTTAACGTCCCGGGCTGGTCAAAGCCATGTCTAGGTAATGTAACGACTATGTATGGTCGAAAGACCATGACTTGTGGGTAAAGTTGTACACCTCTGCAGAGTTTAAATCTAATTAATTAGCCGCGCCCGCGGTCAAGGGCACTTGGTGAAGTCATTCCAATGTTAGATTTTGGTATTTTCTGAAAACTGGAGTTTCGGTTTGAAACTGTTTTGGCAACTGTGTTTTATGTCGAAGGGCTGACATTGTTGGATTTCAGGAATTCATGATTCGCCGCTCACGTCATGGAGGACTGTGAGTGTTATTATGCTTTACTTAGTTGTTATCAATCAAATGCTCTTATAAATTCCGTTTGCAAATAACTTGTTTTACAATTCAATTTGCTTCATGCAAATTAACTGTAGTAGCCTTTCCTTTGAAATGGCTTTGCATGTATTGTAGGTTTTGCTCAAGTCTTCTTTGAGTCGTAAAGTACTCACCCTTGCCTAATTATATGTAGGTGGTTGTGGTAGCGCTGCTTGAGTCTCTTTTCGCGCAGTTGCGGATTTTCTTAAATCGTGTTCTATCTAGAGTTTATGCAGTCGGTTACTGCGAGGAATGGATGGGTACACTACAAGGCTTCGCTTCTTTTCTTTGCTAGATTTATCGAGTTGTAATATTTATTTGTATAATCGTTTCCGCTTAATTATTATATTGTATGGTTGTGATTCCAATTGTTGTAAACATGTGAGTGCTAGCTCTTGATCCGAGGAATAGCACAGTAATCACATGGAGGTTCCTGTTCATCCGAACGGGGTCTCACAAAACAAAAGGCCAACAGACCGATATACCATTTCAGAGATCGATCCAAATGATGGGGCCCTAGAAAGCCAAAAAAGGCGTGAATGCATTTGAGTATGTGCGGGATAGTAGCACGGGCGGGTTCGATCACGCTATCTTCACGGAGGTTGGTGACTATTGAGGCTCGCAATGCCTTCTCGACGGAAGTTCTTTCATCGTTCAACATTCCGAAGAATTCGCTCCCCTAGTGCGACGGTATGCCTTTGCTTGCGGCAGAAAGGCATGGAAGACCTTCAAGCATCGCCAGAGACTACGTCAAGAAGAATATAGATCCATACTCTAAGTATGGGTTCATTGATGCGGACACGTGGCGGCGTTTTGTTGAGATGAAGACGACAGACGAATTCGTGCGTCAAAGTGAAGCAAACAAGGCCTTGCAGGCAAGGAACACTCACCCCACGACTTCTAAACGCTGGCTACTGGCGGGAAGAGAGCGCAATGGGGACAGGAGGACGAGGAGGGTATCTCGCCATTTCCAGCAATCACAGATCCACGTGCCAGAGACTGGCTAAGAGCGAGGTCTTCTGCCACATCCTCCACAACCGTCTCCTTCGTAAACCCCGCGGACGAGGAAGTCTGCCAACGCCTGGTAATATATAAATCGAACTACCAATTTTACGTAATTAGTCCATGACTTCATAAGTGAAATAACTTGTCAGGATCTTGCAGGTAGCGTTGAGTACACAATCGACCGATGGCTCTTTTTTGCCAGACAGAGAGAAAGATGCACTGTCCATGGCCTTGGGAAACAAGGAACACCCTGGTCGTACAAGAGGCATAGGGGTTTTTGTTCCATGGAAAACTGGATTCCCAGAAGACTTCCACGTATACCGAAGTAAGAAGAGAACTAAAGCCGAGCGCGAGTCAAATCTTATAAAGAATTTGGAGGACAAGTTGAGAGGAGAGTTGAGAGAAGAGTTGAGGGGAGAACTGAGAGAAGAATTTTATGAAAGGATAAGAATCCTCGAGGAAAGGCTCACCAATCAAGAAAGAAATACTGTACAAGCCCCAGAAGTATGTCCGCAAGTCAGCCCCACTGCCCGTAAGAGCAGCTGTGCATCCGTTCCTCCAAGTGACATAGATGAACATAGCGGGACTTATCCTGTATGTGACATTAAGGTGGCCACGCAAATTCTAATCTCCATGTGAGAATTAACAATGGCACCGTTCCTCTGGATTTGCTTAGGGCATGGCATATCCATCCACTAAGGGACTATGGTGCCTGATACCATGATAGCGTCGGGTTTCACCAAGGTCAATGTGGACGGGGTATTTGATAGTTTCAAAATTGTCGATCTACAGAAGCCGCCAAACGATGAGATCGTGAAACTTGGGGATGCCATTGGCACATTCATCCAATGGCCTAGCAGCGACATCTCCCTGGTAGCCCTTCGTCATGCAACAACCATGACGATCCGATTCGCCTATTGTATCGCCGTCGATCGGTTGGCTACCAAATCGTGATCGTCTGACAAACTCCACTTGATGTGCATAATGTTGACCTCTTTCCTGCCCATTCCTCTCCCGTGAAGGGTTCATACAAAACAAAGAAAGGCAAGGGCAAACAGAAGAAAGAAGGGCAAGAACAAGTCGACTATCCATCTGCTGAGTTGGCTAAAAAATACAAGCTAGGAGAGCCGTTACTAACGAAAGGCAGCGTAACTTCACTTGGTATAGCTTGCCAACAATTGCATACTTGGTACATGCAACAAGCTGGAAAGCCAGAGCGTGAACGTACAACAAGTATCAGCGTTAAGTTCAAGTATGAACATCTATTCAACGACTCAGCGGGGGGCTTCTTCACGGTCGATTTTCCGGACTTGTTCCATCTCTACAACCTCGACGCCCTCGACGCCGCACTCATAAGATGCTGGACCTTGTAAGTGTGTGCTATCACAGTCTACATTCGTCTAATAGTGATAATTGTCCTCCAATATATATATAATTCGCCTTTGTATATATAGATACATGCAACTGGAAGCGACACGGCAGAAACTATCGATCGGTTTCCTCGACCCACATATAGTCTCAAAGCAAATAATGGATGATGATATAAACATGGTCGAGAAATCGTGATAGAGGCATTGCTAGCACAAAAGATAAAGAATTCATACTTATACCCCATAACCCGAGTGCGTAAGTGCTACCACATGCTATACTTTGGTCTGTACCGTGCACACAACTCTGTTTCGTTCATTGTCCATTGTGATGTACCTGTGTAGGTTTCACTGGGTTCTAATTGTAATTGAATCAGCCACAAACCGGGTTAAGTACCTTGATTCCGGATGTGGCGGAAACCACGACTTGACACCTATCGCAAAATTACTCACCAGGTAATCACGTTTCTTACGTACATGGTCGTGTAAGTTGTTCCAGGTTTATATTGCTATTGGAATGGCTTAGGCTAACCTTTTGCAATCTTGTAGAGCGTTTAAACACGTGAAAGATTGGGCTAAACTACAGCATGATTTGAACTTTTCGGTATCCGCTATACACAATAATTCTATATCAAACCCCGTAATAGTGACTCTAGAACTAACCGTGGGTTTTATTTGCGATGCCACCAAGCAAGGTCGGAAATAACCTATGTGGATTTTATGTTTGCTACAACATGCAAACCATAAATAAGCTAAAAAATGTAGCAATACATATAAAAGCTGCGTTGGATCGAGGCCCAATTGAGCAACATTAGAGGAGAGTTTGTTGCTTCTTGCTCACCAGTAATAATAAAAAAGCGCGTTCCACGCATGACGATAACTCTCGGAGTTGTACAATTGTCAAATGGTATTCATTAATTCGGAAAATATGTCAAAAACTTGCGGTTATTCTTGTTTGTACGATTCATTGTATTGTCACATGATATTATCCTTAATACATATTTGCTCATCTTGAATGCAACAACTTAACAATGTCTTGCTTGTTGGAACTAGATGTTTTTCCTACACCCTTAGCAGAACCTCCATTATGTATGGTTTGTTGTTCGAAATTTCCATCTACTTAGGTATTCCTGCATCAATATTTACGAGACACGGCCAGTTATAGATGTTGTAATTGAATATCTGCACTTCTTATATGCATTGAGGCAACAGTTTGTCCGATCAGGATAGACTTAAAATATAAACATTTGTAGCACTTTTTCTCCCTTCTTATGATAATGTTGATGGAACTCGACTAATAAATCAACCAAGACCAAGCAAACATGGCGGCGGCGGCAACCACGGTCTTCTCCATCGAACCGGACACACTAGAGTGTGTGATTTGCTTCATGCCATACGAAGTGGCTTTTGTGAGGTCACCGTAGTGCCACGGTCTTGAAGTAGTAGGACGACATGCTCTTATCTTGGCGTCACCGCCGTGCTACGGTGGGAGAACATGGTACTTTGGTAAAATTGTAGATGTACTTGATAGATTACTTTAGGTAGGGTAATTAAAGATTGAACAAATGTGATTGCAAGTCGGGTCTTCCATGCCGGAAGGACTTTGGAACACGACTTGAATGGAGAAGAGGAGCGGAGGAAGCCGATGGAGCGGTGAGTGCAGCGGAAGAAGACTGACCTTGGTGACGCTGCATAAGAGCATGTCTGTAATAGCCCTCTAAATTCAAAAATAAATAAAAGTGAAAGTTTTATATTTAAAATGGAAATGAATTAAAAGTTTAATTGAAATCAAAATTTTGATTTAAAACAATAACCTTTCCTCATTCCTTTCATTATAACCTTAATGAAAAGGAAGATTTCAAAACTCAAAATCATTATTATTACCAAAACAAATGAAATATCAAAATAAGTTTAAAATGTGATCTTGATTTGAATTTGCATTTCTGAATTCTCTTGCATTTATTTGAGCTTTTGCTTTTAAAAGAAAAGCTAAATGCATTGAAATGGTAAAATGGTAAAAGTAAGAAAGTAAAAAGTAAAACATTAACAAAAATAATATTAAAATTTCAGAGCATCACAGATCTCTCCAAAATCAAATCATGATGATTAAGATCATTTGAACAATTGAAATTAAAAGAAAACATATGATAATTATGAAATAAGAAAAGCTGATTTAAATCTTATCAGATTTGAATAGCAGATTATACATCTATCCTCAAGCTAATATTTTTACCATACTAACCTAAGAACCATATCTACCTCTGGTAAAAATATCAAGAATAAAACTTATATCTATATCATTTATAAATTCAAAAACAGAAGCTAGTAAAAGTTGTAAATAACAATGTCAGAATGTTTATAATATAGATAATGAATATAAAATTCTGAAAATTTTATATAAGCATTATTATCTCAAATACTTTTGAAAAACAAAATTTGAAAAATAAATAAATTAATTTAGATACTTAAATAAATCAAAAACAGAATTGGAGATTCTGTGCAGTACATATTGTCAGAATTTTAATAAAATACCTACAAAGAATAATTATTTGAAAATTTGTCTGAACTCTTATATTTACCTGATAAATCTCTGTAAAAATTCTCATAAAATGTTAAGACGGTTTGGCAACTCTAATCAGTAGATCAAGGAGACCTCGGTATACGGAGCCGTCCATTTCACCGTGATCGTCGGATCTCCACTGTCATTCATCCAGTGCAGCCCACGGTTTAGCCCTTTCTTCTTCCTCTCCTTTGCCGAGTGGCCCCATGGCCCACATGTCATCTTCTTCTTCTTCCTTACCCCTTCTCTGTGTTCTCCAAGACGCAGATAAGAGCAAGCCGCACCGCCTCCGGCTCCACTTGGCGCCGCATCTCGCGGCTCGAGGCCAGCCATCATCACCGCCTCTAGCACGGCGTTAAGCCCACTGGAATCGCTGTCTCTGCGAAGATTAACGAAGCTTCCTCCGCTTGTTCAGCCACCGCAAGACCTCAATGCTTTCACACCAAAACCGAACTCATTCGCCATGGCTCTGCAGCTATAAAGGCGCCCGAGATGATCACCGAGTAGCGCAACTTTTCCCCCTCACTTCCTTCTTCCTCCTCGGTAAACGCCTGAACTCCATTCCTTTCCGCCATGGCCAAAGCTTGAGCTCAGAATCCGATTACAATCCTTGCGTTACAATCAACCATTTCCAAATTATTAGAACCATAGCATCCCCAAACTCTAGTGATCAAAAGCCCTCAACAAAAACCATTTCTCCCCATGCGAAATCATGCCGCCACCGTGAGCCCTTCTTCCCCATGGTCGGCCGACGAGGCGGAGCTCCTCAAGTCTCTTCCACCGAACCAACCACCAAAACGGAACCCCGTGACCTCCTCGATGCTCCTTTGCACCATCCATTCGAGCTCCATGCCTTGAATCTTCTTCTCCACCGAGCCATCCATGGCGCCGCCCCTCGCGGTCTTGACTACCTTCCGCCATCTCCGGTAGCAATTGAGACCACCCCTAGGTGCGGATTGACTGATGATCATCACCGTACCACCGATTCCTCTTCTCCGGCCGTGCTCGTCATGGCGAGTCCCGAGTCCCGGAAGCTCTGCTCTCTGTCATTGACGCTGGGACCCAGCGATCGACAACGCGCCGCTATCTCACCGACACGCGGGCCCCAACCGTCAGCTCCTCAATCCGGACTTACCTGAAATGGAAAGCGTATTCGCAGTCTGGCGTACTTTCATATTCGGTAAAAATCCCATTTTCCAAACATTTTCAATACCTTAGCCTATTCCTTTATTTATAACTTTTGAACCAGTAGTCAAAATGAAGTGAAATAAATTTGTAAATTCATATAAATTCATGTAGATTAATAATATGCAAAAATATTTAATTATCATGCTTGGTTTAATTTATTTGAAATTGAAATTCAAATGAACTCTAATATGGTCTTTTAACAAAGTTTGTGCATCATAAAGCATAAAATGATAAAATAAATATTTACATGATGAATAGACCAGGGTGAATTTAAATCTACAAAAATATTTAATTTTTGATCCATAGAATGATTATTAAAAATTGAAATAGGATAAACACACTATTATGGACATTATTGCACTTATAGATAATATAATTCTTAAAATTATTAAATAAACTTTTATGTGCTCTGGGAACATAATAAACTTAAACATACAAAAATATTTAAATATTGAACTCAATTTAACTTATTTGCCTGATGATTACTAGTAAAAACTTCGTATGACCATTAATAAAAATAAAAGCATAAAAGCTCATGAAATGATGAAATAAATGTTATTAAATTCTTAAAAATAGTAAGAATCTATGTATACAAAAATATTCAAGGTAAGATTTAATTTGCATACCTTTAATGCAAAGAAACATTGATTATGTCCATAATTAAATAGGTAATCTATTGCAATGAAAGTTAAAATAATACAAAATCAACTTTAAAATATTTTTAGAGTTATACTCTGCTAATGTCTGGAAAATGAATTAAAGATCATGTATAGCGTAGTCGCAAACTTAAATTGAATATTGACCGATTTAGGGTTTGCGTTGTAATCACTTATACTATTTCACGATTAATGAAATAACTTAACTAAATGATAAAATTAGTAAAACTAGTTTAGAAATACTCTATGATGTTCATATTACAGTATTCTATAAAAGAATCTTATTTCATCAAGGTTTACATAATAATCTTATTAGCTCAAAAACCTTAAGTGATAATCATTCGCTTCCTATTCTTGCCGATTCCATATAACGTAAGATTTATAATGTCACATAAGCCTTTTCGACGAAGAATATAATGTTTCATCCAAATCCTAAAATTAATAAAACTAACTTAGAAACACCTCCAAAGTATGTACCACCATAATACAAAGAAATAACCTTATTTCATTATACCTTGCATATGAATATTGTTAGCGAGAATAACCTAAAGTATTATGATTCTAAATTTAATAAACTAGATAGACGAACTCGGTGATAATAATGGAATTTGTAGTTAAGCTATTTGTATCACGTAACCTTCTCGAATATCATGTAAATAATACTAGTAACCTAAATCAATAGATTAACTTTTTATAACTAGAATATTAATTTTATCTTGCTTTGACTCTGAATCCTAATAAAGCAAAACCCTAGCGATAAGATTGCCAAAAACCCATATTATGAATATTAGAATCAATGAACCTAGCCACTAATGATTAATTCTATTTAATCTTAAACTATTTTGCATCTTGAATTAAGTAAAATAAAATTAATAAATTCATAAAAGAGCATCCCTGTTTCTTATGAAGAATCTTTATTTGTTCTTACTATCAATTTTCTTTTTGCCCTTATTGAAATTTATTATTTGCTATATATTTCCGTTGATCGACGTATAGAACCCGACGTTGTTACTACCATCGTCGCCTCCGTCCTCTTCGATTCCGACTACGTCGTAAGCAGCGATTAAGCAAGGCAAGCATCCTTTGACCATATTGATCCCAGTATTTTATATTCCTTTGTGCATCAAATTGTTTTATGCATGCGATTACTTTATGTAAATTGCTACCTTGTGGATTTGATAGTTATACCTGTTGTCTCGTGAATCTCCGTTGATGATTATGAACATGTGAACCTTGATAACCATAGATTAAGGGATAGACATTACTTAATGTCATCCTGGGTATATACGTTTACCTAATCACGCTTAGCCATGCTTTAGAATCAGCAATGTACATGATCAGATCAAAACCGTTTCCTGAAAACATTGGAAGTAGCACTGTTAGTTGCTAGTATTTTATTAAAAACCCAAAATAAAACTATGGTTTTGATACGGGCAATTATTGGCAATAGCCGGAGGTGCATGGACTTGCACGTAGTGTAGGGTGAAGTATCGCCCGTATCAGATTAAGGACCGAACATCGTGTTGTATGATCCGAGAAAATCCGTGCAACCACAAGTCTTTGGTATGGGACAGTCTTAAACCAATTAAGTTATCTATTTTAACTTTGCACATTGGTAGGTGGAGTATTACGAGCTTCTTCGATGTTGGTTGTTCGTAGGTGTACGCCATGCTATGGGTTCACGATTTCACGTCTGATTGTACAAGGTACCGCACAATTTCTCGTCATCAGTAACGTCGACTATTTGCACTACCATAGCATATCGTCACCATCTTTGGTGCAAAGTTAACCTAGGTAATGTAAAGGTTTTCGTCATGAACATTCGGCTCACGCTTACAATTGGATGTGAAGCGTAGCAAAAAGAAAAGGGCATGACTTGTGGGTAAAGTTGTACACCTCTGCGAGTTAAATCTAATCGATTAGCCGCACCAGCGGTCATGGGAGTCTTAGCGAATCGATCTGAGTTAAACTTTGGTATTTTCTAAAATGGGTTTTGGGTTGGAACTTGTTTTGAAACTGGTTATGATTTCATATCAATGGATTGATATTGATGGATGAACGATTATGTCAATGGGCGATATTATTGGAATTCATATGTGGATTATTGGATGAATGATTATGTTCCCATGTCAGCGGAACGACAATGATAAATTTTATGATGGGATTATGGATTTGGATATTGGATTATTGGATGCACAATGGATCGTGAATATTTCTTATGCTTTACTTATTTCATATCAAACTTGCTCTTATAAATTCCGTTTGCAAATAACTTGATTTACAAATTCAATTTTGCTTATGCAAATTAACTGTAGTAGCCTCCTTTGAAATGGCTGCATATATTATAGGTTTTGCTCAAGTCTTGCGAGTCGAAAGTACTCACCCTTGCTTAATCTATTATTTATAGGTGGATTACAATGCGAAGCTTCAAGTTTTAATTAAATCGCGAGTTGCGGGATCTTCAACGTGATCTTTTCTAGGGATTTATATCTCGTCAGTTGACTGCGAGTTCGGATGGGCACACTACGAGACTTTGTTTATTTGCTGCTTTATACTCTGAGTTGTAAGATTTTGTATTTATTAATTTCCGCTTAATTAATATAATGTATGAATGTGATTCCAATTGTTGTAAATGTGCGTACTAGCTCTTGATCCGAGGACTAATCTTGCAAGCACATTAGATTTCCATTTTGCATTTATGTGAAAATGGGGTCGCTCTAATTGGTATCGAGCTATCTTGTTGGAGAATAAACCCTAGATAGAATGGTCATTAGCATTAAAATAAAACAAATTCAAAATATTATTTTCAAAAGCTACTATATTTGCAAAATGTAGTCATTGCTATTCTTTTCTCATTCCTTAAGATTCTTATTCTTACCCCCTCTTCCATTATGATTTGTAAAACCAATTCCTCTTTCCTTAAAACAATTCTCGCCCATAGTTTATCTTTGCGGTTGCCTCTGAAGACATCCAAGATATGTCGCCATCATTCTTCATGCCAGCTATTGAAGTCTACAATATCTACGCCGACAACCTCAAGAAGACGGACATACCACTTCATCACCCTGACAAGGCAAAAGTAAAGGCCAAAGATTCTACTTCATAAAGAGCCAGTATTATATAATAGTAAAATACGTAAGATTAAGAGTATATTAGGTTCTTCGTTAGGAAAGGAACCCCTATACATAGCTGCATCATTTTGCTTTAGTTATATAAAACATTCTTATGTAGTGTTTATATTTTGCTATTTGCAATTGGTGTTTATTTTCCTTGTTCGAGTTGATTTACGTGTAAAACTTAACCTTTAGGTTAAAGTTTCACGATGAATTACTCATATGTATGATTTAAGAAACCTCAAACCCATAAGATCCAAAAAGAAAACTTATAGAATTGCTCCCCTTCTTTCCATATAATTTGCCTCAAGCTTATCTCTTCTTTTCTGTAGAATTTCTTACCTACATATTCTTTTAAAACTCTTAGCTCTTCATTACTATTCCTAGCTATACTTGAACCTACAAACATAAATACTCATTTTTCCAATAACAGTCAAAAAAAAAATCTCACCATTCAAGCTTTAGCCAGAGCCATCTTATCTTCTTACTTACCACCAAAAAAAAAATTTGTCAGTTCAGCTCCCAACTCCCTTGCTAAAAATTAAGCAAAACTTCCATGAAAAAGACTGCATACATGACAACCATTCGCTTTTGCCACATTTTTCTAACCTTAGCACCATGTATCGCTCCTTCCCTTTGCACCCACTTTGCATGGAAAATATTTATCAAAATCCTACCAACATTCGAAATAAAACTTTTCATAGCCTCGTAAGATTAATAAAAGCTTTGGACAAAATCGCTATCGAGTTTGCAAGCAGAAGCATGGTGGATTTATATTTTCAAGATGGAAAGTCTCTGAAGATTTCGACAACGCCAAGTTGCTTTATGAAGAATCGGTATCGTTAGACAGAAAAAAGAAACACTAGGATAGGTTAGTTGTTAAATTAAAACTTACATCACCTCATTTACATCATGTGAAATCTTTTATGCGATTCGACTTTTGATGTGTAATTTTTGTATTGCTTCTCGGGTTCCTCTCGTGGATGATTAACCCTTCGGTTGGAAATTCACGATGTGATAACCCTGAATTAATAAGAAAACTCTAATTAAGAATATTTTAAAGAACGAAATGTTGCCTTACAACTGACCAGCAATTGCCTAATCCATGAAGTCTATTCATAAGATAATGTTTGAACCTAACCATTCTCATATGCTCATCTCATCTTCTCTATTCTATAGAATTATGAGCAACATTAATAAATTGGAAGTTACCTAATAACTAAACTAATTCTCATCTTATTTCTTTCTATCTTACCTATCTACCCATTCATCAAGAATTCCAAAATCAAATCCTTGATCTTAACCATTTCTTGATCATCAACTTTATAACGTCGATAAACAACCCTTTGATGTTCCTAAAGAAAACAAATCACGTCGCTTCGTCAACCGTGAAGAACTTAAACACTTCGTCAACACTCGCCATGAAGAATTCTACTCCACCTTGAAGACTTGAAGAAAGTTAACAGCGATTTTCAAGCCATCTTGAAAACCCAGAAGAACTTTACCTCGACATCAAGCTTTAAACACAAACACCCTTTTCTTGCAATCCCATCTAATACCTTTTACCGCAATATTGAATACATTCCTTATGTATTCAACCCATGCCATCAAACTTTTGATTCCAAACATTTTATTCATTTATAACCACCACAATTGCCAAATCAAAAGCCACCCTATGACCTCTTGCCATTCCCTTGACCCGGCGAATCTCGGGGACGAGATTCCTGTTAAGGGGGGTAGTTTGTAATAGCCCTCTAAATTCAAAAATAAATAAAAGTGAAAGTTTTATATTTAAAAATGGAAATGAATTAAAAGTTTAATTGAAATCAAAATTTTGATTTAAAACAATAACCTTTCCTCATTCCTTTCATTATAACCTTAATGAAAAAGGAAGATTTCAAAACTCAAAATCATTATTATTACCAAAACAAATGAAATATCAAAATAAGTTTAAAATGTGATCTTGATTTGAATTTGCATTTCTGAATTCTCTTGCATTTATTTGAGCTTTTGCTTTTAAAAGAAAAGCTAAATGCATTGAAATGGTAAAATGGTAAAAGTAAGAAAGTAAAAAGTAAAACATTAACAAAAATAATATTAAAATTTCAGAGCATCACAGATCTCTCCAAAATCAAATCATGATGATTAAGATCATTTGAACAATTGAAATTAAAAGAAAACATATGATAATTATGAAATAAGAAAAGCTGATTTAAATCGTATCAGATTTGAATAGCAGATTATACATCTATCCTCAAGCTAATATTTTTACCATACTAACCTAAGAACCATATCTACCTCTGGTAAAAATATCAAGAATAAAAACTTATATCTATATCATTTATAAATTCAAAAACAGAAGCTAGTAAAAGTTGTAAATAACAATGTCAGAATGTTTATAATATAGATAATGAATATAAAATTCTGAAAATTTTATATAAGCATTATTATCTCAAATACTTTTGAAAAACAAAATTTGAAAAATAAATAAATTAATTTAGATACTTAAATAAATCAAAAACAGAATTGGAGATTCTGTGCAGTACATATTGTCAGAATTTTAATAAAATACCTACAAAGAATAATTATTTGAAAATTTGTCTGAACTCTTATATTTACCTGATAAATCTCTGTAAAATTCTCATAAAATGTTAAGACGGTTTGGCAACTCTAATCAGTAGATCAAGGAGACCTCAGTATACTGGAGCCGTCCATTTCACCGTGATCGTCGGATCTCCACCTGTCATTCATCCAGTGCAGCCCACGGTTTAGCCCTTTCTTCTTCCTCTCCTGCCGAGTGGCCCCATGGCCCACATGTCATCTTCTTCTTCTTCCTTACCCCTTCTCTGTGTTCTCCCAAGACGCAGATAAGAGCAAGCCGCACCGCCTCCGGCTCCACTTGGCGCCGCATCTCGCAGCTCGAGGCCAGCCATCATCACCGCCTCTAGCACGGCGTTAAGCCTTTGGAATCGCTGTCTCTGCGAAGATTAACGAAGCTTCCGCCGCTTGTTCAGCCACCATAAGACCTCAATGCTTTCACACCAAAACCGAACTCATTCGCCATGGCTCTGCAGCTATAAAGGGCGCCCAGATGATCACCGAGTAGCGCAACTTTTCCCCTCACTTCCTTCTTCCTCCTCACCAAACGCCTGAACTCCATTCCTTTCCGCCATGGCCAAAGCTTGAGCTCAGGAATCCGATTACAATCCTTGCGTTACAATCAACCATTTCCAAATTATTCAACCATAGCATCCCCAAACTCTAGTGATCAAAAGCCCTCAACAAAACCATTTCTCCCCATGCGAAATCATGCCGCCACCGTGAGCCCTTCTTCCCCATGGCCGACGAGGGCGGAGCTCCTCAAGTCTCTTCCACCGAACCAACCACCAAAACGGAACCCCGTGACCTCCTCGATGCTCACTGCACCATCCATTCGAGCTCCCATGCCTTGAATCTTCTTCTCCACCGAGCCATCCATGGCGCGCCGCCTCGCGGTCTTGACTACCTTCCGCCATCTCCGGTAGCAATTGAGACCACCCCTAGGTGCGGATTGACCTGATGATCATCACCGTACCACCGATTCCTCTTCTCCGCCGTGCTTCGTCATGGCGAGTCCCTGAAGCAAGGCTCTGCTCTGTCGACGCTGCGGGACCCGCGATCATCAACCGCTTCGCTATCTCACTCGACACCGCGGGCCCCAACCGTCAGCTCCTCAATCCGGACTTACCTGAAATGGAAAGCGATTCGCAGTATGGCGTACTTTCCTTATTCGGTAAAAATCCCATTTTCCAAGCATTTTCAATACCTTAGCCTATTCCTTTATTTATAACTTTTGAACCAGTAGTCAAAATGAAGTGAAATAAATTTGTAAATTCATATAAATTCATGTAGATTAATAATATGCAAAAATATTTAATTATCATGCTTGGTTTAATTTATTTGAAATTGAAATTCAAATGAACTCTAATATGGTCTTTTAACAAAGTTTGTGCATCATAAAGCATAAAATGATAAAATAAATATTTACATGATGAATAGACTAGGTGAATTTAAATCTACAAAAATATTTAATTTTTGATCCATAGAATGATTATTAAAAATTGAAATAGGATAAACACACTATTATGGACATTATTGCACTTATAGATAATATAATTCTTAAAATTATTAAATAAACTTTTATGTGCTCTGGGAACATAATAAACTTAAACATACAAAAATATTTAAATATTGAACTCAATTTAACTTATTTGCTCGATGATTACTAGTAAAAACTTCAGATGACCATTAATAAAAATAAAAGCATAAAAGCTCATGAAATGATGAAATAAATGTTATTAAATTCTTAAAAATAGTAAGAATCTATGTATACAAAAATATTCAAGGTAAGATTTAATTTGCATACCTTTAATGCAAAGAAACATTGATTATGTCCATAATTAAATAGGTAATCTATTGCAATGAAAGTTAAAATAATACAAAATCAACTTTAAAATATTTTTAGAGTTATACTCTGCTAATGTCTGGAAAATGAATTAAAGATCATGTATAGCGTAGTCGCAAACTTAAATTGAATATTGACCGATTTAGGGTTTGCGTTGTAATCACTTATACTATTTCACCAGTTAATGAAATAACTTAACTAAATGATAAAATTAGTAAAACTAGTTTAGAAATACTCTATGATGTTCATATTACAGTATTCTATAAAAAGAATCTTATTTCATCAAGGTTTACATAATAATCTTATTAGCTCAAAAACCTTAAGTGATAATCATTCGCTTCCTATTCTTGCCGATTCCATATAACGTAAGATTTATAATGTCACATAAGCCTTTTCGACGAAGAATATAATGTTTCATCCAAATCCTAAAATTAATAAAACTAACTTAGAAACAGCCTCCAAAGTATGTACCACCATAATACAAAGAAATAACCTTATTTCATTATACCTTGCATATGAATATTGTTAGCAGAATAACCTAAAGTATTATGATTCTAAATTTAATAAACTAGATAGACGAACTCGGTGATAATAATGGAATTTGTAGTTAAGCTATTTGTATCACCAGAACCTTCTCGAATATCATGTAAATAATACTAGTAACCTAAATCAATAGATTAACTTTTTATAACTAGAATATTAATTTTATCTTGCTTTGACTCTGAATCCTAATAAAGCAAAACCCCTAAGCGATAAGATTGCCAAAAACCCATATTATGAATATTAGAATCAATGAACCTAGCCACTAATGATTAATTCTATTTAATCTTAAACTATTTTTGCATCTTGAATTCGTAAAATAAAATTAATAAATTCATAAAAGAGCATCCCTGTTTCTTATGAAGAATCTTTATTTGTTCTTACTATCAATTTTCTTTTTGCCCTTATTGAAATTTATTATTTGCTATATATTTCCGTTGATCGACGTATAGAACCCGACGTTGTTACTACCATCGTCGCCTCCGTCCTCTTCGATTCCGACTACGTCGTAAGCAGCGATTAAGCAAGGCAAGCATCCTTTGACCATATTGATCCCAGTATTTTATATTCCTTTGTGCATCAAATTGTTTTATGCATGCGATTACTTTATGTAAATTGCTACCTTGTGGATTTGATAGTTATACCTGTTGTCTCGTGAATCTCCGTTGATGATTATGAACATGTGAACCTTGATAACCATAGATTAAGGGATAGACATTACTTAATGTCATCCTGGGTATATACGTTTACCTAATCACGCTTAGCCATGCTTTAGAATCAGCAATGTACATGATCAGATCAAAACCGTTTCCTGAAAACATTGGAAGTAGCACTGTTAGTTGCTAGTATTTTATTAAAAACCCAAAATAAAACTATGGTTTTGATACGGGCAATTATTGGCAATAGCCGGAGGTGCATGGACTTGCACGTAGTGTAGGGTGAAGTATCGCCCGTATCAGATTAAGGACCGAACATCGTGTTGTATGATCCGAGAAAATCCGTGCAACCACAAGTGCTGGTATGGGACAGTCTTAAACCAATTAAGTTATCTATTTTAACTTTGCACATTGGTAGGCTGGAGTATTACGAGCTTCTTCAGTGACTGGTTGTTCGTAGGTGTACGCCATGCTATGGGTTCACGATTTCACGTACAGGATTGTACAAGGTACCGCACAATTTCTCGTACCGTAACGTACGACTATTTGCACTACCATAGCATATCGTCACCATGCTGGTGCAAAGTTAACCTAGGTAATGTAAAGGTTTTCGTCATGAACATTCTGGCTCACGCTTACAATTGGATGTGAAGCGCGTAGCAAAAAGAAAAGGGCATGACTTGTGGGTAAAGTTGTACACCTCTGCAGAGTTAAATCTAATCGATTAGCCGCACTCATGGTCATGGGAGTCTTGGCGAATCGATCTGAGTTAAACTTTGGTATTTTCTAAAATGGGTTTTGGGTTGGAACTTGTTTTGAAACTGGTTATGATTTCATATCAATGGATTGATATTGATGGATGAACGATTATGTCAATGGGCCGATATTATTGGAATTCATATGTGGATTATTGGATGAATGATTATGTTCCCATGTCAACGAACGACAATGATAAATTTTATGATGGGATTATGGATTTGGATATTGGATTATTGGATGCACAATGGATGTGAATATTTCTTATGCTTTACTTATTTCATATCAAACTTGCTCTTATAAATTCCGTTTGCAAATAACTTGATTTACAAATTCAATTTTGCTTATGCAAATTAACCGTAGTAGCCTCCTTTGAAATGGCTCGCATATATTATAGGTTTTGCTCAAGTCTTAATGAGTGCGAAAGTACTCACCCTTGCTTAATCTATTATTTATAGGTGGATTACAATGCGAAGCTTCGAAGTTTTAATTCGTCGCAGGTTGCGGGATCTTCAACGTGATCTTTTCTAGGGATTTATATCTCGTCAGTTGCCTGCGAGTTCGGATGGGCACACTACGAGACTTTGTTTATTTGTCGCTTTATACTCGAGTTGTAAGATTTTGTATTTATTAATTTCCGCTTAATTAATATAATGTATGAATGTGATTCCAATTGTTGTAAATGTGCGTATTAGCTCTCGATCCAGGACTAGTCTCGCAAGCACATTAGATTTCCATTTTTGCATTTATGTGAAAATGGGGGTCGCTACAATTGGTATCAGAGCTATACTGACTGGAGAATAAACCCTAGATAGAATGGTCATTAGCATTAAAATAAAACAAATTCAAAATATTATTTTCAAAAGCTACTATATTTGCAAAATGTAGTCATTGCTATTCTTTTCTCATTCCTTAAGATTCTTATTCTTACCCCCTCTTCCATTATGATTTGTAAAACCAATTCCTCTTTCCTTAAAACAATTCTCGCCCATAGTTTATCTTTGCGGTTGCCTCTGAAGACATCCAAGATATGTCGCCATCATTCTTCATGCCGCCTATTGAAGTCTACAATATCTACGCCGACAACCTCAAGAAGACGGACATACCACTTCATCACCCTGACAAGGCAAAAGTAAAGGCCAAAGATTCTACTTCATAAAGAGCCAGTATTATATAATAGTAAAATACGTAAGATTAAGAGTATATTAGGTTCTTCGTTAGGAAAGGAACCCCTATACATAGCTGCATCATTTTGCTTTAGTTATATAAAACATTCTTATGTAGTGTTTATATTTTGCTATTTGCAATTGGTGTTTATTTTCCTTGTTCGAGTTGATTTACGTGTAAAACTTAACCTTTAGGTTAAAGTTTCACGATGAATTACTCATATGTATGATTTAAGAAACCTCAAACCCATAAGATCCAAAAAGAAAACTTATAGAATTGCTCCCCTTCTTTCCATATAATTTGCCTCAAGCTTATCTCTTCTTTTTCAGAGAATTTCTTACCTACATATTCTTTTAAAACTCTTAGCTCTTCATTACTATTCCTAGCTATACTTGAACCTACAAACATAAATACTCATTTTTCCAATAACAGTCAAAAAAAAAATCTCACCATTCAAGCTTTAGCCAGAGCCATCTTATCTTCTTACTTACCACCAAAAAAAAAAAATTTGTCAGTTCAGCTCCCAACTCCCTTGCTAAAAATTAAGCAAAACTTCCATGAAAAAGACTGCATACATGACAACCATTCGCTTTTGCCACATTTTTCTAACCTTAGCACCATGTATCGCTCCTTCCCTTTGCACCCACTTTGCATGGAAAATATTTATCAAAATCCTACCAACATTCGAAATAAAACTTTTCATAGCCTCGTAAGATTAATAAAAGCTTTGGACAAATACTGCTATCAGAGTTGCGCAGCAGAAGCATGGTGGATTTATATTTTCAAGATGGAAAGTCTCTGAAGATTTCGACAACGCCAAGTTGCTTTATGAAGAATCGGTATCGTTAGACAGAAAAAGAAACACTAGGATAGGTTAGTTGTTAAATTAAAACTTACATCACCTCATTTACATCATGTGAAATCTTTTGTCTGATTCGACTTTTGATGTGTAATTTTTGTATTGCTTCTCGGGTTCCTCTCGTGGATGATTAACCCTTCGGTTGGAAATTCACGATGTGATAACCCTGAATTAATAAGAAAACTCTAATTAAGAATATTTTAAAGAACGAAATGTTGCCTTACAACTGACCAGCAATTGCCTAATCCATGAAGTCTATTCATAAGATAATGTTTGAACCTAACCATTCTCATATGCTCATCTCATCTTCTCTATTCTATAGAATTATGAGCAACATTAATAAATTGGAAGTTACCTAATAACTAAACTAATTCTCATCTTATTTCTTTCTATCTTACCTATCTACCCATTCATCAAGAATTCCAAAATCAAATCCTTGATCTTAACCATTTCTTGATCATCAACTTTATAACGTCAGTAAACAACCCTTTGATGTTCCTAAAGAAAACAAATCACGTCGCCTGCGTCAACCGTGAAGAACTTAAACACTTCGTCAACACTCGCCATGAAGAATTCTACTCCACCTTGAAGACTTGAAGAAAGTTAACAGCGATTTTCAAGCCATCTTGAAAACCCAGAAGAACTTTACCTCGACATCAAGCTTTAAACACAAACACCCTTTTCTTGCAATCCCATCTAATACCTTTTACCGCAATATTGAATACATTCCTTATGTATTCAACCCATGCCATCAAACTTTTGATTCCAAACATTTTATTCATTTATAACCACCACAATTGCCAAATCAAAAGCCACCCTATGACCTCTTGCCATTCCTTGATCGTGAATCTTGGGACGAGATTCTGTTAAGGGGTAGTTTGTAATAGCCCTCTAAATTCAAAAATAAATAAAAGTGAAAGTTTTATATTTAAAAATGGAAATGAATTAAAAGTTTAATTGAAATCAAAATTTTGATTTAAAACAATAACCTTTCCTCATTCCTTTCATTATAACCTTAATGAAAAAGGAAGATTTCAAAACTCAAAATCATTATTATTACCAAAACAAATGAAATATCAAAATAAGTTTAAAATGTGATCTTGATTTGAATTTGCATTTCTGAATTCTCTTGCATTTATTTGAGCTTTTGCTTTTAAAAGAAAAGCTAAATGCATTGAAATGGTAAAATGGTAAAAGTAAGAAAGTAAAAAGTAAAACATTAACAAAAATAATATTAAAATTTCAGAGCATCACAGATCTCTCCAAAATCAAATCATGATGATTAAGATCATTTGAACAATTGAAATTAAAAGAAAACATATGATAATTATGAAATAAGAAAAGCTGATTTAAATCTTATCAGATTTGAATAGCAGATTATACATCTATCCTCAAGCTAATATTTTTACCATACTAACCTAAGAACCATATCTACCTCTGGTAAAAATATCAAGAATAAAAACTTATATCTATATCATTTATAAATTCAAAAACAGAAGCTAGTAAAAGTTGTAAATAACAATGTCAGAATGTTTATAATATAGATAATGAATATAAAATTCTGAAAATTTTATATAAGCATTATTATCTCAAATACTTTTGAAAAACAAAATTTGAAAAATAAATAAATTAATTTAGATACTTAAATAAATCAAAAACAGAATTGGAGATTCTGTGCAGTACATATTGTCAGAATTTTAATAAAATACCTACAAAGAATAATTATTTGAAAATTTGTCTGAACTCTTATATTTACCTGATAAATCTCTGTAAAATTCTCATAAAATGTTAAGACGGTTTGGCAACTCTAATCAGTAGATCAAGGAGACCTCAGTATACCGGAGCCGTCCATTTCACCGTGATCGTCGGATCTCCACCTGTCATTCATCCAGTGCAGCCCACGGTTTAGCCCTTTCTTCTTCCTCTCACGCCGAGTGGCCCCATGGCCCACATGTCATCTTCTTCTTCTTCCTTACCCCTTCTCTGTGTTCTCCAAGACGCAGATAAGAGCAAGCCGACCGCCTCCAGCTCCACTTGGCGCCGCATCTCGCAGCTCGAGGCCAGCCATCATCACCGCCTCTAGCACGGCGTTAAGCCCATGGAATCGCTGTCTCTGCGAAGATTAACGAGAAGCTTCCGCCGCTTGTTCAGCCACCGCAAGACCTCAATGCTTTCACACCAAAACCGAACTCATTCGCCATGGCTGCAGCTATAAAGGGCGCCCAGATGATCACCGAGTAGCGCAACTTTTCCCCTCACTTCCTTCTTCCTCCTCACCAAACGCCTGAACTCCATTCCTTTCCGCCATGGCCAAAGCTTCAGAGCTCAGAATCCGATTACAATCCTTGCGTTACAATCAACCATTTCCAAATTATTCGAACCATAGCATCCCCAAACTCTAGTGATCAAAAGTATATCTAAATCTCGAAAAGTCTCATACGAGTCAGAGCCGATTGGCAGCATCTCTAAGATCACGAACCCTCAAATCATTGAGCCTTGAATCATCCTATGTTCGTAATCACTGCATTCATCCGAAATTAGCCAAGTTTAAGCCCTTTTGCTTCCTACCAACTAGTGCCATGGCCTTTCATCTATCATCACTTACCTCTGTGTTCACTCCAAACGCAATTAGCCAACCTATTAGCCAGCCATACTCAATTACTCTCCAGCTCCAACCTTTCTTAGCACCATCACATCGACCCTCTCTCAAGTTGCTCAAAGCGATTCCAAACTCAGCTTCAGTCAACCATTGCCACAATGAGACGTACCTCAACTCATCCAAGTTCAAACAGTGATGCCCATGATTATCAGCATCTTCTCCGACTGAATCATCTCGGCACTATTACGCCTTCAGCTCAACTACTCAACTCACACAACGACCATCTGCATTATCAGCCAAGATCAAGCCTGATAATTCACTTTCTAAACGCACTCGATCCACCAAATCTCATCCAACGCTTAACCAACCATCATCCATGCGGAAACATGCCTCCACAGACTCTCTCGCACCAACTCACCAAACTGAAAGTGATCTATGTCACACCATTCGATCCATCGAACAATACCTTCGATTTTCACATCCTAGATCATCCTGAATCTACTTCCTTACGACCAATGAACTACCATGATCTTTCAATAATCACTAATTGACAATATTGAACATATAAATCAATGAATTTACCTGATTTAGAATTCATCAATGAACATTGGTTAAGTTTGATCAAATATACTAAATCTATTCAAATGTCATCTAAAGTCGTAGCTCTATGATAGTCTATATTAAAGATAAATAACAGTTTAATCTATCATCATTTAAAGATTTCGTAAGTACTTATATACTTTTATATCTAATAATTAACTATAAATAATAAATTTAGTATTAAATATAAATCATTAAATTTAATATTTGATTAACTATTTAATATTAATAACATGTTAATAATCAAATAAGCATAATTAAATTGAATATAATTGTAAAAATTGTAATTCATAAAAAATCTAATGATCAGATAAATGATAATGTATTAATAGATATTGCTAATAATTAATTATAGAAATATTAATGTTAATTACTATAATGGAATAATAGCATAATAATGTAAATTCAAAAACTATTAATATTGATAGCTTAATATTAAACTTCTTGGATAATAATAACTTAATGAATACAAATAAATAGTTGAAAATCATAGTTTCTATTAATCTAAAGTAGTACAGTTATTAATACTATTAATAAATAAAGTCAAATCATTCATAACTTTCTATTCTTCACATATATAAATTAAATACCAACTTCTATTTCAAATAATTAAGATCAATAATAGCTATCGAACTAGTCACAAAACTATATAATCCATTAGTTAAATACGAAATCATTGTCAAATCAATTAATATAAACAACATAATAATAATACTGTATAATGAATCACAGTTAACTTAAATTATTCATAGAGTACTTCAAATATATAAATAGATTTATAATTATAAACTTAATAATCGACATTTATATAGCAAATTAATACATTGCTAATCTTAATCTACGTAATTGCTAAACTGTTAAATATATATCATATAATAACTTTTCAAATTTAATTTCTTATATAATCTTTAAACCTTATGAAATACTCCTCCTATATCGTTGCCATTGAACATATATATTCTTAATTCTAACTAGTACTATGTTAACGATTAATCAAAGTTTAATTCGAACCTAACTGTACACCAATTACTCTAATATGAAATCCTTATAGATTTATTTCTCTCTGAATTCTTAGTCGAATTCATCTATATACCATATTTGATGCATATATTTATACGTATGCGACTTATATAGCAACTGCTATCAACATTGACAACGATAAACCTTTAATCATAATTACATATACCTTTAATTCAATTAGATCATTTATCAATAAATTAATTGAATTGTCAATAGCTTCTGAACTATAAGAAAACTTCGATATTGAACTCGCATATTATGAATCATTGTTTACGAGATTGCACATACGTATCATAATCGATTAGAACATCTTATGTATGATCTAGACGTCGAATTGACTAAGAGTTTGAATTTACATTATACGTACATCTCACAATTTTCTAGAACGATAGCTTGTAATTACATTTAATTACCTTTGATTAATATATTTCTAGTAATTGCTATTTGTCACTAGAATCATTGTTGCTACTAGTATCTCTAATCCCCATAACTAAACCGAGATGATCAGAATGTATACTATTCAATTGTATGAATTGCTTACATAAGATTATTATTAGGCTAAGTATTGATGACAGTTATAACGATGTACTTATGAATTTAGAATTCATGATTAAGAACTTTATTCAATCGAATTAGTTATGTTAATGCTATTGAATAATGGTTTTATAGTTGAACATTATCAACGTATTGAAGTAAGCAAATTGATTGCATTAATTATTAAATTCCATGTCTCAATTCAATGTCATACGCTATCAATTAGAGATGATCTGCATTACTATTGTAATCATATTAACAATGTGAATTCAAATGATACATGATTAGTTTACAATTATCTGTACATTATCAATGTAGCGATGCTTATGAATCTTATCAATGAATTGTATATAACGAGTTAGTGAATAAGTCTATGTCAGGATTGACGATCTTATAATACGATTTCAACATTGATTGTATTGATCTATAAAGTGTCATGATTTGAAAGTACTAATAATATGAATTGACATTAAATGCAATTTAAATCATTGTGAATTATGCATAATTGATAGCATTTCATCAGAATATTAATTTGTAAAGATTGACTATCTGATTTACAATCGTATACATTTACTTATTATACTCAAATATATTTGCATATACATATCATTTGTAATTGAGAATCTTAATCCGTAAATTAGATTGTATCTTCATTGAACATTGTATCATAATATAGGAATTCATAAGTATTATTGTAATAATTAATGTTATAACGATGTATTTTATGTTAGCTATTCATTGATCTAAGTGATTAATACTGAGATTTAATTTCACTTTTGAAATTATATTGATTCATATGTCTAATTGTATATGATATCTTAATTTAAGTTATAATATTATGCTATTATAACAAATAACAAAGTCTAATATATTTTAGTGTTATATCTACTTTCATATAATTTCTTGTAACTTTAGAATCTTATTATTCTTCTATAATTGGAACTACATATTTTTAAAACTCTATTTGCATATCAGTTTATCATTCTTGTTACTTCATTATCTGACGATTATGTAGAATTCAATTCATCCTATGATAATTCGTATCTAATTAAGACCAAGATAACATTCATGCATATTTTTAGCAATATTCATCACTAAATGTACTTATTTATCTAATCTATTACTATATAAATTCTTATAATCAGTTAAATAAAATCTACCTTAATATTAAGTATTTAATTGTCTATAATTTCTAGTATAGCTTTAATTTCCATATATTGCAATGTTTATTTATGTGTTACATGATCAAATCTATCTCGTACGTTAAAAGTTACTACTCGATTACTATCATTTTCAAATCTAAGAATTAATAAAATTATCATTGTACTGTCATATTAAGCAAACTTAGAGAACAATCACTATTCTAACTCAGTTATCAAATAGTATCTTAAACTAACTATCTTTGATAATTTATAAATACTAAAAGTTTATGCTATAGATCTATTACTATAGAACCTAATAATGATCTATTTCTTTAATTAGTCACATTCTTTAGAAGACTTAACTTTCGAATGCTATCTTCATTACTTTATCTGTATACTTACTAAAATACTACATATCTACAACATCAATTATTCAATGCAATATAAACTTAGACATTGATCCATCTTGCAATAATGCCTTCCATAAGCGTCATTATGCATCTTTCAATTATCCAATTCTACATAGATTTGCTACTTACATTGCCTTATTAAATCGCTGATACTTAAATAACATATATCATTCCATAACATAACTACAATACATATAATTTGCAAACCTCAATAATTCGATTATTCATTTAATTTTATTCAACTCTATACCCAAATTCAACTTATAAGATGCAATCATGATATGCTAAATTAATTAATTTGAATTATCAGAATTATTGTATAGATAAATAGTTTATAATGTAAGACATTAATTAATATCTTTCATCTGCAATGTTATACATACTGATTCACATTATTACTACAATTATGAACTTTTCAAATGTCCTTAATTACATATGAATGTTAATCAATATATCAATCTGAGATTTAAACTCATATGATTTCTGTTATTCTATTTCATACAATTTATAACATTTGTAATTAGCTAATGATTTACATTGATAGTTAACAAACTAATTATCGCAGTAATTTAAACTCTTGACAGACTTGAAACATTATACTTAGATAAGTAACTAATCATACAGATAGCATCTTAACTATATAATTTATAGACTTTAACCAATTTGAATTCAATTCTAATTACTATTTATAAATTTGATATCATCCATGTCCTCATTCAATTCAACACTTATACATTAACGTAACTATCATAACAATTTTCATTTGATTATTAACTACCTGATCCTAATGAATAATATTGAAATAACAATAAGAATTATTAAAGTACAATCTATACATATGCCAACAAATTTATGCATATCATAGAGCTACTGAAGTATTACAATCTAAGACATTGAACTCAGAACTTAACAATCTATCTACTTTACAACTGAATCTATATTCAACCTATTTATCCTTACAACTCAATTCTCGTACTGCTTTCGATCTTACCTACATTTGAAGTCCAAAATCTATACAACTCGATCTTCTACATCTAACCATGATCACACTGCTTCCTGAATTACATTAGAGACTCTAAGTTGACATTGCACTTAGACACATAGCCTCTGAGAATATCTATAGCCTAACCATATGTATAATCATTAAGCAGTGATAACATATAATGAATTTAACTTATATTGAAATAATACAATTTATCATTGGTAAATAATCCTATACTAACTAAACTTCATTATACTTCAATCTAACTTCCATACAATCATTTGATCCAAATCAAATTGATAAAATTAAAATCGATTTTAAAAGCATACTTATTGCATCTTAAAATTACTTACATTAGTCTTGACTATTAACTTAACGTAATTTAATTGTAAACTAAACAAAAGATCATACTAAACTTAATTGTAAAATTTAAAATATTCATGCTGAATCTTATTTAAGATCATCATGTTACAATATATTCTAATAACTTATCAATTATAGTAACTATGATACACATATTAACATTATCTATCAGCATACTTCATCTCAAATCATCTATATCATGCATCTATCTATCTTATTCTCAACATAAATCTTAATCCTATATATTGTAAATAGCATCGAACAAGAAACTTAGCAATTATAGAAGTTTCATGTAATCTAAATAATGAATATGATCAAGATTATATTTAAACTTTAACTTACAAAACTTTAATATAACTTTTATACAAAATCATAACAATATAATCTGATTATAAATATGATTAAGAAATTTATAATCATATAAACTATGAACTATAATTACTCAAAATTCTATAAAATCATAATTTATGATTTCGATATAATCATTGTAAATTAATACTTACAATTATAAATGATAATGGACTAAGAAATTCAAAAATATAAAATTGAACAATTAATTACAATCTTCATACTCATAGTGACTTTACAATGTCAGATTCACGTGAAATTATTTGAAATGACTAAAGATACTAATCATGTAACTATCAAATACAGAATTATTCGTAATTATGCAGATTGATAGCCATATTTCAATAATATTCACTAGTAAAATAGCCTACCTTAATTCAAAATTTCCTAATATTCTAATAATGCTAAGATCTAGGCATTATCTATAGTATACACTTCAGAATTTGAATATCATTTGCTATGCAATCTGATTCTTATCATATAACTCAGTTCAAGACCATTCAATTTCAAATCCGAAGTCTATATGTCATCAACTTGCATCTATAACAACCTGTGTTCCAATATCGTCATTGCTCCTGCACTTGACCTAATAGTACGCCGAATTCACACTTGACTTTCAAGCATTCTTTCACAATCCTAAAACCTAAGATTTCTAATACTAGCCCTTTCAACTTGACCATCAATAGCCTATCACGTAACTTCTTGAATCATCTAGTTCAACTGCAAGATATAATAGCACTTCCGACTTATCATGCATTATCTCATCACAATTCGAACTCACGTCTTTGCATGCACTAAGAGCTCAACTGCGACAAATCGTAAGTACTTACTGCAATACCCATCTAAACAAATCCATAAGCATATTATGGATAAGACTATGAACATTCATTAATACATTCTAATCACAATAGCTTTTCAAATTCGTCATTAAGATTTATAACTTTGACTACAAAAATAACATTATGCTGATCATAATTCGTACCATATATCAATATTACTCATGATTCTTCTATTGCTAAGCTCTAAGTCTCTATTCCGACTATTCCAAATTTACAAGCTAATCGATTAATTTTCATGATAATGTCATATTAAATTAAGTATAAATATAGTATTAAAACTAAGCTCAAGATTAGCTCTCATTACTGAATAATCGAAATCTAAGCTTCGAACACTCAGACATGCAAATGAGATACTCAATCATTTACTGTATCATACATTCACGTAGCTACTAACTTCATGATCTAAATCTATCAATCACTATATCTATGTAAATCTATCTTATAAAATATTCTATGTTAAAATTCATCAGACTGAAGATTAATTATCGCATCTTTAATACGCTATATAATATTAAATTCAATCAATTAATTAAGGTCTATTATCCATAATTATCATACTAAACATTCAAAATTAAACAAATAAAATGATAGATACAAATTATCAATTAAACTAAAATTGCTTAATATATTATTCTATAAATTTAATAAATAATAGTAAACTTATAAATTGAACTTATCCTTATCATTATCATCAATTTCTTAAACATATTTATAAACTTTTACTGCAATCATAATAATAATTTTAAATACCTAAATAATATTTCAATTTAATCATTAATATCGAAGATATATCAATGCATTGTTAAATAATATGATCAAATCAAATGGAATTAAGACTTATTAATCAAATTTCTAAACATATATCAAAAATCTTATTAGATATATAATTAACTAAAATATTCAATTTTAGACATTATAGAATCATTCTAAGATAATAAACACTTTAATATTACTTACTGATTAAGATAATAAACCATATAACTTTTGAAGCTCTTCAGTAATTTAACATTAGTTATTAAATATATTCAACCAAACAATATTAACTTTATCTTATACTAGTAAATATACTGTCTTTTAGCCTCCTTTGAAATGGCCTGCATATATTATAGGTTTTGCTCAAGTCTTATGAGTCTGAAAGTACTCACCCTTGCTTAATCTATTATTTATAGGTGGATTACAATGCGAAGCTTCGAAGTTTTAATTCGTCGCAGGTTGCGGGATCTTCAACGTGATCTTTTCTAGGGATTTATATCTCGTCAGTTGCCTGCGAGTTCGGATGGGCACACTACGAGACTTTGTTTATTTGCTGCTTTATACTCTGAGTTGTAAGATTTTGTATTTATTAATTTCCGCTTAATTAATATAATGTATGAATGTGATTCCAATTGTTGTAAATGTGCGTACTAGCTACTGATCCAGGGACTAGTACTGCAAGCACATTAGATTTCCATTTTGCATTTATGTGAAAATGGGGAATTACATAATGTCGTCCGGCCACTACAAGACCGTGGCACTACGGTGACCTGCATAAAGCCACTTCGTATGGCATGAAGCAAATCACACACTCTAGTGTGTCCGGTTCGATGGAGAAGACCGTGGTTGCTCGCCCTCGATGTCGCTTATGGTCTTGGTTGATTTATTAGTCGAGTTCCATCAACATTATCATAAGAAGGAGAAAAAGCGCTACAAATGTTTATATTTTAAGTCTATCCCGATCGGACAAACTGTTGCCTCAATGCATATAGGAAGTGCAGATATTCAATTACAACATCTATAACTGGTTGTGCCTTATAAATATCGTTGTAGAAATATTGATGGAGATTTGAACAACACCATAACTAATGGAGGTTCTCTGGGGTGTGGGAAAAAAGGTCATCACAGACGGTTCTTATTTGAAACTGCTCGTGATAAGTTCATATCACGACGGTTATGATTTGAAACCGCTCGTGATAAGTTCATATCACGACGGTTGTGATTTGAAGCCGCTCGTGATAAGTTCATATCACGAGCGGTTGTGATTTGAAACCGTCGTGATATTTAGTTATCACAGGCGGTTTTAAATCATAACCGTCGTGATAATTAATTTCACTGACGGTTTATTAATACAACCGTCGTGATATATATTTTCTCAGACGGGTAGAGAACCGTCTCTGATGATCTCCTTCATCACAGACTTATTGTTACTAACGGTTCACAAAACCGTCTCTGATGACGTTTGTGAACCGTCTGTGATGATGTTTTCTGTAGTAGTGGAAGTGTGTCGTATGGCCTAGCAAAAAGGGTGATTCATTCCTTGTGGGTAAAGCTGTACAACTCTGCAGAGTCTAAATCTAATCGATTGGCCGCGCCCGCGGTTATGGGCACTTGGTGAAGTCATTCCAATGTTAGAGTTTTGCATTTTCATAAAATGGGTTGGTGCTGTTTTTGGCAACCGCTTGTTTTAGTCAAAGGACCGACGTATGTGGAATTTCGCCATTGAGAATGCTAAGTCAGGGATCACATTTATTTTTGGATGGTTATCTAAATCCCATGCTGTTTCATAAAAATGCGAATCGCAATCTATTATGTCATATGTTTAAATTCTTTCTGCCAAATGCAAAATAACTTAGAGCTTGTTCCTTTGAATTAGCCTGCATGATTATTATTTGCATTTGCTATAAAGTCTTGCTGAGTACATATGTACTCATCCTTGCCATCTGCTGTTCAGAAGGAAGTCCCTGTGATGTGCCCGAAGATGCGTTCTTTCAAGTAGGTCTCGGGGAGTTCGACGATGACTTCTTCTAGGGTGTTTGCCTAGTCATAGGGGTGGAAACGAGCCGAGCCGAGCCCGGCTCGGCTCGGCTCGCTTGGGCTCGTAGGGAGCGAGCCGAGGCAGGCTCGGCTCGGTTATTCGGCGAGCTGAAGAGCCGGCTCGGCTCGGCTCGCCTGCTCATGGCCCGGCTCGGCTCTCCGAGCCGAGATTCAATAGTGATAAAAATTTACAATTCTCGCTATCTCTGTGGAACTTCCCGATCAAGTTATTATTGCTTAAATCTAGTATCTCCAACATTGCAAGGTCACTCATTTCCTTAGGCATTGGTTCATTTTTGTTATTAAGGATTGAAATCAATAATTGTCGGTTGGTTAGATATACACACTTTAGATGTCGTAACTAATAATGGTAATGACATTAGACAAATCATCAACCACATAGAATCATCTACTTATCTAGTACTATTTAGCACATTGCAAGAAAATCAATTATCAAAATACCAATATAATGTTGTGCATGCATCATCAAGGGTTCAAGAATTCAAAATTGAAGGTATTGCTTAAGGTTTTGCTCATATGGGCTAATTGGGCCGAGTTAACGACAATGGCCATCATGAGCGAGGCGAAGCCGAGCCGAGCCGGCTCGCTATAAAACCGAGCCACAAAAATCGGCTCGGCTCGGGCTCGCTCCGAGCCGCGAGCCCGACCGAGCCGAGCCGAACTGGCCGAGCCCGAGCCGAGTCATGAGCCATGAGCCAAATTTCCACCCTACCTAGTCAGATGCCTGTGGGGTTTCGGTTTGGGCATGCTACCAGGCTTTTGGATCTTAAGTTGTCTAGTTTCTTTCCACTGTTTTTATTTTGGCTTGTATCTAATGCTTGTATAATTATCGCTGTGGCAAGTTATGTATTTAAGCTTGGCTTTCGGTTGTGATATGAATGTTGTAAACATGTGAGTGCTAGCTCTCGATCCAGAGGACTAGTACGGTAATCACATGGAGTTCTGTTCCTTGAATGGGGTCTCACAGCAGTGATAGTCCTCGACTATCACGCCACTTAGAAAATGGCGGGTCCACATCCAGCAGAGATCTTGATGTGGACCCAAAGATGAACCGGTGTTCTGCACTAGCTAGTGTACCTTACATATGGTAAATTCTTGAGATTTTTTGAAAACTTAAATATATGATTTTCATAAATTTTACGCTATAAGCCTGCTGTAAACAGTATACAACAATATTTTGAGTAATAAACAGTAAAATATTATTTTTTAAGAGTAAAAGATAGTATTTATTGCTGTTTGGTATTTTATTATTTCCATATCTCTCTAATTCAATTGAGTTTGGTCTTGAGATTTTGCAGGGTTGTAGAATATCATCTCCCCTACATGTGGTATTTTTTTTAGAATTTTCACAGTAAAATGTTATTTTTTTCTTACAGTAAAAGATAGTATGTGCTACTGTTTGGTAAATTTTTATTTTTATATCTCTCAAATCCGATTACGTTTAATCTTCAAATTTTGCAGAGTTGTAGAAACTCAGCTTCCCTACGTGTGGTAATATTTTGAGAATTTTTCAAATATTTTACTACAGGTCTGACAAAGATAATTAAATTCTTATTTATGAAAACCATATGTATATGTTTTAAAAAATTCTCAAAATATGACCATATGTAGGGTATGTGAGCTTCTACAGTCTTGTAAAAATTTGAAAACCATACTCAGTCATATTTGAAAGATATTAAATTGACACGTGCTAATCAGTGATGAATAGTAGATTTATCATTTACATATCTTTCAAATGCGACTATGTTTGTTATTCAAATTTTACAACACTGTAGAAACTCACATCCCTATCTATGGTAATTTTTTGAGATTTTTTTAGAAATTGTATGTATAGTTCTCGTGAATTTTACTGTCGAATAACTGATCTGTGCAGAATATGATGCAGCTGTAGTAATTTCATGTTAGAAAAATTACTGTTTAATAGTGAGACTTATATCATTTTATTTATCTCGTCGTCAGTAAGCTACTGGTGAAAACCATTTAAAAATCCGAGATACGTACCAATAAAAAGATACGGCTAAAATAAAGAAGAAACATATTCATGTACAAATTAACTACAATATGCATTCTAGCTGGGTTTACCAACAAATGATCTAGTAACTGATTCGGTAGTAATTTAATATGTTGTTCTATAGAAAAAATGTATTTGTGATTTACTACCGAATTAGATTCAATTAGCACGGTGTACTTTGTATGCATGTCGCTAGTAAATTCATCAGTTGTTCTGTAGTAAAATGCATGTCACGATTTACTACGTAACCAGACTGCAACCCAAGCCAGATGGAAGGCTGTAAATTTTTTACTCTTTCTCTCTCGTACCACATTGTCTGTAAATGAAAAGGGAGAGATAAATGGGGGTGCGATGGAACAGAAGCACCGATTTTTGAGGAAGAAGATCCTAGATGTAATCTCAGTCGTCCATTGAACGGGAACTCGGATGAGAACACGCGAAAGGGAACAAGGGAGCTGCATCCAGGCTTTGGGGTCACTTTGATCCCGTGATACATCTAGGAATGGCAGTGGAGTACTATCTGCGCGCCCACTGTACGGGAACACGGTTGAGCACGACGAAGGGAACAGGGGAGCTGCATCGATCCAGGCTTCGGGATCACGTTGATCCCGTGTTTCGTCTAGGAATGGCAATGGAGTATTATCTGCCTACTGTTTATGTATTATATTATACAACTCTGGTCGTAAATACATATCGTTTTAGATATGAACAGGGTCTTTTAAACACCTCTTCAACTACTAAATCTCTATTACAATATATTTATAAAACATAACAAAAATTATAATACTATATATAAAAGTACTTTTCAAGGCGAACATATATATATATATATATGATTTTCATGGATCCAACATAAATATTTAAAAAGTTATCGATGGCTAAAGTTTTGAAAGTTTGACTACACGTATCCAAAAACGATATATATTTGTGAGTAGAGGGTGTATTAATTATATGTTATTTAAACAAAAGTAAATGAAGTCACCACATTCACTCTCAAAAGTTAGAAATTCCCACGTTAATCGTGTAAAAAGAGAAAAATCTACATCGTCGACCTGGTATGTTTAAATTATAATGGTGCAGATTAATCACGTATGTAAGAAAGTTGTTACAATTGTAGGCATGCACCTTTCGTTCTTTTGTACTTGATATTTTTCCTTTTTTATGGTGTCTGAGATGTGACTTTGACTGTTTTTTTGTAACTTTACATTAAGATGTACTAATATAATTTTTTATCACTGCTGGCTCGGGTCTACATGATGATGATAGGGGTCATGGATGAACCATGCTGTAGTAGTGCACCCTCACTTGACTATGGCTTAAGCTAGCATTATTGTAACAACCCAAAAATTTTAAATAAGAAAAATAAAAATATAAAAATTTGAAAAAATGAAATTAGTAAAATTATTAACTAAATTTAAGAGAATGAATTAAAATATTATCTTATGTGCTGAAATCCAACCTTAATCAAAGGATGAGCTGCTAAATAAAACTTAAAATAAAAAATATGAAAGTGATTTGAAAATAAAATTTACTTGGAAATTTCATTTAATAATAAATTTTCTTGAATTTTGGACAACATTTAGAGAGTCTAAAAAATAAGATGAAGAAAAGGAAAGGAAATTACATTCTCACCTGATTTCCAATGCTGGAACATATATGAGCTCAAACTTCAATATAACAGAAGACGTTGCTCGACCCTAGAATGGAGAAAGCAGGGGTACAAATCAGGTTATACTACGCATGATGCAGATAGGAAAAGAAAATTTATAAAAAAAAAACAACCTCATCTTCGCTGTTGGGTATGTAGAAAGACACCACAACTGGTCGGTATAGAAGCTATTGTCAACATCATCTATTTTCCAAAAGCCAAACGCCGAATTCTCGTAAATCTCGGTTGTATCTGGTCCAATGAGAAAGTTATTTTTTTATGAAAATTTATTGAAAAAACATAATTTTTTTAGACATTTTAAAATTTTAGTAGAAATATTTCATATTTTTACAAAATTGTACAAGCTTGATCATGATCTAAAAAATTTATGATATTATATCTAATAGTGTAGGATCATATAGAAAATTTTTCAAAATAATTGAACTTCATTTGTTATCTTTAAAAAATCAAAAACAGAATAAACATAATTAGGACAATAACCTTTTAAGCCTATGGGTTGAGGTTTCTGAATTCATACATAAGGGCAACTCATCGTGAAACTTTGACCTAGAGGTTTTTGTATAGAAAAATGTATTTGTGATTTACTACCGAATTAGATTCAATTAGCACGGTGTACTTCGTATGTATGTCGCCAGTAAATTCATGAGTTGTTCTATAGTAAAATGCATGTTTCGCGATTTACTGTGTACCATGTCGATACGTAAAACGACGGCTATTTGTGATCGGAGTGAGTATAAGCATATTGAGTTAGTATATAATAAGTGTAAGCTTACTTTCAAACAAAGTCGTACCTACGATAGTATGCGAAAGACTCGACTCGGCGCGCAATTAGTATTACCACCAGGCCAGCTGCCAACAAATTAATTGGGCATGTCGACGTTTCCATCTCACACACGCTAGCTCGCGAGTCAATGGACTTGAGCCGCGATGGATATATTGAGCTGAGCTCTATAAATAGGCGGGGCATCTTCGTTTCATGGAGCATAACACGTACTGCAACCAAGGCGCACAAGTACATCACAACTAGCTCGCGAGCACGCAATCCATGGTAAAAGTGTTTCTTAATATTTTCCATCGATCATGTATGATCAGTTTATACTACTTCCATTTCAAATTATACACTATATATAGCTAGTATGTTGGTTTTGGTATGCAGATACCAATTCCTCCGTCTAGCTATCGTCGTATCTGACTATTTGCTTCTCATATTTTTTGATTGTTGAGAAAATGAAAAGAATGTCAGGAGTATAATTATCGGCTACGTACCCTCTACCCCTGCTTTAATACATTTTTAGAATACGAATAAGGCCGCCTTAACTATTTCTTAGGGTTTCTGCTTCTCTGCAGCTCACCGTACATGCACAAACATTGTTTTCTAAAAGAACTACTTTCTCATAAATTAGAGCAAATATTAATTATTACCCATCTTCAGAAATACAAGGCGTATTTTGACTTTGCAAAAGGATTAAGTTTGCAATGAAATTGGCAAATGTATGAGAGGCAATACTTTGTGTAGGTGATAATGAATAAACACATGCGTGGTTCAGAGATAATAAATATAGATATAATAGAAAATGACTCATTAAATCTATATACAAATCTTATATCTCTAAACCAGGTCATTTAAAGTTTATACCGCCTCTGAACGGAGGGAGCACTGCCTTTTATAACATTCGAAGACAACAATTTCTTGCACTTAATTTCCACCTACTTATCTATCGCTTTGGGTGCACGCGCGCATGCATGCAGGCGTCAAATCTGGTGAAGATTGGGTCGTACGGAGCGGCAAAAGGCCAGCAAATGGACACCAGCGCGGTACCTTTCAAACTCGTTAAACTTGAAGCTTGGGTCGACCAGGGGCAGGGGACCATCAGTGGCATCCAATTCACTTACCACGACAAAGCTGACGTACTCTACACGGACAAATTTGGCTCGAAGACCGGTCGAAATTATATTCTGGTATGTATGCTTGTTCTTCGTCATCGTCTATATATCCTTGTTCTATGTATATCCATTCTTCTCATCCTATTCATATTACATGTTCTATAACCAATATGCATGCGAGCAGTTTGACACTGAAACAAAAGATCGAGGCGCCCATATGGTCAGAGTATACGGCACATATGGTGCTTCTGATGGTGTCCACAGTCTGGGTATCACAACGAACAAAGAAAGAGCCGAGTCGTGCGGGCCAAGTAGCGGAGATCCTTTCGACATCCTGGTGGCGAGCGGCGTTATCATCGCCTTCTTCGGCCGCTCCGACGGTCGGGTCCTCGACGCTGTGGGTGCCTACGTTGCTCCCACACCCAGCAACGTAACTAGCCTTGTCTAGAATAGATCGGCTGCATACGGTTTCCTAGCTACTACTGTCTGCAACTAAATAAAATGGGGGTCCTGTCAGTATGGAGTACAGCTAGCTAGCTAGCTTGCTTGCTGGCTAGAGTACAGGCCAGTGGTCTAGTACTGCCTCAGCATGCTATATACGCATGTATGTATTGGGTCCTCCTCCCCTGTGTGTCTCTTGAGTCTCTCAACTGCTTCTCTACATGTTTGTGCGCGCTGTTTGTACCTACGCCCTGGCTTGTAATGAATAAAAGTCTCGGAAACTACGTATTTTCGTCGAGAAAATAATGCTTGCTAGCTCCACCTTAATTTGTCGGTGCGTCTAGTTGTGTATTAAATGAAGGAACGGAAATTAAGGTGATCAGGTCCTGAGTGATCCTAAATAATTTTTTTTCCTGTCTACTGGACAAGAGGAGACCAACCAAAACAAATGAATTCCACTAAATTTGAGAGCAAAAATATAACACCCCGGCGCCAACCGCACCGCGAATGCTACCAAAAGACCCTAAATGCTGCTTACAACACTCCTGAACTATACTTGTCCAGAGTGTTCCCAACAAGACCCAAGAATTAAAACTCGACAAAGAGGTTCAACTGAACTAAGAACTCAACGAACGAGTCACTAAATCTTTTTCCTCTAATAAAAGAATTAAACCGACCTTTAAACTCTCTAAACCAGTTTAAAACTAAGCCATCGAATTTTAGGAAAATTTCGGCATGACCTCTCTAGACAGTAGGGCATCCACTCAGCAGACAACAGACACATTTAATATAACAACATGTAGCAACTAACGATAACCAACCACGCACAAACATCCACCACACTTAAATTACATGCCAAGAACAAACTAAAATCTGAAATGATAAGTTAGTATGATATTGTGGTGAGGCGAAACGTCACTACTACTGATCGCCTCATCGCGACCCCCATCCATCTTCGGGTAGGTGCGAGTTTAAGAAGGATAATATTATCACCGCTTCTAACTTCAATCGGCGGTGATATACTATCACCGCGGTTCTAACTTCAATCGGCGATGATATGAATAGTATAAATTTCCGCAGAATGGAGGTAATATTATTGCGGTTTTATAGAGAACCGGCAAGTGATAAGAAGATATCATCGCCGGTTTATATGTATAACCGTAGTGATAACACCATTGCGGTTAGCCTATAAACCGACAGTGATAATACCATTTTCACCGCTGGTTTTACTCTAGACCGGCAGTGATATTACTGTTCCCCATAATTAATTAGTTCAATACAGAACATAAGAAACATTGTAATTTATCTCGCACATAACATATGAAAGCATAATTAGTTAAAAAGCAGAACATATGAAAGCAAATTTGTAATTTGCAGGATATGTATTAATTAAAATATAGAACATTTACAAAACATAATTAGGTATATCGTCTATTATTACATATTTAGTCCTAATTATAATAGGCCAATGGCGCCAAGCCCTATATCCAAAAGTAAATAAATGCCGTCCTCCTCCTCCTCCTCGTCGCCGGAGCTGCCGCTTGAAGAATGATCGAGTTGCGGTGGTGCTCGTCCTCCTTCTCCTCCGAATCCGATTCGGTAGCGGAGTTAGTCTTACCCCAACGCCGATGCCGCCCGCCGCTTTATCGCCATCGTCGCCTCCTCCTCCTTCTCCTCCTTTGCCTCCTCTTCCTCCTCCTCCGCTTCCACCTCCTCCTTCTCCTCCTCCTCCTTCTCCTCCTTCTCTAGTGACGGAGCGGGGCTTTACCCAACACGTGCTTGCTTCTTGGGGGTGCCATTTTTGCAACAATAGTGGATTGTGTGGGGGTGCCATTCTTGAAACAATAGTGGCATTATATAAAGGCAGAATGGGAAGGGCAACAGTTGGCAGAGGAATGTGAAGCGCAACAGTTGGCGCGGCAAAGGAACGGGCAGGCGCGACGGTTGGGTTGGCCATTGGCGCGGCAGTTTGAAGGGTGGGACGTATCACTGCCGGTTTGTATTACCAACCGGCAGTGATAACAGACTATCACCGCCGGTTGATACCTATAACCGTAGTGATATATTCTCGCGGTTTAATTTACTACGGCGAGTGATATTTAAGTTTCTTGCCGGTTCGTATATTCAACCGCGATTATATGTATTTTCCCGCAAGCGCAATTTTTTGGCGCGAGTATGACCTTATCACTGCTTTGTTCTGCGCAGAACCCAGCGATGATAAGGTATTTTCCCGCGTAATATGACCTTATCACTGCCGGTTCTTCGCAGAGCCGGCAGTGATAAGCTATTTATATAGCAATCTTCACCTGACCGACGCATTTCCCCGAAAGCCGAGCAGAAGAGAGGAGCGCTCTTTGCTCGGGTGTATTTTTCCTGGAGAGGTGCCGAAATTTTGTGTCAGTATTTTGTTCATATTTTTCATCGAATCGACATCTTCTCCAATCGAAAGCGAACAAAGAGGAGCTGTATTATCTTGGCGAGTTGTTCTTTGAAAAATTGTATTAAAATTTTTCGAGGTTCTTGACTTGATTTATGTTATATTTGTCGTAAAATTTTACTTTACTGAGTGCTATAGATGTTGATAATTGTTGATTGTATGGTGTGAACAGTTTATATCAGTCTTCGCTCAAATTAAGATCTAGCTAAATTATTGAATAAATTGTAATTCATATTGTAGTGGATGTTTGAGTAATAAAATTGCTAGATGGACAATTATGCATAATTGTAATTAATTTAATTAATGAAAATTTGTTATATGGATTTTTAATAGTACAGATTGCTAGATGATCAATTATAAATAGTGAGAATTGCTAGTTGAATATTTAAATAATGGGAAATGGTAGATGGATTTTGCAATAATGAAAGTTGGAACATAAATAATTATTTAGAAATATATCCTTATATTCAATTATATGCTTGTTTGTTGTAGATTAATTTAATTTAATAGCTAGCGCTACATAACAAAATGAAATGAAGAAATCTTCTAAATAATTAAAAAATGCTAGATGGATATTTAAATAGTGAAAAAGGTTTGATGTATTATATAGGCAAAATTGCTAGATGTATTTGTAAAACTAATCATTTACAATTATATTGTTATTTGCAATAAATTCATATCCATTTTAGTGATGTAGTGGATGTTTAAGTAATAAAATTGCTATATGGACAATTATGCATAATTGTAATTAATTTAATTAATGAAAATTTGTTATATGAATTTTTAATAGTAAAAATTGCTAGATGATCAATTATAAATAGTGAGAATTGCTAGTTGAATATTTAAATAATGGGAAATGGTAGATGGATTTTGCAATAATGAAAGTTGAAACATAAATAATTATTTAGAAATATATCCTTATATTCAATTATATGCTTGTTTGTTGTAGATTAATTTAATTTAATAGCTAGCGCTACATAACAAATTACAATTATATTGTTATTTGCGATTATGTGCTTATAATGTGTTTATCGTTTTAATTAATTAGCAATGCATGACTCTTGTAAAGAATAAATTATTTTGATATCGTTTGTTCATATCTTTGAAATGTAGTTTAATATAATTAACTGTAGATGGACCGAAGGTGGATGTATAACACGGACCGTCGCGGTCCAGAGTTCTTTAATGGTGTGACTTGTTTTCTGAATGCGACTACGGCACACAAGTCGAGAAACCTGGCGGACTATATGTGTTGTCCATGCGTTGATTGCAAAAATGAGAAGATGTTTTGTAACATAGAGTCAATGCGTGCACACTTGCTTCGAAGGGGTTTCAAGGCTGGCTATACCTGTTGGAGTGAGCACGGTGAAGATGATATTGTACATGAAGGGCAACACATTGATGAAGATGATATTGTACATGAAGGGTAACACAATAATGAAGATGACGGAGACAACGATATGACAATGGTGGAAGATCGTTCGTTGATACCCACGAAGATGATCTAGATCAAATCTTTGCGTGATGGGGAGGGGACTTCACGAGTGAAAGGGACTTTCAAAAGTTCCAACAGATGGTAGAGGACTCTACAACGCCATTGTACCGGGCTGCAAGGAGGAGCCTGAAAGTCAGATACCGTGCTTTCACTCATCGCAGATTGAAGGCAAGCAATGGTTGGTCCGATAAAAGCTTTCTTGGTGTTATGTCTCTTGGGGACTTGCTTCGAGAGGGTAACGTGTTGCCTTCAACTACGCATCGTGCCAAGCAGGTTGTGCGCCTGTTGGGATTGGAAGTACAAAGAATACATGCATGTCCAAACGATTGCATATTGTATCGCAATGAGTTTGCGAACATGGATGCTCGTGTTGTTTGCAAAGCAAAGCGGTATAAGAACAACGCAGCGATATCGAGAACGAAGATGTCGGGGTGGCGTAAGAAGAAGAGGTGTCCCCGTAAGGTGGTGTGGTATTTCCTATAATCCCCGCTCGAAGCAATTGTTTGCGAACGAAGGCATGCCCAATTACTACGATGGCACGCCAAGAGCGAAGAAGGATGGAATGCTCAGACACCTGGCGATTACGTGCAATAGAGGAACATCGACGAAAATATAAGAAGCGCTTTGCATATGATGTGAGGAATATAAGGTTCGGGTTGAGTACGGATGGGATGAATCCTTTTGGCAACATGAGTAGTCGCACACGAGACTTGGCGGTGACTTTATGCATCTACAACCTTCCTCCTTGGCTTTGCATAAAGCGTAAAGTACATTATAATGCCACTATTGATCCAAGGGCCCGAGCAACCCGGCAATGATATCGATGTGTATCTCAAACCATTGGTTGAAGATCTTCTAATATTGTGGACCGATGGTGTGCGTGTATGGGATGAGTATAAAAGAGAAAACTTTATCCTACGGGCATTATTGTTTGTAACCATTAATGATTATCCTGCTCTTGGCAACCTGTCGGGCCGCACGACAAAAGGCTTCAACGGATCGTCAAAGGCTCGGATGATACAGCTAGCCGGTGGTGAAGAACAATGAAAAATGGCTTACATGCGGCATCGTAGGTTCCTCGTAAGGATCACCCATACCGCAATAATAAGAAAGCTTTTGACGGAACAAAAGAGACTGCCTTAGCTCCAAAGAATCACACCGGGAAGCAGATATTTGCCTGTAAAGGATCTTACAATTATTCACGGAAAGGGTGCCGGCAGTACATCTATTCCGACTTCCTGGGATAAGGCTCCTTTGTGGAAAAAAGAAATCAGATTTTGGATCTTACCTTATTGGCAGCACACGGAAGTTCGACACACAATCGACGTCATGCACATAGAGAAGAACGTGTGTGACGACTTGCTTGGTATCTTCTTGGACATACCGCAAAGCGAAGATACACTTCAAGCAAGGATGGACCTCGAAGATATGAAACCGAGGAAGGAGCAGATCATGAAGAAATGGAAACAGCAAAAAGTACCTTCCCGCAACTGCTACACTTTGAGCAAGAAAGAGAAAATTAGCGTTTATGAATGCTTGCACGGAATCAAAGTTCCGTCTGGTTACTCTGCTAACATAAAGAGACTAGTCTCAACGAAAGACTTAAAGTTAATTGGTATGAAGTCTCACGATTGCCACGTGATGATGACACAGATGCTTCCAATTGCAATTAGGGGGGTTCTGCAAGAGAAAATCCGAGACCCAATTATCAAGTTGTGTTCATTCTTCAATGCGATTTCACAGAAGGCCATCGATCCATTAATACTAGATAAGTCTGCGGAAGACGTGGTCCACACTGTGCGGGCTTGAGATGTGTCCCTCCATCTTTTTTGATATTATGGTCCATCTCATTGTTCACATTGTGAAAGAGATCTGATTCTTGGTCCCGATTTCTACATCGGATGTACCCTTCGAGAGATTCATGGGGTTATAAAGAAATATGTTCAGAATCAAATCGTAGGAAAATTGCATTGCCGATGGTCGGGGAACCGAGGAGGTCATTGAGTTCTGCGTCGATTATATGGATCTCAAACCGATTGGTGTGCTCGTATCTCGGCATGAGGGAAGGCTACAGGAAAGGGACACTAGGCGAGAAATCAAGACGTACTAGCAATCTAGCTTCATTTACACGAGCACATTTCGCAGCTTTTGGGACAATCGGTTGTGGTGGCCCGTATGTCGACATGCACAAGAACGTGCTATCCAAAACAAACCCGTGGAGGTCGAGGGTTGGCTCGCGAGAGAACACAGAGATAATTTCGGCGATTGGTTGTGTAGACACATGATGCGTCGGAGACAGATCGCACTTTTCGGTTGAAATTGTTGGCTCAGAACCGTCAACTACAATTCGGACATTCCAAGGATCGACATAAATGGTTTTACATTTTATACAAGAGCGCAAGATAAAAGAGCACCAATCAAAATAGTGGTATCCAGATAGATGCCTATGACAAAGAATGGAAATAGGCAAACCTACTACTGATTCATAGAAGAGATTTGGGAGCTTGACTATGGACCTTTGAAGGTCCCTCTCTTTCGTGCCAATGGGTCGACTTCCCGTGGCGTGAATATCGACAAGTACGGCATCACTACCGTGGACCTCAAACTCGTCGGATCTGAGAGAAGAACCATTCGTACTTGCTAATTACATACACAAATCTTCTTTATAATCGGCTCGCTAACAAGGAGTGCCACGTGGTTATTCAAGGAAAAAGAAGGATTGTCGGAGTTGAGAATGTTGTCGACGAGGAAGAGTACAACCAATTCGATAAGCTTCCCCTTTGGAGAGGACGTTGACCTAAGTACCATGGAAGACAGTGTGAAGCTACATACATATGCCGCGATCAAAACGAAGGTGAATCGTAGCTTAGTTGTAGTAATGAAATGTATGCTTTCTTTTGTATGAGCGACATGTTTATTTTCTCATATGTAACCATTAATGTAATATATGCAATAGTGGAAATTGAGGTTATGCTTTCTTTTGATCAAATTGAAAGTTTCACTTGCATTTGGATTTTTGTGATTTTGACGCACTTGAATTTGTTCGAATTTGACAAAGATTTGTTGTTCAATTTGCAAGCATTATTTGATTTTAGAAATATTAAAACAATTAAAAAGTTAGCAATCTGATTTTTATACGAAGGGTAACTAGATTTAAATGAAACATTCATAAGTAACTAGGAAAATGGCAATGATGTTCACTTCCTTTTTGTGCTAGTAAATCGTGCAGTACTACGCCTAGTCTCCTACTCACTCTCTCTCACCTCTTTTCACTTAGGAATGATCATTATTAGCAAAATCTCACTTCCCAACACGCACCAGCTTTTGAAGCCTGGCTCATTTCTCTCATCATTTGACGTCATCTGCGTATAACTGACATAATCATGCTACGGCTGCTATCTCTTCTTCCTCTCCAACTTTTCCAATGAAAAATTTCATGTTGTATGAAGATGAGAACTACTTCAAGAATTTCAGGTTTCACAAGGAGGAAAACTACTTTCAAGATTTCAGGTAAGGAGAAATATTAGCTGTCCTATAGTAGGGGGCATATCCGGTGCAATCAGGCTTTTGGTGCAATCTCCATGCAATCCAACTAAGAAAAGTTTCAAAAAATTCTGAAAAAAAATCATGGATGTACATCTCATCTTACCCCATCTACATATAAAATTTCATGATCAAATTCGTCCTATATTAAGAGTAATAAAAAAGACAAATTTTAATAGAATATGGGCAAAGAGCTTATCACTGCCGGTTGTACAATGGACCGGCAGTAATATTCCACTATCACTGCCGGTTGTACAATGGACGGCAGTAATATTCCACTATCACTGCCGGTTGTACAATATCCCGGCAGTAATATTCCATTATCACTGCTGGTTGTACAATGGACCGGCAGTAATATTCCACTATCATCGCCGGTGTACAATGGCGGCGGTGATATCTATCCTCGCCGGTTGGTGTGACCAACCGGCAGTGATATTCCACCCCTATAAATTGAAACGCCGCGCCTTCCTCTCATTTACCCTAACCCTAGCCCGCGCCCTCCTCTCACTTTTATAGCGCCGTTGCCTCTAAGCTCCCTGCCGCCGCCGCGCCTCGGACCACCGCCGTCGGCTCGCGTCAGAGCTCCCGCCGCCGCCTCGACTTCGGGTTGCCGTCGCCGATCGCCTCGGACCGCCACGTCGCCTCGACCAGAGGGGCGGCCGCTCGCCTCCCATCGCCGCCTTCACCTCCACGCTGTCTCCCGCGTCGCCTCAACCTCCCACCGTCTCCCGCCGTCGCCTCGACCTCCCCACCATCTCCCCGCCGTCGCCTCGACCTCCCCACCGTCTCCCCGCCATCGCCTTGGTACTGCTCTTGCGATGTGTGAATGTGCATGTCCAGATGTGAATGTGCGAGATGTGAATGTGAATGTGAATGTGATTGTGAATGTGCGATGCTAAGGGGCCAGTCAATTCATTTGGCTTGGGGACCTAGCATGTGGGTATAGTGTTCAGTGAGGATTTGGGACTGCAATAGACAATTTGTGACAACTAATCTCAGATTTTCAGTCCCCGTTTGTTGCTCTTTGTTGCTCTGTGATGAACTAGGGTAAAAGTATGACCAGAACATTTATCTCTCTGTTTTAGGCCTTGAACTATAGACTTGAATGCTTGAAAGAATTTATTCTTTAATTGTCTACATTATACCTGTATTTTCTCGAATCATATTTTCTCAAGACTTGTTATGCTAGCTCCTCGTGTTACGATGCTATTAGAGTCATCACCGGTGACAATGTGTCTTCTTGCAGACTTGATTAGTTTGAATCGATCGATACTTACTCATTCTGATTAGTTTGATATTTGCTCGATTCGATTAATATATTCTAGTTCTTGCATAAACTGTTTAATACCAATGCGATCTGGCGATAACCTAATCGCTTAATTCTTGTCTTGGTATGTTTAAAATCGGTATTAGAGATCATCGAATTGGTAATCTGAAAGCGATTTCGACTATTGAGAGATTCGACATTTCTGTTGGACCGAAGTCTTGTGCTTGTTAACAAGGAATTAATTCTGATTTGGGTATAATTCTTGTGATGAGATTCTTAATTGTGCATTTAAGGTGGTAAGAGTTCAAGGACTAATGCATAGAATAAATTGTTAGCGATTCGTGATTGTAGTAAAGATTCTAATCTTTACTCTAACCCTAAATCTGAGAGCACCATATTCATTTTATTGTCTTTGAGACAGTAGGTATAATTCATACTCCCTCCGTTCCTATTTGTAGGGCGTTTTAGTTTTTATTGGAAGTTCCATTTTGTGAGGCGTATGCATTAAGTAGCGCATGCATAAGTAGATTAATTGGCTGAGTAATTACCAACCGCATGCATGCATGGGCGTGGCCAATAGGTGCTCTTAGGAGTAATTACCAACTGCATGCATACATGAGCATGGCCAATGGTCGCCAGATGCAGAGTGAACGAGGCATAATTAATCACAGTTAATTAGAGGAAATCCAGAAAACAAAACGTATTGATGATTTATCTTGGTCTTCGCAAAAAAACTTATACGCCCTACATATGGGAATGGAGGGAGTATTATGTATGACTTAACCATGCTTAGTGTTGTCTTGTTTATGTCATACATCTTGTTTGTGAATTATATATTCTCATATATATGCTTAAGAGGAATAATGAACAAAGTCTTGCTCTTATACTCGCACCTTCTTCAACAATAATAATCGAACACTACTTGGTTAATCTCTCGATCAATGTATCCTCACTATCGGTGTTACTTCATTGTCTTTATATCGCTCTGTTCAATTAAAATAGCTAGCTAACTAATCCGAACTTCATTTCATGATTCGCTTAGCAAATATTTAATCTATTGATCTGAATGTATGCTGAAGCTCGAATATAATCTAACAATGAGCTTGATTATCAATTTTTTAATGTGTATGTTAAGGTGGTAAGGGTTCAAACTAAGGTAAGGTTGTCACAAATTAGTCTATTACTCGTCCCTTGTGGCAAGGAGGGCCTTTGGGCAACCCGACATCGAGAACACTCAAAATAAACAAGTTGAGCTTTATGCTTGTTGCCTTGTTCATTTTACGCCCATGTGTTGTTTTGATCATTTTGCTCTATGGTTATTTATATTGCAGCCAAAAGTAAACTTCAATTTGGTGCTTTGTATATGTTCTTGAAAGATGTATACATGTGTTGTAAATATTTGTTTTGTACAGATGTATACATGTGTTGTAAATATTTGTTTTGTGCCACTAATTGTAATAGTTGTAGTTCATTTAGTTAATACTCGTGCAGGACTTTTGGGTGATAGTGAGCATACACTTAAGTGGAGTATGGGTGTCACCTCTAAGTCCAACGCATGCGTGTGAGAATCGATTCATATTTCGGGTGCCCACGAGAGGTTTTCGGGTGACTTTCGGTGTGAGTGAGCATACACTTAAGTGGAGTATGGGTGTCACCTCTAAGTCTTCCAAATATTTGTATGTGAGCAACGTATCTTGTGCACATAGATTGCCCTACCTATGTATGAAATTTCAGATTCATTATATCTCGAGAGTTAAGCTCTTAAACTTGTCAAGTTTAAGCTCTTGTAACTCTCTCTCTATATAATGAATTTGATCCTACAATTTCATGTGTATGTATATTTTGTTGACCAAAAATGTATGTGTTTACAGATGTATATATGTGACCTTGAAAGATGTATGTGTATAAACATATATATATATATTTGTGTGTATAAAGATGTATGTGTATAAAAAGTGACATATCACAATCCCGAAAACAACTGTACAAAACAATAATGAATCATTCTTATTCCACACTAAAATGATTTTAAAAAAAATAAGCCCCTGCAAGTTCAAGAAGCATGGGTGCTAGGAGGCGACATGTATCTTGACATGGAATGATTGGTGCAATCATTGCTTGTCATGGAATGATCCTGATGGCAATCATTCCATGTCTGACGCCTCCGCATCCATGCTTCTGAACTTGGAGGGGCTTATTTTTTTAAAAATCATTTTAGTGTGTAATAAGAATGATTCATTATTTTTATTAACAAATATATTCTTAAGAATATATGAATTTTTTCATATTATTTTTTCATTTCGAGGTCACAACATCACTTGATTTCCTCTCAACTCTAGCAAAATTACCATCGTTTGAATTCACAAGTTTGATGTCATGTAGCAACCATGAATGAATGCAATATAATTAACCCAATAACATTTCTGATTGCTAGGAATGGCCTCGAATCAAGGACAAGTTCCAGAGGGAGTTCGCCCTCGAATATAGACGAAGTAGGAATGGATAGCCCAAGGAATACCGAACCTCTGAGGATATTGATATGGAGCAACCTGGCGCCACAGCCACGGACCAAGCTGACGCGACTGCCATGGACCAAGCTGACGCCACTGCCATGGACCAAGCTGACGCGACTAACATGGGCGAGGTAAAGTATTAGTACGTTGTGATTCCCAAAATATTGTAGGGTCATACGACTAATAACAAGATCCAATTGTAGGCTCAAACGTCTGGTGAACAAAGGCGGCGCGCAGGTCGTGGCCCGAGCAAGATGCCTAAGGGCGTTCACAACATAGTCCAGCTCTCGGAAGTCGGGGAACCTGCTATACCCGCGTCGGCATAGGCCAGTCAGAGGCGACTGCATGAGTACTTGCTAGGGATAACGTGCCCATCAGCTATAGATCATGGACCGGCCGCGAAGGTGATCAGTGGGTGGTTCCCGATGACCTGAAGGACTCGCTATGGGCCAAGCTAAAACAAGTATTCCATTTCCCCCAAGGGCCAGAGTTGGTTGCAAAGAAACGTGCACTAAGTATCATGTGCACATGCTGGAAGAATTGGAAGACTCAGCTGAATAAGAACTATGTGAAGAAGAATGTCACGCCAAATTTTAACATGTTTCCAAAGATAAGGGAATTTTGGAAGGACTTTGTGGAGTACAGGAATTCTGAAGAAGCCTAGACAGTGAGTCAGAAGAACAAGGCTAACGCGGATAAGAATATGTACCCTCACACACTAGGCACTGGTGGCTACGTGAAGAAAATACCTGCATGGGATAGCCGCGAACAAGAGCTAACCCTCAAGGGCGTTACTCCTGCGACGGTCGAGTTCACTGCACGATCAAAGCACTGGTTGCTTGGGAGGGGGCTTCGCCTCGAAGATGGCGGCTTGAGCTTCAGGAGCGATAGAGCCCGAGAGGTGTCGCAGAAAATATCAGATGCTCACGTGGAGTCTTCCCAAGGGCTTTTCAGGCCACGAAGGGAGAATGATGAGCTGACTGTTGCCCTGGGTAACAGGGAGCATCCTGGGCGCACCGAGGAGTTGGTTTGGTGCCGTGGAAAGAAGGCTTCCCAGCTGACGCATCGTTGTACAAGCGGTCGAAAAGAATAAGAGAAGATGAACTGCAAAGTCAAATACAAGATATTGTGGCAAGAGCGTTAGAGGAAGAGAGAGCGAAGCTGGATTAAGTTGTGGAGCAAGAAGTACAGAAAGCTCTCAGCTCACGACCGCCACTCGATGACAGCCCTCGGAACCTCAGTCACGGTGTTCTTAAGAGCAGCTACGCGTCCACAACGATTCCGGGAGAGCATCGACTCCATTTTCCAGTGGATATGACTGAAGAAGAACGCAAAGTGCAAACGAAGGCCGAGGTAACATCTCACTTCCAAAAGGTGCCATCACCGGAGAAGACTAAAGTCGATGCTAATGCGCAGGAGTTTTTCTTGAGTATGGCAAAAGCCAAAGAGACAGGGCGGGCTTCTGAACCTTCGGAAATGTCGGACTACGAGCGCATCTCCAGAAAGCAAAACTTGAAGATGGCTAGTGCTGAGGCGTCGATGTCGCAAGCTCAAAAAGATGCTGCGGAACAATGTCGTAATTACAAGCTAGGTCTAAGCAGGAAGTACATTTTGGGGCAACCGCTGGCTCCCCCAGAAGATTTAGAGAACCTAACAACAAAATTGTGGCGCGTCCATCAGTATTACATGCAGCAGTGCCAAGAGGGTATGTGGGCGGTCCCAGTGAAATACAAAGATTTGGATTTTCACAATGGGGATGGCATGTTCGTTAGAGTTCTCATGAATTGTATATGTTGTAATTGGCGGATGCTCTGGACGCGTCCTTTGGTCGACCGTGGACTTTGTAAGTCTCTATTTATATTATTGTATATTCTTCTACCGCTCAATCAGTATGTCTAACTTCTTTTTACATATGTAGAATGGAGATACAGATATGTAGAAGAAATAAGGATGAAGATTTAGGATTTCTCGATCCGGGGCTTGTCAACGAGAAACTCGTCCGTGATGACCCAAAGTTTGTTGAAGACTATTTATTTAAGACTTTCTACAAGCTGAAAAACAAAACCTCCGTACTTGTACCCTATAACTTTCAGTACGTATTACCCTACTTCTAATATTGTTTTACTATTTTTGCGTGACACGGTGTGGGACTAATAGGCTATGTTAACATATATGTCTAGTTATCACTGGGTCCTCCTCGTCATCGAGTTAGAAGCTAGCAGGGTTTTTGTCTTGGACTCGATGAGAAAAGAACTTCGTGAGTATGAACATAATTTTTGGAAGATGATGAACAGTTAAACTCGATCGTTGCGTTATTGCTCTAGTAATATTTTATTCTATTGTATTTAAGGTTAATTACTATTTAAAATCATTCACAACGCATTCATACGGTATTGCAAGAAAGGTGGTCCGCATCTTCCCTCTGAAAACTTTCAAAATAATAAGACTTTCCATGCATGAGGCAGGACCTGGGAAATAGTTTATCGCATACTACGTATGTACAAATTTACATGCAATTGTCACGAAGAGTGTCGGCTATAACGAAGCCATGGTATATAATTACACATTCATGCCTACTTTTCTTTCATTTAACATCTATCATCATTAATTAAATTTCTCTTTTCTTCAATAATAGCGCTCCAAGATGAGAACCAATCAGTTACTGCCAAAAGAAATTTTAGCAATTCAAGAGCATATCATTGGATTCAATGACGAATGTGTCATCGATCCAAAGGCGAGTTCCACGACGACGACCTCGATCCAAAGTGAGCGAGATGTACTCACACAACATTTGTGAACAGACTATTGTAAAAACTAAATATTGTGATGCTTTAATATATTTTAATTATGATCTAACGACGCTTTATATACTATATATTTGAAGGCAACATATCATGTGCACACGAGGCCTTCCGTGTACACATCGTGCACACCAACTAATAAAAGTCACGAAAACTACGAAAAATTTTGTAGATGTACTTCATAGATTACTCTACCTATGTATAAAATTAGGGTTCAAATTCAATACATATGAGGACTTACAAAAAGGAGTTTTTGTAAGTCCTCATATGTATTGAATTTGAACCCGCAATTTTATACATAGGTAGAGTAATCTATGAAGTACATCTACAAATTTTTTCGAATCGGTTGTCACCGCTTTCGTCAGAACCCAAGCGATGATATCTACGAATCACTATCGGTTTTTAGAGGTATAAGCAGAGATATACATATATCCTCGCGGATTCTAGAATGAATGGCGAGATAGTTGAGTATCACTGCGGATGCTAGTGTAAACCGGCGAGATAGTCGAATATCATGCGCCGGTTGTATAATGAATGGCGAGTGATATCTATTATCCTTCGCGGATCTGAGCCGGTAGTGATAACCCCGAGTATCACTGCCGACCAATCACTGCCGGCGCCCATAACTGGCAGTAATGGCGTGGACGAACCGGCAGCGATGACCTATTCTGTAGTAGTGCGTGTTCGTGCGACTATTCCCTCCATGCATGCCGGCTTCAAGGTACCTACAAACCATAAGCAAGCAAGCGTGAGTCGAAGACTCAGCCAAGCACAGTAACTAGTAATAACAATAACAATACCAATTAAAGTAATTAAATTAATAACATGCTCATATTGTTCGTATCAAATGAACAGGTATGTAATATAAGGAAAAGCACCATCTGTTATCCCATCGACTACAAGGCTCATGTATTTCACTTACCTCATGCCAACATTGGATGAGTTCACGACTCGACCCATCCTTAACCTGAAAACTTCCCTCAACTCAAGGACCATCCATTACCGTTCATCATTAGTAATAACATGCACTGCATCAGACATCGTCATAAAACACCCAATTTGTCACAATCACACGTTGACCATCACTCGAGGTTATGCAATGCAGTTATGCGTGAATGTCCATATGCACCTTTTAAAGCCTATACCGGTATAGCTAGGTGGGCACCCGTCAATGCCACACTTCGCCCCGCCCTTTTTCATGCGGGGGCAAATCCTCCACTCCTATGCACATGAATGCATATGATGCAACCACAGCTCTTACTATTAGGTCGACCCATAAATAAATTCTTTCTCGACATTACCACTGACAAATCATAATCGCATACCGAATTGCAACTCCTCTCATCCTTAACTTACCATCCTCATTACTCTAATTCTATTCATGAGTAACCTTGATAATAAAACACATGCATTCAAGAAGGCAATTAAGTGTAACAATAAGCGGCGATGCTCTACCATGCAATACTCATTATAAAGCACTTGCAATCATACAAGCAATAATCTACCTATAACGTCCATCGGAGGTACCGAATCATACAAGCGGTGTTTTCACCGGATCCTACTAAAACAAGTCCAATACATGTTAAGCATACCGATTACGACGTCACCATTCTAATCCAAAACAATTACAACGAATAAGAAAAGAATCAACCAAATCTAGTACAAAGGATCTAAGCAAAACATAGCGCGCCAGATATACAACTAGCCAATTTGCCAAAAGCAGCTAAAGAATCATATGAAATGCACCTTTACGATATTAAATTGAAAACAACCTTCCATGGATCAAATCACAACGTAGACATTTCAGATTGCCGGTTCATAGCCTTGCTTTCTTGCATCGACCAATTAATAGCATATATCACACAAAAGAGGTTGATCATACTAATGCAACCATTATATCACATCATAATCTCAAGCATTCACACGATGTACTTGCCTTTACTGACGCGTGAGGCAACGCGGGGTCGAGACCACCCCCCGAAGACACTCTCCTTGAGCTTGCACTGTCTGGGCTGCCATCCAACGAAGTCAAAGAGAAGGGCAGATTAGATAAGGGAGCAAGAAGACCACCATCTTTTGTGCTTAATCTCCTACTATCCCTTTTATTACCAATCACTAGAGATAAATACTAATCAATCATACTAATGGAAGCTTGTATATATATATATATATACCATGTGATTACTGTGCTATTCCCTGGATCAGTAGCTAGCACTCACATGTTTACAAAAATTGGAAATCACAACCATACAATACATTAATTAAGCGGAAACGATAATATAAAGAAATATTACAACTCAGAGAATCTGGCAGCAAAAGAAGCAATATCCTGTAGTTTGCCCAACCGACCCTCAGCAGTAACCGACTGCATAACTCCTTAGATAGAATACGACGAAGAAAATCCCGCAACTTACGATGAACAACTCCGAAGCTTCGCTTACTAAACCACCTACAATATAATTAGGCAAGGGTGAGTATTTTACATACTCAGCAAGACTTGAGTAAAGCCTATCATACATGCAGGCCACTTCAAAGGAAAGGTTTCTACAGTTAATTTGCATAAAGCGAATTGAATTTGTAAATCAAGTTATTTGCAAACGGAATTTATAAAAGCATTTGATTGATAACAAATAAGTAAAGCATATGTAACACTCACAGTCCTCCATGACGTGAGCGACGAATCATTCACATTCCTGAATTTCCATCAATGTCGGCCCTTCGACGAAAATCCCAGTTTGCAAAACAAATGATACCAACCCATTTGAAAAATAATAAAACATTTAACATTGGAATGACTTCACCGAGTGCTCATGACCGCGAGCGCGGCTAATCGATTAGATTTAAACTCTGCAGAGGTGTACAACTTTACCCGCAAGGAATGATCAACTTTTGCCCGACACACTTCGGAATCGGCCAAAAATATGAAGTGCGAGGATAACGCTTAAGGGTTTTGGACTAATAGGAATAAGATGCAAACCTTAATGGAATATGATTCTTTTTATAGATCAGGGTAGTATAAACTTTGTACAGTGTTTCTAAACTGATTTTACTAATTTTAGTATTTGGATGAGTCATTTTATGTACTGTTGAAATAGACTAAATGCCCACATTTGCAAACCTTAAATCGGCCAAGTTTCAATCTTAATTTCCAACTAACCTATACATGATTCTGGACTCATTTTTCAGGCATTAACATAATACCATCCTAGGAATGTTTTAAGGTTGATCTGGCATTATTTCAGCTTTAATTGCAATAGATAAACTATCTACTTGTTGTTATAATTAACATTTTCTTTCATTAAGAACATGCAACTAAATCTTATTTTAAATGTATTTGCATACATGGATTCTTGCTGTTTTTAGGAACTTGATATAATTTACATTATCAATTTGTGAGCCATCATGCCATTGTTTTGCTAATGGCCATATCATGGTTAATTAATGATTTATGAAGCAATTATGTTAAACTTGGTCCTAAGATTAAATATTTTTGCATGATTAGGTTTATTACAATCCCGAAGCACATCATCATTTCTTATGTGATTTTATGAACTATTATACACTCATTTCTATTGATGGCCATTTCAAGCATTATTAATGGTTGCTAAACAAATGAATTAAACTTAGTTCAAATATTAAATGTATTTGTATATTTGAATACATCCTGAATTCTAAAACCTCATGAATATTGATTTCATCACCTCATTACTTATTATTCACAAATTCTCATTAACATTATATTAGCACTAAAATCAAAGTTTAATTTAAATAATAATCCTATACTTCAAAAACTAAATATTTTTACATATTTAGATTCCTCTCGATTTTAAATGGATACAGAAATTTGTCCCACTGAAATTTGATTAAAACTTCAAAAGATATTCAAGATTGAATTCCACTCGGTTTGTAATTAATCGGGCAATCAAAATACGTTTTCGACATTTGGGAGGCGCCTTTTCACCTTTGAGCGGAGCTCGGGTGAACCCACACGAGCTGGGACCCGCCCGACAGAGACAGAAAGCAGGGGATGGCCTAGGGCTTCCCGGCGATCTTCCGGCGAGGGCGACGGCACCAGGAGGTAGAGCTCGGCGAGGAGAGTCCGAGAGTGGTGTCGATTCGGCGAAGAGAAAAGCGGTAGCGGTAGGTTGCCGAGCGACGTTAATGGCGACTCGGGGAGAAGAAGACAAGGCCATTAGAGGTGAAATCGGTGGCTAATTAAGCATGAGGGGATGCTAGGGGTTCCGTTTTGAGGTTCACTGAAGGAGAAGGCGGAGGAGCTCCATACACTGCCTTTGAATTTGGAGAAGAAGAGGCAAGCGTGGCAAGATGATTTCGCATGAAGAGCTCGAGATTTTCTTGAGGGCTTCGATGCTTGAGGCTTGGTGATGCTCTAGCCCACCAGATTTGAGAATGTTTAAGCGAATCACAAAATCACGATGGGATTTGGAGCTTCGCTTTGACAATGGGGGAATTGTGGAGTCTGCGCCGGCTTGAGGAGAGGAAGAGGAAGTGAGTGGAGGGAAAGTGAAGCACCCTACGCTGGTGATCTCTGAGATGCCATGTATAGCTCGGTAGTGGGCTGTACTCCATGCTTCGGGAGAGTTCCCAGTGGAACAAACGGAGGCTGCTAGTGGAACGAACGGAGACCAAGGCGATGCATTCGGCAGTGAGCTCTGGGGTCCACTGTCAGTGACTGGAGTTTCTCTTTGGGCTAACGGCACGGGAAGTCGATGAATGGCCCACGCGTCGGTGGCAAATTCGAATTTCTAATTTCATTTTGATTTTCCTTTTGAGATCAATTGAAGTCTATTATTTTTCAAACTTTGTTTTTCAAAAGGATTTGATTTCAGAATGCTTATGTAAAATTTCCAACTCCATTTGTGATTCCATTATTTTATGCGAATTCCGACAATATATTATTTTGGATTTAAAAGTTATCTTTTCATTTTACTTCTTCATTATTTTATGCATAAAATCTCAATGCTGGCTCAGATGATTTAATTGAATGATCAGGGTTCTCGTGGCAATTTTCTATATTTTTACTTTTTTGTATTCTTGCCTTTTTCTATTTTTCCTTCTTTATTTTCCATTTATTGAATTTTTCATGTGAAGAACAATTCCAAAGAAAATCAAATAAAATTCAGCAATGGCAAGGAAACTCAGAAATAATAATATTCAAAATTAAATTATTCATTTTCACTTTTATTAAATTTTCAGGATGTTACAGATCTACCCCCCTTACAAAAAATCTCGACCTCGAGATTTGGCGGGTCTAAGGAAAAAGTATTTCTAAGAGAAATCAGGAAACTTCTCCTGGAGTCGATCTTCTCGTTTTCCAAATTGCTTCTTCTTCAGGATGAGTGCTTCGCTGAATCTTGATCGTTTTGTGGGGTTTATTACGAGTGTGGCGTTTAGTTTCTCTTAAGATTTTAGTTCGATTTCATTTAGCTAGACGAGTTTAGAAAGAAGACGAAAATATTTCCTTATTTTCGATACCTAAAAGATACGATGAATACTAGAGCTAGGATGACAACTCCAACTTATATGCCCTTTTCTTTTCTTTTCTTTTTCATCTTCAACGATGCGATATGGCCTAATATATCGTGACGCTAGGTTATCCTGGATTTGGAAATAGCGAATACCACGAACCTTGCAATTCTCGAGAGTGAGATAGATTTGGGAATTATTTCTCGCAGGTGACCTTCTCGTTTGGTTGACACTTCGTTTTTATTGTAATTGCTTTACCGGACCTTCGTCTTGCGATTCCAAGCTGACGTGCGAAGAAATAGAGAAGAATTTTATTTGAGTTTTAGGTAAGTAGATGAGAGATACTAATATTATCTACGCATCCCTTTTCATTGAATAACTAGTATTGTTTATAAGGATAATTCAATTTAGAGAGTGGTATATGGTATATTTAGAATTTTTGAGGCGAAGGAAAGGTTGCATTGTCATTAGATTCATTTGGGAAGAATCGAGCGATTAATACCATGAAGAGTATTTGAATACAATGGCTGATTTGTATAATTCAACCTCAGCTGATGAAATGAGCTGAGAATAAACGTCAGTCTAGGTTGACTTTAGATTGAAAACAAGGTAGAGATAATTCAAGTATTAGATTGAGGTAGAAGAATTATAAGAGGATCCTGGTGATTTAATTCGTTTGATCATTTTAATAAACAGAGGGTTTTGATTTCCTTTGGATTTGACAACTATGAAAAAGTGAAATGTACAGGGCCCAAAAGATTGATTGCAGGAATTGAATACACAAAGGATGTGCTCAATATCACATTAAGAGTCAGATACAATCACATCAGAAGATGTCCTACGTTCAAAGCTTGATGCCGAAGCAGGGGTTGCTTTAGACACTTGATGTTTTCTAAGTCTTTGCGATGGCTTGGAAATTACTAATGTCTTCCTTGATGAGGTGAAGTAGAACTATTTTTGGGCAGATGTTGGCGGAGTGTCCGAGTTCTTGTCGGTTGTTGCAGGTGATGTTGTTCGTTTTATTCGAAACAATGGAAAGATTGTTTGCTAATGTTACAAAATAGATGATCAGGGAGTGACTAGGATCAAAGAGTTGACCATGGAGTTAAACTTGAATTATGGTGGGGTTCAATTACATAAATATTGTACCTAGTATTATGTCGAGTAGGTCATAAACTTCTTTCGCAGGTAAATGCCATGAATAACTGGGATAGATATTTTGGGTTGGATTTGATGTATGACTTAGGAATCGTTGGTTTTCATATTCTTGAAGCCAGTTTTAGGGTTGTTACAAAGCGTCCTAGGGTTGCGAATGAAATAGAGTCTGCTTCTGATTTAGGTAATTGTATTTAGGTAATTGTTGGCATAATGCTCCATGTCTACCATAACAAAAGTAAATAATATTGGCTTTCCGATTTTTTTGTACCAGATGGATGTTTATTGGTGTTGTTGTAGTAAATGTGGGGCAATGAGCTGGGCACTGTTACTTACAAGAGATAAGGATGGTGGTACCAGTGTATAAATGGGTGACGTTTTATGGTGCTTGTTAGAGAAGAAACAGGGTAAACTGAGAAAACTCTGGATAGGTATTTAAAAGAGAAATGAGGATGTTCCCACAAAATATGAACGGGTGTGAGTAAAGGCGACTAAGTTGCAGCAGGTCTGTGCAACAAGTAGCAGTTTCACTGTTTGATCAACCTAGATATGGGGAAAGCTTAATGGCTGAGTGTATATGCGATGACAGTGAATGACAGGGTTAAACTAGACGCACATGTGCAGGGGTACAAAATGATTTATATAGGCGCTTAAGGCAGTGTAAACAAGGTTTGAACGGCGACAGTTTTGGTAACTGGTTAAGTGATGACATTGAAAATTCAATGGCATAGGACATGGCTGAGGTAGAGATAAAAGTATGACGGCTATTCCACCACCATTACTAGCATCAGTGAGCTGGGCATTGTGTTGGCTTGCCACGGTGGAGTGAGGGAGGCGGTGCGCCATACCGTGGTGATCATCGGGCAGTGGGAGCAAGTCATTGAAGCAAACGCCAAATGTGGACGCAAAGAAAATTTGCGCTCTACTCTGTATCAGGCTTGTTCGAAGAAAAGACAGAGGAGAGGAGAATAAAAAGACTAGATGAAAAGGTGCAATGAATTGCACTAGATGTTTGATTTTAACCAAGACACAGAAAGTTGACTACTTGCTGTCGTGGAGAAGAAAAGTATGCATCTGATGATTTTGTTCAGTTAGTTGTACGCTTAATATTATCTCGTGAGTTTCAATTTGTTGCTTCTTAGAACCTTCTTTAGCCCAATGACTTTCTTTATCAGACAGGAAACATGCCACTGGAGATTACCCTTTACTACTTTCTTAATGAAGATAGTTAGGATCAAATGTTGTTCCTTTAATTCTTTAAGCAATATTTCCTATACAACCGATTTTTTTTCTTTCTAATAACCAAATCCTAAGCAACCAAGGATTGGAGTTCCATCTGTTGAGGCTGAAGTGCAGTGGTGATTAATGAATCAAGGGGGTATTGAAATGGACAATGATCTTGACCTTCGCAAAGTTAACAAATGGTGTTACTTATAGGACGTTGTCCAGTGGAATAATTTCCTTCACAGCTGGAGCAACTAGTTGCACTCCGACCAATAGTATGTCCTGTTTCTCCCTAGCAAGTGCAAACACGATCTTCGGATTGGCTGGGTTGACAACACTTCAAGGAACAATGTGTAGGTATCAAATAAGGTATATAAGTAGGTTTCTAATCTAAACCATTTTCTTTTCCAGCAAGGATTACGCGAACGTTGGAAATACTTTGTGCTAGTTGCTAAAACAAAAGGTGTGCGTTTGGTGATTTTGTTCAATTATGGAGAGTATTTACACCATGGTTACAGATTCTTGATAATCATTTTTCTTGGTTTGGGGTTTTTGCGAACCTTGAAAAAGTGGAGAGTTCGATGTTTGCTAGGTTGACAAGGAAGTGCTTTAGCTAAATCTGAGAAGATTCGGTTGGACTTAGATAGGATTATCATTTCTTGGCATTTGAGTATCTTGCGGTTTTACAAAGTAGATGAGAAGTGTTAGCAATTTATATTGAGAATCATTAGTAAGAATAAGCTATTTAAGGGGAAGTACAGAGTATATTAAAATACTTGAGATGAGCGAAAGGATGCATTTTAACCAGATTTATTTGGGAAAAGCTGGAAGTCAATTCTGAAGGCTAAAGATTGTATTACTCATTACTTTCAGTGGTTACATTAATGAATTGTGTCGCATGCATCCAGCAATATTATTTATTAAAGTTACTTAGATGAAATTCTATTAGGTTAGAGGCATTTTGCAACCACGTTTGGCAAGATGTTGGAATCGGAGAAAGATGGTTAGATAAGAGTTACCTATATCATGAAGTAATATTCGATCCAATTAACTCTAGTTGCGGTTTCTAAGCAGATTAGGTAGTTTCTAGTTTGGTTTATGAGGCAACATTTCATTCTTTAAAATCTTTTTAATTAAAATTTTCTTATTAAGCAGGGTTAACACGTCGTAAATTTCAACCTAGTGGTTTTACATTCACGAGAGCAACCCGAAAGCAATAGAAAAGATTTACAACCAAAAATTTCAATAACACAGAAATACTATACATATATATTCAACTTAATATGTAGGAAGGGTATCTAAGGTTTTTCTTTTACTGGCCATATGTATTTATGTATAAAAGGTGTACTATATAGCTAGAATAATATGTAGCTCGTATACTGCTATGTTCCAAAGTAGACTATTCAGTGACGAGTTTCTTTTAATCTTCGCACCACTTGTTGTGTTAGTCTTCCGAGGCTTCGATGAAGTTGGAGAGATTGTGCTGCTCGTTATTTCCATCTTCTTGAAGTTGTCGATGCAAACATCATGACGTTGCTGACTTGTTACCAGAATTTTTTTTTCCAGAAAATTTGATGGTGGTTTTCAATTTGCCGAAAGACAGTGAAAGAAATATTGCTAAAAGAATAGCTTAGGAGTAGAGTAGGAAAACTCTACAAAGGAGAAAATGAGTGTACAGATAGGAAGATTAATCTCTATAGTTGGGGAATAGAGTATAGGTATAACTGATGCTATCCTTTTTATATCTCTTTTAGGAAATAGAGTTTTCAACTTTTTCGGTTTTCCTTTTGACGGTCATTCCAATATTTATATTCTGGGAGCATAGAACTTTTCTGATTCTAACTTAAACTTACAGTACATAGTTTAGACAAAATAATGAGGTGAATTTTTAAGGCACGACGAGGAGCCGTTATTGAAAAGACCAGGTTTTAGCTAGCAGAAGATGATTAAAGTAAACTAGTGGTTACCAATATGGCAAGATATTGGTATTAATCTGTATACAAATGGCGCGACTTCTAGAAGCTAGTAGCAGTAATGGGGCTATATTACTAATCTTGATGAAACTTGATTTTGAGAGAAGTCAACAACCATCCGAAAGTCTCTGTTCAGGAGAATATAACTATTCTGGTTCCAACTCTTTTTTTATGGTACATAATTTAAGCAAGGTGATAAAGTGAGTTTTAAAGCATGATCAAGAGTTATTGGTGAAAAAGATTATGTTTCAATTAACCTAAAGCAGCTTAATTTTGCTTAGTGTTTACTAATAAGGTGATATCTTAAACTTGGTTTATATATAGGGAGGATGCGGTTTTGAGAGGCTAAAAGCAGACATGGAGACTATGTTACTAATCTGGATGAGATTAACTTTTAAAAAGGTTAATGACCCGATAGATTATACAGGTAAGAAGTTTATATAGAAGAAGGGACAAGTTTGTATAAAGTTTTACAGAAGGAAGAGATAACCTATTTTATAATTTCTCATTTATCCTATGGTTTGAATTTTTCATAGTCATACATAAGGACAATTTATTATGAAACTTTAACCTGGAGGTTAAGTTCACATACAAATCAGTCCTGACACTCAGAAACAAAACCAATTCTAAGTAGCAAGACATAACGACAACATAAATTGCTCTATATAACTAGAGCGGAATAATATGCAACGCATAAGGGATCTTAACTTATGACAGATCGTAAGATATTCTAATCTTCTACCCTTTTTCGGCTGGGTGGTGCTATTTCTTCATGAAGTGGAATCTTCGAGTTATACTTCTGTTTTGTCGAGGTTAGCGAAGCGTTGTATGACTTCCTGGAGATTGTTGTCGCCTACATTGTAGTCTTCAATGGTTGTCATGAAAGATGACAGCAACATCTCAAACATCTTCACAAGCAACACTGAAGATGAACCATGAGCAGAGATTTCTTTTTGAGGTAAGGGGAATTTGTTTACAAAACAAAATGAAAGTAGAGATAAGAGTAGAGTCTTAAGAATGAGGAAAGGATGGCAAAGTCTACATTTTGCAATTATGCTAGCTTCGGAAAATAAAATTTGGAATTGGTTTATTCCAATGGTAATGACCATTCTATCTAGGATTTATCCTACGGTCAGTATAGCTCTGATACCAAAGCTGTGAGACCCCGTTCTGATGAACAGGAACCTTCATGTGATTACTGTGCTATTCCCTGGATCAGTAGCTAGCACTCACATGTTTACAACAATTGGAAATCACAACCATACAATACATTAATTAAGCGGAAACGATAATATAAAGAAATATTACAACTCAGAGAATCTGGCAGCAAAAGAAGCAATATCCTGTAGTTTGCCCAACCGACCCCGCAGGCAACTGACCAGGCATAACTCCTTAGATAGAATACGACGAAGAAAATCCCGCAACTTACGATGAACAACTCCGAAGCTTCGCTTACTAAACCACCTACAATATAATTAGGCAAGGGTGAGTATTTTACATACTCAGCAAGACTTAAAACAAAGCCTATCATACATGCGAGCCACTTCAAAGGAAAGGTTTCTCTGTTAATTTGCATAAAGCGAATTGAATTTGTAAATCAAGTTATTTGCAAACGGAATTTATAAAAGCATTTGATTGATAACAAATAAGTAAAGCATATGTAACACTCACGATCCTCCATGCGTGAGCGACGAATCATTCACATTCACGAATTTCCATCAATGTCGGCCCTTCGGCGAAAATCGATTTGCAAAACAAATGATACCAACCCATTTGAAAAATAATAAAACATTTAACATTGGAATGACTTCACCGAGTGCTCATAACATGGCCTTGACTAATCGATTAGATTTAAACTCGCAGAGGTGTACAACTTTACCCGCAAGGAATGATCAACTTTGCCCGACACACTTCCTTAGGTGTGACGTCAAGAAGACCATACATAGTCATTACATTACCTAGACATGGCTTTGATGAGCCCGGGACGTTAATCCCCTGCCGTAGAACTAGAAACACACACCCAAGCCGTGGATCCACATTCGCACACCCAACACAACGTTTCTAAACACGGTATGCACCGTTGCATTAGCAAGTAGAAACCCCGTCAGGTAGACCTGACTGGAATACCTGTGCATGCTCCCGCCTACCAATGTACAAAGCCATGTCTAATTAACATAATAGCTATGGCTAACCCATCCTCACCCTTGTGGTTTGTACGAAAATCTCGGATCAATAGCGTCCCATTGCTCGGTCCTTAAAAGTGACACAGGCGACACTTCACCCTACACTACGTGCAATTCCTGTTGCACATCCGGCTATTGCCAATAATCGCCCGCATCAAAGCATAGTTTTCTTTTGGGTTTTTAATCCAAGTACCCGCAATCAACAGTGACATTTTCAATGTTTTCAGGAAACAAATACTGGTTTGATCATGAACATCATTGACTCTAAAGCAGGGCTAAGCATGAATAATATGAACGCATATACCCAGGATGACATTAAGTAATGTCTAGTCCTATTCTGTGGTTATCAAGGTTCACACATTCATAATCATCAAAGGAGGATCACGAGACAACAGGTATAACTACCAAAACCACAAGATAGCAATTTACGTAAAATAAACGCATGCATAAAACAATTTGATGCACAAAAGGAATATAAAATACTGGGATCAATATGGTCAAAGGATGCTTGCCTTGCTTAATTACTGCTTACTGTGAAGACGAGGATTGCGGTTGACGACGACGAAGAAGATAGAGACGTCGGGTTCTACACGTCGATCAACGGAAAATAACGCAAAACAATAAACTTCAATAAGAGCGAAACAACATAAATAGAAAGAACAATTAAAACTCTTCACACGAAGTAGGGATTGCTCTTTATGGGTTTATTAATCTTATTTTACAAATTCAAGATGCTAAAATTGGTTGAGATTAAATAGAATTAATTATTAGTTGAAAGCTTTCATTGATTTACTATTCATAACATGAGTTTCTGCCAAATCTTTAATACTTACAGGTTTTGCTTTATTAAGATTCAGATTCAAAGCAAGGTGAAATATGAATATCTTCTTATGCTACTACAGATCATTCCCTAACGATCAATTCTAGACTATTCTTTACTAAATTTGGATTTAGATGAATTGCTTTGCGAGTTAATGAATAGGCTTAACTGATCACATTAGGCTGCGAGTTAAAAGTTCTTTATCTTTAATTGGTTTTGCTTAGAATGAGCTTCATGCAAGATAGATCTATTGATTTAGACTACTGGCTTTATTTATGTGATATTTAAGAATGTTCTGGTGATAAAAATAACTTAACTACGGATTCCTTCATTATTACCTAAAGTTTATTCGTTCGTATTAAGGTCTAAAGTAATGTGATTACTTAGGGTTATTCAGCTATTAAGATTTGTATGTAAAACATGATGAAATATAGTTATTTCTCCATAATAAGATGGTTTATACTTTGTATAACAATCCTAAGCTAATTCCATAAATTTTAGGATTTTTGGACAAGACTATAAACTTCTCGCTAAAATGGTTCATGCTACACTTAAAGACCATACTATTCAAAATCGGCAGGAAGGGGAAAATAAGGATTAATGCTTAAGGATTTTAAGCTATTTGGATTAATACGCAGACTTTGATAAAATAAAGTTATTTCTTTAGGACATGGTAGAATGGACTTCGCCTAGTGATTCTAAACTAGATTTATAAGTTTTACGATTTAGATGAGACATCATATTCGTTGTTGAAATAGCTCAAGTGGCATTGTTAAGTTGGCGTTATTCGAATCGGCCAAAAATATGAAGTGCGAGGATAACGCTTAAGGGTTTTGGACTAATAGGAATAAGATGCAAACCTTAATGGAATATGATTCTTTTTATAGATCGAGTAGTATAAACTTTGTCAGTGTTTCTAAACTGATTTTACTAATTTTAGTATTTGGATGAGTCATTTTATGTCTTGTTGAAATAGACTAAATGCCCACATTTGCAAACCTTAAATCGCCAAGTTTCAATCTTAATTTCCAACTAACCTATACATGATTCTGGACTCATTTTTCGGCATTAACATAATACCATCCTAGGAATGTTTTAAGGTTGATCGGCATTATTTCAGCTTTAATTGCAATAGATAAACTATCTACTTGTTGTTATAATTAACATTTTCTTTCATTAAGAACATGCAACTAAATCTTATTTTAAATGTATTTGCATACATGGATTCTTCTGTTTTTAGGAACTTGATATAATTTACATTATCAATTTGTGAGCCATCATGCCATTGTTTTGCTAATGGCCATATCATGGTTAATTAATGATTTATGAAGCAATTATGTTAAACTTGGTCCTAAGATTAAATATTTTTGCATGATTAGGTTTATTACAATCCCAGAAGCACATCATCATTTCTTATGTGATTTTATGAACTACTATACACTCATTTCTATTGATGGCCATTTCAAGCATTATTAATGGTTGCTAAACAAATGAATTAAACTTAGTTCAAATATTAAATGTATTTGTATATTTGAATACATCCTGAATTCTAAAACCTCATGAATATTGATTTCATCACCTCATTACTTATTATTCACAAATTCTCATTAACATTATATTAGCACTAAAATCAAAGTTTAATTTAAATAATAATCCTATACTTTAAAAACTAAATATTTTTACATATTTAGATTCCTCTGGATTTTAAATGAATATGAAATTTGTCCCATTGAAATTTGATTAAAACTTCAAAAGATATTCAAGATTGAATTCCACTCGGTTTGTAATTAATGGGCAATCTGAAAATCGTTTTGACATTTGGGGCGCCTTTTCACCTTTGAGCAGGGGCTCGGTGAGCCACTACAACTGGACCCGCTTGACAGAGACAGAAGCGGGATGGCCTAGGGCTTCCGGCGACAGCGCTCGGCGATCTTCGGCGAGGGCGGCACCAGGAGGTAGAGCTCGGCAGGAGAGTCCGAGAGTGGTGTCGATTCGTGAGCGGAAAGGGCAGGGCTGGCCGAGGTTGGGCGCAGCGTTAATGGCGCTCGGGGAGAAGAAGACAAGGCCATTAGAGGTGAAATCGGTGGCTAATTAAGCATGAGGATGCTAGGGGTTCCGTTTTGAGGTTCACTGAAGGAGAAGGCGGAGGAGCTCCGCCACAATGGCTTGGTTGGAGAAGAAGAGGCGTGGCAGCATGATTTCGCATGAAGAGCTCGAGATTTTCTTGAGGGCTTTCGATGCTTGAGGCTTGGTGATGCTCTAGCCACCGGATTTGAGAATGTTTAATGAATCACAAAATCGCGATGGGATTTGGAGCTTCGGCTTGCTTGCAATGGGGGAATTGCAGGAGTCTCATGCTTGAGGAGAGGAAGAGGAAGTGAGTGGAGGGAAAGTGAAGCCATGCGCTGGTGATCTCGAGGCGCCATGTATAGCTTCGATGAGTGGGTTGTACTCCATGCTTGGAGAGTTCGATGGAACGAGCGAGGCTGCCAATGGAACGAAGCGGAGACCAAGCGATGCATTCGGCGATGAGCTCTGGGGTCCTTGTCGATGTTGGAGTTTCTCCTTTGGGCCAACGGCACGAAGTCGATGAATGGCCCACGCGTCGGTGGCAAATTCGAATTTCTAATTTCATTTTGATTTTCCTTTTGAGATCAATTGAAGTCTATTATTTTTCAAACTTTGTTTTTCAAAAGGATTTGATTTGAGAATGCTTATGTAAAATTTCCAACTCCATTTGTGATTCCATTATTTTATGCTAATTCAGACAATATATTATTTTGGATTTAAAAGTTATCTTTTCATTTTACTTCTTCATTATTTTATGCATAAAATCTCAATGCTGGCTCAGATGATTTAATTGAATGATCAGGGTTCTCGTGGCAATTTTCTATATTTTTACTTTTTTGTATTCTTGCCTTTTTCTATTTTTCCTTCTTTATTTTCCATTTATTGAATTTTTCATGTGAAGAACAATTCCAAAGAAAATCAAATAAAATTCAGCAATGGCAAGGAAACTCAGAAATAATAATATTCAAAATTAAATTATTCATTTTCACTTTTATTAAATTTTCAGGATGTTACAAATCAACATTTCAAACAACTTGATAATCTATTATGAGTAAAGACTGAAGACTAATCTACTAACGTGCTTGCATGCCTTGGTGATCCATTCCTTTTAACTAGCAGATATATGGATATAATCTATCACCTTTTATAAACTCCACAACAAATAGACTCTAGAAAACATGCTACTGATCACAACCAAAAAAGCCGGCAGTGGCTACTACATGTATACTTATAGAGAATTTCACTCATATATGCCCATTCCAATCAAACATATCAGATTAGAATATAAAGACATTACATGGCTAGGCCCTTCACAATGTTTGATGCAAATGAATGGGTACAAGGATCAGTGAGCCAGGTAGCTCCTAGAAGTTACGGAGGTAAGTGATTCAGTTTGCAGAAGGCGCAGGAATTTCCTCCATGACCCCTTTACTGCCAGCAACATTGAAATAGAAGAAATTCTTGGATCGGGTTATTGAAATCACCAAGCTCCTCACCAAGCTTATTTTCTACTGAATAGCAATTTCTCTCTTCTAACAATACTGAAATCAAAGTGTTTGCACGGGAGTTCAGTACTTACAATCTTCAAATCAAAGAGGGAGAAGCCGATCTTGATCTGGAGGGAGCAGCGCCTGGGGATTTTTGGGGGAGCCGTCGCCGATCTGGAGGTGGAGGGAGCAGCAGGCGTTGCTGGCCGACTGGAGGGGCCACCGCCGCCGCTGGAGCTGGCCGGAGAAGAGGCGGCGCCGGTCCTGGGAGGAGGGGCCGGGGAGGCGCATCAGCCAGGGGAGGACAGGGAGGCACCGGGCTGAGGGAAATTGGCCGGAGGACTGCAGGGCATCGGCTGGAGCTCCAGGGGCGGCGCTAGGAGGAGGGCCACCAGGGTGCTCGGCCAGGAGATGGCCAGGAAAATGGAAGAAAGGGGAAAGAAGGAAGAGGGATAGGGTTAGGTAGGGAAATTAGATGGGGAGGAAATTTCAGAAAAACCCTACCACACCCACCAATCAATCCTAACCCACAAACACGCCCACAAACCCCAAGCACTGCGGAAGGAAAAAAAAGGGCCTCGCTAGCCCAATAGAAAATTCCAAAACTTGAAGAACGACCGCGATATTACACTCTTCCCCTTTAGCAATTCGACCTCGAATTAGACCACCACAAAAGCACCAACAAGAACAATGGAAATAGACTAACAAAGCGAAGACAGCCAAAAAGAACAAAATTGGGTACTCCTCTCGCACGAGACTCCAAAACACTGAGTCACTTCTCTTTTCAACTTGAGAATTCACATTTCCCACACACAGACGCTATTGAAACCGGGCCGACAGCCAAATTCCCAAATTATACCACCGAACATCAAACTCATGATGACACGTTTACCGCAAGTCACAACACTCTATTAAGCATCCAACCAATTTTCACCGAATCACTGAATTCTATACGATTGAACAGTTGGGGTTCTAAACTCAAATCCCCTAAGAACCAAGAAAACCCTGATTCATATCTCTCCTCAATGATTAACCATTATAACCGCACAACCATTATCAAGTCATATCATCGAACAAGCTAGCCCACCATATCATAGCTATACCACGGATCGCTTAGCTTAAACCACGGAGCCACACAAGGCTTTTCAATCCAACAAACTTCTAACCAAAACCGAATATACCACTATTTCTAACCAATTAACACCGGAATCCTCTAGAAACCAAAACACAACCTTTATCTTTTCAACAGTTGCCCTTGGAACAATAGGATTAAAATCATTCTTTACTATCGACATGATAAGCCCCACAGGGCACCAATCAAATTCCCTCATAATCCAAAATCATACTTGACCTTCTTACAACTTGTTTCATACAACGAGACCACCACTCAAAGAAAAGGTTCACAACTGAACCATCCATTTCCGACTGACCCATATTGAGTCTAACCCATAAAACCGAGGGTTCCTATAAACTTAAGGAAATAAAGCACTTAGTGACTGATTCCACCCAGATCACCAACAACAAAGTCCCACACAACCCAAGGACAACGCGATCAAAATGATCCTCCCACAAAGGTCGGAACCACGACAAGGAACACTTCTCATTACTCTCCACATTAAATCCATATACCATTAGGACTTCATTAAATCCCATCCATACGAGGTTCTCCTTCTAGGACGATCTTGCCCGATGAATGAAAACAAAGAGTATAAATCTTTAAATTACACTTCACCAGAACTCACGACCCAACATTTTTCTTGTCTCACACTAGAGAGCAAGGTAAATCTCGATTCATTTAACAAGGCTAGCTACTTTCCTCAACTTGAAATCAAAGCAATAAAATGCATGACAAGGGAAGACTCAACTGAGAAGAGAAACTTCACACAAACTTTATTCAAAAGCAGTCACAAAATCAAAGAGAACTCCATTCTCTTAACCACATAAACCATGCCTCTAACCTTGAGCCCTAAGGTGGAAAGCTTCACATCGAAGAATTACTCGATTAAAAGCAACACAACACACTAATCCAAAGAAGATCATCATGCTTTTATCCAAGCAAAACCCCACACACTAATCCCACAGAATCACTTACAAAACATTCACCAGATTCACACGTTGAAACACGTGCCAACACATCACCAACCATGGAAACAATCCATGAAGACTTTCTCATTCATATGCTCATATACTTCCTCATTCACATTCTCATTTATGCAATGCAATGCAATGCATCATGCCTCTTTACTTAGCACATACCGGTATTCTTTGAGCACCACCGTCGATCGTGCCCTCAAACCCAACCATCCGTGGAAGGGCTTCTTGAAACAGGACTTGCCTACATGATGCATTATGCATGTCTCATCTCTTCTTTAGCTTTATCTTTGGTATTGCCGAGCACCACCCGTCGATCGTGCCCTCAAACCCAACCATCCCATGGAAGGGCTGCCAAAGCAGGACTTGCCCGCTACCCGATGGGGTCCTACGCTTAACACGCTCCCATCCATGCTAGTGGATGGGACTCTGAGTAGGATCCTCGAGCACTCCGGATTAGTCATATATTCCATATGACTTTCTCACCGACCTGGCTCGATGCACTTTTCATGAATGCACTTATGCAAATGCCATTCCCAACATTCTTCTGCATATTCTCCCAATTTATATCTTTATGATCACAATTAACTTCTATATTCTTATAGACACCATACTCGCAAACTATGGCCACAAACCAGCCATTCTCCTAGATAGACATTTATCAAAGACAAAAACTCATCATTCATACAACCATTCCATATATATTCATTCTTTAATTTCGCATCGATTAAATTATTTTGTCAATCCACCATTCAACTGACTCATAAGCAACATAAATCAACAACTCTCATGCCTTGGCGCTAATATACTCCGGTACTTTACATCAACATCTTACTAAAATAAATTCATCCATAGAAGATTCTAAACCCTCTCAATCTTGATCAATACTAGACTTACCGGAACACAAATTTCGAACCCCAAACAATTTTCATGACTCACCACCCTTGTAATAACTCTAATCAACTTTTTCACTTTAACATCACCTACCATTCCAATTAGTCATTCTGTACCACGCAATAAATGTGGTTGTCTTTAAATAACCAACAAGTTCTCTTTAACAAAATCAGTAACCCTCCTTATCTGGAAGTTCAACTACTCATCATACACTTAACGCCTTGAACATCCTCGTGAGTCACGTGCTCAACCTTTAAAGAAAAACCACGATTCTTAAGCATGAACAACAACAACAAAAACCATCTCTCTTTCCAAAAGACTCAACCATAAATCATAAGAGAATTCGACTCTCAATTTCCCAAACTCCAACGGGAAACAACTTCTAGAAAGGAAAAGAGATGCATGGGAAAAACCAAATGATCAACCAAATACTTCTCGATAAAACCTTGACACCAAAGATCCACACGATTTAAGTTTTGCAACAAGAAAACTTCAATAAGTTCCGTAAATGGAGAGAACAACAACTACAATAGTTTTCTCCACAAGACAACCCACGATAACCAACAAAAACCAAAGAATCCAACAAAACCGAACACAACAATAAAAGCAATCCAAAGGGATTCATCGCTAAGCTTTTCTCTTTAACTCCAAACATCGAAAGCCAAAGAAACCAACCTTCTCTCCTTACCTTCTAAATTACTTCACGAAAACAACGACTCAAGAATGAGAGGTTCCCCAAACAGCAAGGGGTGGCACTAACCAGTCCCACCCACAAGCAAGACCCACAACTCGGCCAAAAGGACAAGGTCGAAACCTTTCGGCTTAACCAATTACATGAACATAAGCGTACTGATTCCAACGGTCCTTTCATAGTTAAAGCAATATGCAACAATAAATTTAGCACTCAACACTTAGGCGCAATGCAATGTACCCATACCCATCCTACTGTGCATCAGAGTGTGTCAAGTTTTAAATTAATTAACCATTCTACCTCAAGTTTTAAGGTTGTTGCCCTAGGGCAACATTTTAAAAGTTCAACCTAAACCATGTTTCTACTTTCATACAGCAAAATTTTAATTCATTCTATAATTACTCACTACATTCAAGCACCACGGACCTGAAGCCCGCTCTGATACTAACTGTAACACCCCGGCGCCAACCGCACCGCGAATGCTACCAAAAGACCCTAAATGCGCCACAACACTCTGAACTATACTTGTCGAGTGTTCCCAACAAGACCAAGAATTAAAACTCGACAAAGAGGTTCAACTGAAATAAGAACTCAACGAACGAGTCACTAAATCTTTTTCCTCTATTAAAAGAATTAAACCGACCTTTAAACTCTCTAAACCAGTTTAAAACTAAGCCATCGAATTTTAGGAAAATTTCGCATGACCTCTCTAGACAAGAGGGCATCCACTCACAGAGACAATGATAAAGACATTTAATATAACAACATGTAGCAACTAACGATAACCAACCACGCACAAACATCCACCACACTTAAATTACATGCCAAGAACAAACTAAAATCTGAAATGATAAGTTAGTATGATATTGTGGTGAGGCGAAACGTGTTCGTGCGACTATTCCCCTCCATGCATGCCGCTTCAAGGTACCTACAAACCATAAGCAAGCAAGCGTGAGTCAAGACTCGGCCCAAGCACAAGAACTAGTAATAACAATAACAATACCAATTAAAGTAATTAACTCAATAACATGCTCATATTGTTCAGATCAAATGAGCAGTATGTAATATAAGGAAAAGCACCATCTGTTATCCCATCGACTACAAGGCTCATGTATTTCACTTACCTCATGCCAACATTGGATGAGTTCACGACTCGACCCATCCTTAACCTGAAAACTTCCCTCAACTCAAGGACCATCCATTACTGTTCATCATTAGTAATAACATGCATCGCATCGACATCGTCATAAAACACCCAATTTGTCACAATCACACGTTGACCATCACTCGAGGTTATGCAATGCAGTTATGCGTGAATGTCCATATGCACCTTTTAAAGCCTATACCGGTATAGCTAGGTGGGCACCCGTCAATGCCACACTTCGCCCCACCCTTTTTCATGCGGGGGCAAATCCTCCACTCCTATGCACATGAATGCATATGATGCAACCACAGCTCTTACTATTAGGTCGACCCATAAATAAATTCTTTCTCGACATTACCACCGTACAGTCATAATCGCATACCTGAATTGCAACTCCTCTCATCCTTAACTTACCATCCTCATTACTCTAATTCTATTCATGAGTAACCTTGATAATAGAACACATGCATTCAGTAAGGCAATTAAGTGTAACAATAAGCGAGCGATGCTCTACCATGCAATACTCATTATAAAGCACTTGCAATCATACAAGCAATAATCTACCTGTAACATCCATCGGGAGGTACCTGGAATCATACAAGCAATGTTTTCACCAGATCCTACTAAAACAAGTCCAATACATGTTAAGCATACTGCAGATTACGACGTCACCATTCTAATCCAAAACAATTACAACGAATAAGAAAAGAATCTGAACCAAATCTAGTACAAAGGATCTAAGCAAAACATAACTGCCTTCATATTATACAACTAGCCAATTTGCCAAAAGCAGCTAAAGAATCATATGAAATGCACCTTTACGATATTAAATTGAAAACAACCTTCCATGGATCAAATCACAGTAGAGACATTTCAGATTGCGGTTCATAGCCTTGCTTTCTTGCATCGACCAATTAATAGCATATATCACACAAAAGAGGTTGATCATACTAATGCAACCATTATATCACATCATAATCTCAAGCATTCACACGATGTACTTGCCTTTACCGACGCGTGAGGCAACGCGGGGTCGAGACCACCCCCCGAAGACACTCTCCTTGAGCTTGCACTGTCTGGGCTGCCATCCAATGAAGTCAAAGAGAAGGGCAGATTAGATAAGGGAGCAAGAAGACCACCATCTTTTGTGCTTAATCTCCTCCTACTATCCCTTTTATTACCAATCACTAGAGACAAATACTAATCAATCATACTAATGGAAGCTTGTATATATATATATAATCAACATTTCAAACAACTTGAGAATCTATTATGAGTAAAGACTGAAGACTAATCTACTAACGTGCTTGCATGCCTTGGTGATCCATTCCTTTTAACTAGCAGATATATGGATATAATCTATCACCTTTTATAGACTCCACAACAAATAGACTCTAGAAAACATGCTACTGATTACAACCAGAAAAGCCGGCAGTGGCTACTACATGTATACTTATAGAGAATTTCACTCATATATGCCCATTCCAATCAAACATATCAGATCAGAGTATACAGACATTACATGGCTAGGCCCTTCACAATGTTTGATGCAAATGAATGGGTACAAGGATCAGTGAGCCAGGTAGCTCCTAGAAGTTACGGAGGTAAGTGATTCAGTTTGCAGAAGGCGCAGGAATTTCCTCCATGACCCCTTTACTGCCAGCAGCATTGAAATAGAAGAAATTCTTGGATCGGGTTATTGAAATCACCAAGCTCCTCACCAAGCTTATTTTCTATTGAATAGCAATTTCTCTCTTCTAACAATACTGAAATCAAAGTGTTTGCACGGGAGTTCAGTACTGAATAGCAGGCGTTGCTGGCCGACTAGAGGGGCCACCGCCGCCGCTAGAGCTGGCCGGAGAAGAGGCGGCGCCGGTCCTGGGAGGAAGGGCCGGGGAGGCGTGCCGGCCAGGGGAGGACAGGGAGGCGCCGGGCTGAGGGAAATCGGCCGGAGGACTACAGGGCATCGACTGGAGCTCCAGGGGCGGCGCTAGGAGGAGGGCCACCAGGGTGCTCGGCCAGGAGATGGCCAGGAAAATGGAAGAAAGGGGAAAGAAGGAAAAGGGGTAGGGTTAGGTATGGAAATTAGATGGGGGAGGGAAATTTCAGAAAAAACCCCTACCACACCCACCAATCCAACCCTAACCCACAAATACGCCCACAAACCCCAAGCACCTGCCAGAAGGAAAAAAAGGGGCCTACGCTAGCCCGACCGAAAATTCCAAAACTTGAAGAACAGCCCGCGATATTACAAAAAATTCACCTCCTCTCCACCCCAACCGAGTAAGAACAGAGCTCCTATCTGTTCTGGACAGGTTAGGGAAGGAAGCCAGGATATATATAGTACCATATTATCACTGCCGGCTTTTCCTCTAGAACCGGCAGTAATATGTCACTGCCACTTCTATCTCTAAATCCGGCAGTGATATCGCTGCCATTTCCCGCACAAATCAAGTTATCACTGCTGATTATACTATTGAACCGGCAGTAATACATCACTACCGGTTCTATCTCTAAACCCGGTAGTGATATTGCTGCCGTTTGCGCGCGAAAAATATAATGTTCTTATCACTGCCGGTTTAATTTAGAACTGGCAGTGATAATATTATCACTGCCAGTTGAATTTAGACGACCCGACAGTGATAAAATTATCACTGCCGGCTCGGGCCTACCCGGTAGTGATAGGGGGTCGCGAATGAACCAGTCTGTAGTAGCGCACCCTCGCTTGACTATGGCTTAAGCTAGCATCGTTGTAACATCCCAAAAATTTTAAATAAAAATATAAAAATTTGAAAAAAATGAAATTAGTAAAATTATTAACTAAATTTAAGAGAATGAATTAAAATATTATCTTATGCGTGTTGAAATCCAACCTTAATCAAAGGATGAGCTGCAAAATAAAACTTAAAATAAAAAAATATGAAAGTGATTTGAAAATAAAATTTACTTTGAAATTTCATTTAATCATAAATTTTCTTCAATTTTGAACAACATTTAGAGAGCCTACAAAATAAGATGAAGAAAAGGAAAGAAAATTACATACTCACCTGATTTCCAATGCTGGAACATATATGAGCTCAAACTTCAATATAACAGAAGACGTTGCTGGACCCTAGAATGGAGAAAGCAGGGGTACATATCAGGTTATACTACGCATGATGCAGACAGAAAAAGAAAATTTATAAAAAAAACAACCTCATCTTCGCCGTTGGGCATGTAGAAAGACACCACAACTGGTAGATAAATATCTTGTCTAGCATATTTAAATCGAAATGGCTGTCTATAGAAGCTATTGTCAACATCATCTATTTTCCAAAAGCCAAACGCCGAATTCTCGTAAATCTCGGCTCTATCTGGTCCAATAAGAAAGTTATTTTTTATGAAAATTTATTGAAAAAACATAATTTTTAGGCGTTTTAAAATTTTAGTAGAAATATTTTCATATTTTTACAAAATTTTACAAGCTTGATCATGATCTAAAAATTTATGATACTATATATAATAGTGTAGTATCATATAGAAAATTTTTCAAAATAATTGAACTTCATTTGTTATCTTTAAAAAAATCAAAAACAGAATAAACATAATTGGGACAATAACCTTTTAAGCCTACGGGTTGAGGTTTCTGAATTCATACATAAGGGCAACTCATCGTGAAATTTTGACCTAGAGGTTAAGTTTACACGTAAATCAGCCCGAACAAGAGAATAAAAACCAATTGCAATTAGCAAGATATAAATACTACATGTAAATGTTTTATAAAACTAAAGCACAATAATACGGCTATGTATAGGGGTTCCTTTTCTAACGAAGAACCTAATATACTGTAATGTTTCGCATTTCACTGTTGGGATACCGGCTCGTCATGGAGTAGTATCTTCAGGCTTCACTTTCACCTTGTCGGGTAGCAAGGTATTATGTCTATCTCTTTAAGGCTATCCACGTAGATGTTGCAGTCTTCATTGGCTGGTCATGAACAATAGTAGCGATATCTCGGACAACTTCGAAGTAATTAACGAAGATAAACTATGGACGAGAATTGTTTTAAGGAAAGTGGAATTTTTTTTATAAACCAAAATAAAAGTAGGGGTAAGAGTAAGAATTTAGGAAAGAGGAAAGAATAGCAATAACTATATTTTGCAAATATAGTAACTTTTGAAAATAAGTTTTGCAAATATAGTAATTTTTGAAAATAAGTTTTTGAATTTGGCCTTCACAGTATAATGTTATTTTTTTTTCACACCAACAAATAGTATATGCTCTGTTTGGCACTTTGTTATTTTCATATCTCTCAAATCTGATTGAGTTTGGTCTTAAAATTTTTCAACATTGTAGAAGCTTGCCTCCCCTACATGTGGTAATTTTTTTGAGAATTTTTGAAATATTTTACTGCAGGTTTGGTAAACAGAACTAAATTCTTATTCATAAAAACTACAAGTACATATTTTCAAAAATTATATATATGATTTTCATAAATTTTACGCTATAAGCCTTCTGTAAGTAGTATAAAGTAACATTTTGAGTAATAGACAGTAAAATGTTATTTTCCTAAGAGTAAAAGATAGTATTTATTGTTGTTTGGTATTTTATTATTTTCATATCTCTCAAATTCAATTGAGTTTGATCTTGAAATTTTGCAGGGTTGTAGAATATCATCACCCCTACGTGTGGTATTTCTTTTAAACATTTTTCACAGTAAAATGTTATTTTTTCTTACAGTAAAAGATAGTATGTGCTACTGTTCGGCAATTTTTATTTTTGTATCTCTCAAATCCGATTACGTTTGATCTTCAAATTTTGCAGGTGCTGGCGTATTTCGCCTGACAAGATCCCATCGATAAACAGAGTCGGCTACACCCTAGACGGAAGATTTGGTTTAGTAGAGGGCATCTTCATGGCTAGAAACCCTAATGTCTCTCAACGATGGATTCGGGGATTAGCAAACCAGTGGACACTGCGATTTACCCAGGTTCAGGCCCCCAGCTTGGTTAATAGCCCTACGTTCTGCTTGATCTTTGTTCAGGGTGTGTGGTGGTGTTTACAATGGCTATCTTCTCTATACAGTCAGTCTGCCAGCCAGCCTTTGGTCCCCTGCCCTAATGCACCGAGGCGCCCCTATAGAGACAGGCCGGTCTAGGCAGGAGAGAGGGTGGCACCATACTTATCTTCAATACATTAAATACACCCATCATTCCAGCTTCCACGTTAACCCACGACTCATTTATTACATGCGCCTCCATGGCCTTGTCTCTCAAACCTCATTTAATGTCGGTGAGAGGCCTCGCCGATCTGCCGGGGACAGACGCCCTGCGACGGGTTGGTAAGAGGTGTCGATGGGATGAGCCGTCGTTGTGTCGAAGTGAATCCTTTGCAATTAATACGTCTCGAGGTGCTAGGGAGGAAACTTGAGGAGCTTTCCTCATTCCTTTGGTTGCCTTCGTGGCACGACAAAGGGGCCCAGGGACGCCCACTCGCCAGTCGCCGCGATGAACCGACGCCACGTGGCCGCCGCCGGCGAGCGAAGCGTGACCGCTTAAAGTTGCTTTCGCCGATGGTCACGTGGGCCTCTCGGCCGTGGTGCTGGCGTGATGCTTCCGTACGCCGCCAGTAGCGCCATCGCGGTCAAGCCGCCGGCGAAAGGTAGCAGGATCGCCAGTCGCCGCCAGGCCGTGGGCTTCTCGCCAAGCAAAGTGGCGTGATCGCTTCATTACCGCGGCACCACGTGGCCGCTGTCTTGCGTGAGTGGCGTGATCGCCAGTTACTCGCCTGCGGTGGGGCTTCTCGGCCGTGGCGTGGTGGTGATTCTGCTTCACGCCGCTATGGCGCCAAATCAACCTCTCCTTGGGCCCATTATCACATGCGGAGAAGGTACGGTGCAAAATACACCGACAAAGAGGTTGTAGAAACTCAGCTTCCTATGTGTGATAATGTTTTGAGAATTTTTCAAATATTTTATTGCAGGTCCACAAATATAATTAAATTCTTATTTATGAAAACCATATGTACATGATTTAAAAAATCTCAAAAATGACCATACGTAGGGTATGTGAGCTTCACAGTCTCGTAAAATTTGAATACCAAACTCAGTCATATTTAAAAGATATTAAATTGACAAGTGCTAATCAGTGATGAATAGTAAATTTATCATTTACATATCTTTCAAATGCGACTGTGTTTGTTATTCAAATTTTACAAGACTGTAGAAACTCACATTCCCTACCTATGGTAATTTTTTGAGATTTTTTTTAGAACTTGTACGTATAGTTTTCACGAACTTTACTGTCGAATAACTGATCGATGCAGAATATATGCTGTAGCTATAGTAATTTCATGTTAGAAAAATTAACAGGCGGGGAGCTGCATCCAGGCTTTGGGGTCACGTTGATCCCGTGATACATCTAGGAATGGCAGTGGAGTACCATCTGCGCGCCCACTGTACGGGAACACGGATGAGCACGACGAAGGGAACAGGGGAGCTGCATCGATCCAGGCTTTGGGATCACGTTGATCCCGTGTTCCGTCTAGGAATGGCAATGGAGTATTATCTGCCTACTGTTTATGTATTATATTATACAACTCTGGTTGTAAATACAAATCGTTTTGGATATTAACAGGGTCTTTTAAACACCTCTTCAACTACTAATTTTTATTACAATATATTTATAAAACATAAAAAAATTATAATACTATATATAAAAGTACTTTTCAAGACGAATATATATATATATATATATATATATATATATATATATATATATATATATTTTCATGGATCCAATATAAATATTTAAAAAGTTATCGATGGCTAAAGTTTTGAAAGTTTGACTACACGTATCCAAAAACGATATATATTTGTAACTAGAGGGTGTATTATATGTTATTAAAACAAAAGTAAAAGAAGTCCCCACATCCACTCTCAAAAGTTAGAAATTCCCATGTTAATCGCGCAAAAAGAGAAAAATCTACACCGTCGATGCTGGTATGTCCAAATTATAACTGTCGAAGATCAGGATCGCCGGACCGCAAAAGTGTATGAGGGTTGATCGTGTATACGGGACCCGGAATCGTCTTCATTCACCGAAGGGTTGGTCATGCTGTTCTGATGGTCGGAGGGAAAAGACAAGGGCGAGACACCAAGAATTATACTGGTTCGAGCTCTCGTGACAAGTAATAGCTCTACTCGGTCTTGCTCGGGAGGCGGAGAATTTCACAATGCTTGAGTACTGGGGTGCGCTCTGAGTACGCTCGTCCGAGGGTTATATGCCCTCTCACGGCCATCTGAAACGTCCGGAGAGATTCCGGAGAGTGGCTTCGTGCGCAATGAAGGTGGGTCGTAACTGCGCCGGATTTGCCGCCCACGTCTGGCTTAACTCCACTACTTAAGGGCCTTCGTAACCGCCAGTTGAATGCTAGAAAAATATCTCTCTCGTACCACCTTGTCTGTAAATGAAAAGGGAGAGATAATTGAGGGTGCGATGGAACAGAAGCACCGATTTTTGAGGAAGAAGATGTAATCTCAGTCGTCCATTGAACGGGAACACGGGTGAGAACACGACGAAAGGTAACAGGGGAGCTGCATCCAGGCTTTGGGGTCACGTTGATCCCGTGATACATCTAGGAATGGCAGTGGAGTACTATCTGCGCGCCCACTGTACGGGAACACGGATGAGCACACGACGAAGGAACAGGGAGCTGCATCGATCCAGGCTTTGGGATCACGTTGATCCCGTGTTCCGTCTAGGAATGGCAATGGAGTATTATCTGCCTACTGTTTATGTATTATATTATACAACTCTGGTCGTAAATACACATATCGTTTTGGATATTAACAGGATCTTTTAAACACCTCTTCAACTACTAATTTCTATTACAATATATTTATAAAACATAACAAAAATTATAATACTATATAAAAAGTACTTTCCAAGACGAATATATATATATATATATGATTTTCATGGATCCAATATAAATATTTAAAAAGTTATCGATGGCTAAAGTTTTGAAAGTTTGACTACACGTATCTAAAAGCGATATATATTTGTGACTAAAGGGTGTATTATATGTTATTAAAATAAAAGTAAAAGAAGTCACCACATTCACTCTCAAAAGTTAGAAATTCCCACGTTAATCGCGTAAAAAGACAAAAATCTACGTACACCGTCGACCTTGGTATGTCTAAATTATAACGGTGCAGATTAATCACATAGGTAAGAAAGTTGTTACAATTGTAGGCACCTTTCGTTCTTTTGTACTTGATATTTTTCATTTTTTATGGTGTCTGTGATGTGACTTTGACTGTTTTTGTGTAACTTTACATTAAGAAAAACTAATATAATTAAAAAAGTGTTTTTGATGCCTAATCTAATGATCTGTGAAGAATATGTTGTAGCTGTAGTAATTTTATGTTAGAAAAATTACTGTTTAATACTGAGACTTATATCGCTTTATTTATCTCGTCGGTCCGTAAGCTGGTGAAAACCATTTGAAAATCCGAGATACGTGCCAATAAAAGATACGGCTAAAATAAACAAGAAACATATTCATGTACAAATTAACTACAATATGCATTCTAGCAGGGTTGACCAACAAATGAACTAGCTAGTAACTGATTCGGTATGTTGTTCTATAGAAAAATGTATTTGTGATTTACTACCGAATTAGATTCAATTAGCACGGTGTACTTCGTATGGATGTCACCAGTAAATTCATCAGTTGTTCTATAGTAAAATGCATGTTTCGCGATTTACTACGTACCATGTCGATACGTAAAACGACGGCTATTTGTGATCGGAGTGAGTATAAGCATATTGAGTTAGTATATAATAAGTGTAAGCTTACTTTCAAACAAAATCGTACCTATGATAGTATGCGAAAGACTCGACTCGGCGCGCAATTAGTATTACCACCAGGCCAGCTGCCAACAAATTAATTGGGCATGTCGACGTTTCCATCTCACACACGCTAGCTCGCGAGTCAATAGACTTGAGCCGCGATGGATATATTGAGCTGAGCTCTATAAATAGGCGGGGCATCTTCGTTTCATGGAGCATAACACGTACTGCAACCAAGGCGCACAAGTACATCACAACTAGCTCGCGAGCACGCAATCAATGGTAAAAGTGTTTCTTAATTTTGCATCGATCATGTATGATCAGTTATACTACTTCCATTTCAAATTATACACTATATATAGCTAGTATGTTGGTTTTGGTTTGCAGATACCAATTCCTCCGTCTAGCTCGTAGTATCTGACTATTTTCTTCTCATATTTTTTGATTGTTGAGAAAATGAAAAGAATGTCAGGAGTATAATTATCGGCTACGTACCCTCTACCCCTGCTTTAATACATTTTCAGAAAAGGTTAAGTAGTCATAGTATATCGGAGTACGCGTATATATCCAAATACGAATAAGGCCGCCATAACTATTTCTTAGGGTTTCTGCTTCTCTGCAGCTCACCGTACATGCACAAACATTGTTTTCTAAAAGAATTACTTTCTCATAAATTAGAGCAAATATTAATTATCACCCATCTTCAGAAATATAAGGCGTATTTTGACTTTGCAAAAGGATTAAGTTTGCAATGAAATTGGCAAATGTATGAGAGACAATACTTTGTGTAGGTGATAATGAATAAATTAACACATGCGTGGTTCAGAGATAATAAATATAGATATAATAGAAAACGACTCATTAAATCTATATACAAATTTTATATCTCTAAACCAGGTCATTTAAAGTTTATACCGCCTCTGAACGGAGGGAGCACTGCCTTTTATAACATTCGAAGACAACAATTTCTTGCACTTAATTTCCACGTACTTATCTATCGCTTTGGGTGCACGCGCGCATGCATGCAGGCGTCAAATCTGGTGAAGATTGGGTCGTACGGAGCGGCAAAAGGCCAGCAAATGGACACCAGCGTGGTACCTTTTAAACTCGTTAAACTTGAAGCTTGGGTCGACCAGGGCAGGGGACCATCAGTGGCATCGAATTCACTTACACGACAAAGCTGACAAAACCGCCTACACGGAAAATTTTGGCTCGAAGACCGGTCCAAATCATATTCTGGTATGTATGCGTGTTCGTCGTCATCGTCTATCCTTGTTCTATGTATATCCATTCTTCGCATCCTATTCATTACATGTTCTATAACCAATATGCATGCGATCGAGCAGTTTGACACTGAAACAAATGATCGAGGTGCCTATATGGTCAGACTATACGGCACATATGATGCTGACGGTGGTGTCAACAGTCTGGGTATCACAACGAACAAAGGCAGAGATGACTCGTGCGGGACACGTAAAAGTGATCCTTTCGACATCCTGGTGGCGAGCGGCGCTATCGTCGCCTTCTTCGGCCGCTCCGACGGCCGGTTCCTCAACGCTGTGGGTGCATACGTTGCTCCCACAGTCCCAGCAACTAGCCTTGTCTAGATCGGCTGCATACGGTGACCTACTACTGTCTGCAACTAAATAAAATGGGGATCCTGTCAGTACGGAGTACAGCTAGCTAGCTATGGCTTGCTTGCTGGCTATAGTACCAGTGGTCTAGTACTGCCTCTGCATGCCATATACGCATGTATGTATTGGGTCCTCCTCCCTTGTGTGCCTCTTTAGTCTCTCTCAACTGCTTCTCTACATGTTTGTGTGCGTTGTACGTTTGTACCTACGCCCAGGCTTGTAATGAATAAAAGTCTCGGAAACTACGTATTTTCCTCGAGAAACTAATGCTTGCTAGCTCCACCTTAATTTGTCGGTGTGTCTAGTTGTGTATTAAATGAAGGAACGGAAAGGTGATCAGAAGGTCCTGAGTGATCCTAAATAATTTTTTCCTGTCTACTGGACAACAGGAGACCAACCAAAAACAAAACCAAAACAAATGAATTCCACTAAATTTGAGAGTAAAAATTCGCCCCCTCTCCACCCCAACCGAGCAAGAACAGAGCTCCTGTCTGTCTTGACCTATTCTTGACAGTTGGGGAAGGAAGCAGGATATATATAGTGTCATATTATCACTGCAGGTTTTTCTCTAGAACTGGCATAATATATCACCGCCACTTCTATCTCTAAACCGGCAAGGATATCGCATGCTGTTTCGCAAAATCAAGTTATCACTTCTGGTTATACTATTGAACCAAGAAGAACATCCCAAAAATTCTAGTAGAATAAAAATAAATATTTTGAAATTGAATATTATTATTTTGAGTTTCTCGGCATTGTTGAGTTTATTTGGATTTCTTTGATTTTTTGTGTTATGAGAATAATCAAATAAAAGAGAAGAGAGGAATGAAAAAGTGAAAAAGGCCAAAAGATAAAAAAAAAATTGAAAAATTTAACATGGGACCCTGAGCAAGCAAGTAAGCCATTTTAGCCAGTTGTGGGATATATACATCCCGGTATCTACGAAGCAGGCCTGCGTGGCCCAACTGAACAACGCTAAGTGGGGCCAACCGCAAGGGAAATAGAAGCTATCAGGGGTGCGCCAAGACATGCCAAATAAGGAGGCCCTGGAGATAGCAACCGAACCGGATTAGGCAGGATATGATTGTAATCTAGACCATTGCAAAAACGGATAGGTACATCAGATATAATTCCTACTTTGTATCCGACTAGGACTCTCTTTGTAACCGCCCTCCTCTGCTATATAAAGGGAGGGACGGGAGAACATCATCATACAATCTCATTAGCAAATAGCTAGCCACATAAAATTCCAGAGCACAGGACTAGGGTATTATCTCCTCCGTGAGAGCCCGAACATGTATACATTCCGAGTCTTGTGCTACCATCGAGTTTGGATCCAGCGCCTAGCCTCCTTTTCATTATTGCCAACAACAAACGTTGACAGTTGGCGCGCCAGGTAGGGGAAGCGTCAAGATCAATCTCGGCAAGCTCGATGGCCTCCATCAATGGAACCGTCATCACATTCGCTCCCGGCCATGCTTTCCGCTTCAGGAGCCTCGACTTCATCACCGACAACCTCGACAAGCTTTTTCTCTCGGAATCAGACCAGATCCAATCTGAGAGAGACTTCATTGATACTTCATCTGGACTTTCGTTTGGGTTGGGGAGCGCCGCGGCCATCTACTCACGAGTAGTAAGCCGGGGGCTGACTTCCCAATTCGGATACGGTAAGGATTCAATCCGAGACATCTCGCATGCGATCGTCATAAAATGAAAAGATAACTTTTAAATCCAAAATAAAATATTGTCAGAATTCACATAAAATATTGAAATCACAAATGGAGCTGAAAATTTTATAAAAGCATTCCGAAGTCAAATTCTTTTGAAAAACAAAGTTTCAAAAATACTACGCTTCAATTGATCTCAAAAGGAAAATCAAATCCAAACGAATTCTCGTCGATCGCCGGCGTGTGGGCCATCCGTTGCTACTCGTTCGTTGGTGCATTGGAGAAGTCTTAGTCATCGACAATGGTCCCAGTGACCCTGCCTGATTCTTCCTTCAACCCCGTTCTTCCCACTCGATTCGTTCCATCGAGGAAACCTTCAAGCTCGGCGCAACCACACTCGATCACCGCCACGAATCCCACTCAAGCGCACTTCTTGGCTACAAACCACACCGCCAGACTTCCTCCTTATTCCCTTCACTTCCCTCTTCTTCTCCCGAGCCGCCAAGAACTCGCCTAAATCATCCATGGTCGAAGCCTCATTGCGTGGTATGCGAGCGAAGTCTCGAGCGATGGAGCCACTGTTCTCCAATCCAGTTGAGCCAAGCATCCTCATACACCACTGATTAAAAGCCCTCAAGAAAATCTGAGCTCTTCATGCGAGATTGCGCCACCACCAGGCGCCACGCTTCTCCGACTCGAGGAGCAGTGGGTAGAGCTCCCGGAGATTCTTCCTTGAGTAAACCTTGAAAATAGACTCCTTGCTACCCCATGATGCTATATGTCTGCCAATTCGAGCTCTCACCCCTTGATTTCTCTTCTCAACCTTCCGCCATGGCCGCCTCTCCCGAGCTCGTGGGCGCTGCTCCAGATCTCTTCCGCCACGACACCCCCATTGGATGCGCCTCATGCTGAAGCTCCCCATGAACAATAACCTTTCTTTATTAACTATCCAAACAAATGATTTTAACCCTAAATTTGTTTATATACAAATTTAAAATTCAGAATTACTTAAAAAGAAAAAAATAAATAGAAAACAAATTACTAACAAATCAACATTAAAATTTGAAAAAATTTTTTTATTACAAAAACCAATAATAAAAATCAATATTAACATTTTATTATTATAAATAAACTTATTTTTTTTTTTTTTTTTCTTTATTTTTTTTCTTACTTCTCAAAATCCAATAGATCTTCTCCATTTTCTTTTCATTTTTTTAATTTTGTTTTACCTTATGAAACTACAGGTGTTAGGTTTTTTCTCTTAAAAAAAAATTTAATAAAGTGTGGATTTTAAACCAAAAATTTTTGAGAAAGGGGTGTTAGCAGGTCTTAACAGGGGGTCTTTTTGTTTTGGGTTGTTTGGGTCGCTTAAGCCTTAATTAAGCCGTTTCGGGTAGGGCACGTAGTTCAGAGAATTCTGGACTTAAATATCCGTGTTTCATTTTTTTTAAGGTTGAATTTTATTAAGTGTGTTGTTGTTTTTTTATAATTTAATCTTAATTTAAAATTAAACCCTAAGTGTATTAACTCATTGGTTAGTTGTCTGGTTTTTATTCGTTGTGGGAACAGTTTTTTTTTATTTTATCTATATGGTTCATAATCGAAAAGGTCTCAGGCTGCGGAACTAGTTAAAATAAATTAAATTAAAGTTTTTATTCTCATTTTGGTAAACCTTCTAAATTTTTTAGCGTTAAATTCATTAGAAATTACAAAAATACAAAAGGTATGTCTAGACTGTTTTGTATGTTTTTTAAATTTTTTTTGGTTGTACTTGTTTAAATCTGGAATACGAAGAATAAATTTTACCATTTTACTTTAACGAAATCCTCTGAACAGCCTCTTACAAACAATGTAAATTCCATTTTTTTAAACTACAAAATGACAAAATTAAACTTAAATAAAGAAATAAAAATTTAAAAAAAAAATATCTATTTCCTTACTCCCTTTATTTCTTAATTTAATTTTCTTTAAAAACAAACGAAATTAACAATAAAAAAAATTACACATCTAACGGACATAAGAGTAAAAACCAACAAAATATTTTAAATTTACAAAAAACCTCTAAATTTTATTTTAATTCGGTATTAACGTAATTGTCTAAAAATTTTAATAAAAATCTAAAAAAAAACATATGAAAAATTAATCCTTCATAGGTGAACCACAGATTAATAAATTGCATACAAAAAAATTTCTACTCCCAAATTTTCTAATTTACTTAATTTTTTGAATATCCAACATATCAAAGACCACAATTTTAATCTATAACTACTTTTAGTCAAACCCAACAAAAATAAACGAACAATAAAAAACCTTAAAATTCACTGTCCCAGACTCGATTTTTTTTTGTTTCAAACATTTTTAACAATAAAAATAAATCTCAAAATTTAAATGATTAATAATTAAAAGTAATAAATAAAAAAATTAAAATTTTTACTCAAAAATTCTTTGTCAAGTTTTACAAAAAAAAATAGAAAAAAATTTAAGGCTAATAAGTTTGTTTTGAAATCGAAAGAAAATAAAAAAGAAGGCTGCTAAAACATTAATTACCTCAAAACGAATAAAGAACACTCGAAATAGTGTATACGAATTAAATTAAATAATTAAACAACATTGAATTGTGAAAATTAAGTTATGCCAATTAAAGAAACAAAAAACTTTAAATATCCTCAAAATGTATTTACAAAATTTTCCACGAATCAAAATGAATTTAATTTTGTTTAACCTAATCCTTTGCTTTAATTCACTAAGTTACAAAAAAATAAATTAATTAATTAAAAATTCTTAATTAACTAAAATTTATTAAAAAAAAAATATGTTAAAAACAACTTTGTATTTATTTTAATAAATTTTACTATTTATTAAATTTTTTGTAAAAATTAGTGATACCTCCACAAATTAAATTAAAAAAAAATAACACAAATCTTTTTTGTTTTCTTATAATTGTTTACATCAAAATCGATGATACGTATTTCTTACTCTTTACTGAAATTCTTTAAAGAGCAAAATTCACCAAAATTCGAAATGATAATTTGCAATATTTAAACATAACCTTAAACTTTCTTTTCTTATCAATTTGCCTTCTCTTCAACAAAAAAAACCTTAAAAAAAACGATACTCCACTGTTTCTTTTATAAAATAACTTTTTAAACTTTTAACCTGTATTTTTAAAAAAACTTCTCAAAATTAAAAAAAAACCAATCCAACATTAATGGTTTTCAATAAATGGCTCTAAAAATCACCTTACCGATAGATCTTTTTACCGAAATACTTTTAACTATAAAAAGTAAACAATGAAAAAAATGAAACAAATTCTTTTCTCCAAGTTTTTAGGGAACAAAAAAAAAATTTTTTAATTAAATTTTTTCCTTTATGTTTGTTTTTAAAAAAAGAAAAAAAAAGAAAAGAAAAAAAAAAAATTAAATCACCTATAATTTCCAAAATAAAAAAAAAAAATTTAACAAAAAATATAAATAAAAGAAATTTAAATAAATTTTAAAAATTAAAAATAAAGAAAAACAAGATCCGGGGCCTTCTTGTGATAGCCGCTCATTCTACCCTTCCTCTCGAACTAGACCCACCATTGAACCCGTCCTCTCCTTCCAGCCAACAACGACTGTGATAAGCCTTCACTCACCTAACCAAAATTCCGCCTCAAGCGGCGTTCTGAACTAAACTCCCATCCTTTTACTCCGCCCCGTCATCGCACCCTGCCACCCCTTGGTGTCGCCCCCTCAGGCAAGAAGTACAAATTTATTTGTTCCTTTAATACTTATTTGTCATTAAAAATTTAAAAACAAAATAATTAAACTTTTAATTTAACAGCTCTAAAACAGAAAATTAATTGATTTAAAAAAAATTATTAATTTTTTTATAAATAGCTAAAGATAAAACAAAATGGTAAAACAAATTATGCATTAAATGTACTAATTTGCTATGAGAATTATGTCGAAAACAAAATAGTATGTTTTAAAAATATAAAAATATATATAAAAAACATTATTGCAAAAAAAAGTTGACCAGTATGCTTTGTAGTTGTTAAAAACAAAAATGAATTATAATTCTAAAACTTCTTAGTTTAGTAAACCTATACTTTGTTCCTCTTAATACTATTAAAAACAACAAATTGATTGTTAAAATTAAAAACTTTTTTACAACAAACAATAACCTTTCTTTATTAACTATCAAACAAATGATTTTAACCCTAAATTTGTTTATATACAAATTTCAAAATTCAGATATTACTTAAAAACGGAAAAAAATAAAAATAGAAAACAAATTACTAAAAATCAACATTAAAATTTGAAAAAATTTTATTTATTACAAAAACCAATCAATAAAAATCAATATTAACATTTTATAATTATAAATAAACTTATTTTTTTTTTTTTTTTCTTTATTTTTTTTCTTAACCGCTTCTCTCAAACCCTACATAAGATCTTCTCCATTTTCTTTCATTTTTTTTAATTTTGTTCTTACCTTATGAAACTACAGGTGTTAGGTTTTTTTCTTAAAAAAAATTTAAAATAAAGCTTGTGGATTTTAAACCAAAAATTGTTGAGTAAGATGGGCTGAGCAGGTCTTAACAGGGGGTCTTTTTGTTTTGGGTTCTTTCGGCGGTCGGTAAGCCCGTTATTGAAGCGTGGTTTCGGGGTAGCGGCAACGTAGTTCCAGAGGAAATTCTGGAACTTAAATATCGTTGTTTCATTTTTTTTAAGGTTGAATTTTTCTTTCTGAGGGTGTGTTGTTGTTTTTTTATAATTTAATCTTGAATTTAAAATTTAAACCTTAAGTGTATCTAACCTCATTGGTTAAATTGTCATGTTTTTATTGGTCGTGGGAACAGTTTTTTTTATTTTATTTATATGGTTCATTAATCGAAAGGTCTCAGGTCTGGAACTAGTTGAAAATAAATTAAATTAAAGTTTTTATTCTCATTTTTGGTAAACTCTAAAATTTTTTAGCGTTAAATTCATTAGAAATTACAAAAATACAAAAGGTATGTCTAGACTATTTTGAAATGTTTTTTAAATTTTTTTTCCGGGTTGTACTTGTTTAAATCTGGAATACGAAGAATAAATTTTACCATTTTACTTTAACGAAATCCTCTGAACAGCCTCTTACAAACAATGTAAAATTCCATTTATTAAACTACAAAATGACAAATTACAACTTAAACTAAAGAAATGAAAATTTAAAAAAAAAATATACTCTTTTCCATACCTTCCCTAGTCTCATCGACGTTTCTCGTGATCCACTATGGATCACCTGTACGACATAAAAAAAATATCAAAGACACAAAAGTAAAATAAAAATTAAAAAATAAACTAAAATTAAAATCATATTAAACAGATCTACTGAATTATGTGTTCTCTCTATTCTATCTACTCGATCTCCCACATTAACACAGTCTAAACCCCCTCACCTTAACACACTCTATGATTGCTATCTACACTACTACTAACACACTCAAATGTCGTCCTCACCAACTATGAATCCTCTTCAAACTTTTTATCTATTTTCATCTGCATGCCTTTCCCCCCTATGAGCTCACTTATCCCCTGACACTAGAACGAGAAAGTGACAATTATACTATAGAATACAAATTTAAATATAATTTCAAAAACATTATATATAAATCTTTTAATAACAGCAATAATTACAATATATAATTATATAATAATTTGAATATATTATTAAAATAGAAAAATAAATTATAAATATAAAATCTAAATTATTTAATTAATTATCATAAATAGATGAAATATGTAATATATTACATTGTAAATAGATGATTTAAAGAATTAAATATAGACTAAATATAAAAAATAAAATAGATCTAACAATAATGTAGTAATGATCTGTTTACAGATGTACATATCAATATAATAAATTCTCATAACTCTAGTAAATTTAATATATGTATCCTATACTATCTATAAAATATAACAATTAATGAATAATGTAAAAAATATGTTTATACAGTAACATTATACTGTAATAAATATACCATATTATTTTCATATATTTGCATTATAATATCATCTCATAGACTTAGTCATATCATATTATTATCAACATATATAAAATATTCAATAAATTCTGATGATATACTCAACATAATAAATTAACATAAATATAATTATAAAACTTAAATAATATATCAAAATTAATATATATGTATAAAAATTATTATTTTGCTTATGTTTAATACAAACATTCAGTATAATCTAATTCTATATTATTTACTTTGTTATATATTTTATTTTGTTTTATTATTTTCTTTAGTCGTTTTATCTTATAATCTAATCACATTGTTGATACTACTTCTTTTTCTTTAATGTTTGATTAAATTGTACTGTGATTATCTGATGGCTTACGGTCTTATATGACTTATTTAGTAACATGTCATATGCTAGTAATAAATTCCTTGCCCTTGATTGTTTAACTTGGATTTCCTTGGATTTATTCTTTGCATGAAAAATCTAACTAATGGAAATAAAGAATGAAAAAGAGGAAAAAGGCAAAAATATAAAAAGTAAAAATTTAGAAAATTGCCACGAGAACCCTGATCATTCAATTAAATCATTTTAGCCACCAAATGAAATCTTATGCATAAAATAATGAAGAGATAAAATGAAAAGATAACTTTTAAATCCAAAATAAAATATTGTCAGAATTCACATAAAATATTGAAATCACAAATGGAGCTGAAAATTTTATAAAAGCATTCCGAAGTCAAATTCTTTTGAAAAACAAAGTTTCAAAAATACTACGCTTCAATTGATCTCAAAAGGAAAATCAAATCCAAACGAATTCTCGATCGTCGCCGCGTGTGGGCCATCCGTTGCTACTCTGCTCGTTGGTGCATTGGAGAAGTCTTAGTCATCGACAATGGTCCCAGACCTCGCCTGATTCTTCCTTCAACCCCGTTCTTCCCACTCGCCTCGTTCCATCGAGGCGAAACCTTCAAGCTCGGCGCAACCACACTCGATCAACGCCACGAATCCCACTCAACGCCGCACTTCTTGGCTACAAACCACACCGCCAGACTTCCTCCCTCGCTCCTTCACTTCCCTCTTCTTCCCCCAGCCGAGCCCAAGAACTCGCCTAAATCATCCATGGTCGAAGCCTCACATGGCGTGCTGGCGAAGTCTGAGCAGTGGAGCCAGCCTTTCTCCAATCCAGTTGAGCCGAAGCATCCTCATGCACCACTGATTAAAAGCCCTCAAGAAAATCCTGAGCTCTTCATGCGAGATTGCGCCACCACCGTGCGCCCTGCTTCTCCGACTCAGGCCGCCGTGGGTAGAGCTCCGGAGATTCTTCCTTCAGGTAAACCTTGAAAATAGACTCCTTGCTACCCCGTGATGCTATATGTGCTGCCAATTCGAGCTCTCACCCCTTGATTTCTCTTCTCAACCTTCCGCCATGGCCGCCTCTCCCCGAGCTCGTGGGCGCTGCTCCGGTATCTCTTCCGCCGCGCCGACACCCCCACTGGATGCGCCTCGCCGAGCTGAAGCTCCCCATGCCCTCGCATTTGCCGGAGGATTGCCGGAAGTTCGCCGTCGTGGAGCCCTAGCCATCCCCTATTCTGACTCTGTGCACTGGAGCCAATCGAGCAAGGTAGAAGAAGAGGTTGAATCCAAAAGACGCTTTCTCAGTGATAAAACGCATTTTGGATTTCCATGCCATTTTCTAGCCGAAATACATTCAACCATTTATAACTTTTGCATGGTTACTCCAATTTGAATGAAATAAATTTATATATTCATATAAAATCAGAAAGATCCTAGATATGCAAAAATATTAAATATTTGAACTACAAAGCCATTATTTGAGTTAAATTTTGAATGTAACCTCAATATGGCCTTCCTATTAAATCTGTAAACCATAAGGCATAAAATGAATTTAAATATGTTTCTGGAATTTTAATAAACTCAATCATGAAAAATATATTTAATCTTTGAACTAAGTTTGATTCATTTGTTTAGCAATCATTAGTAAAAGCTTAATATGGCCATTAATAGAAATGGATGTATAACAGTTCATAAAAACCATATAAGAAATGAATATGTGCTTCTGGGATTGAAATAAACCTAATCATGCAACAATATTTAATCTTAGGACCAAGTTTAATAAAGTTGGTTGTCAATCCTCATTAAACTCTTTTATGGCCATTAGCAAGATACTAGCATGTTAGCTCATGGAATGGTAACAACACTTTGAATTGGTTCCTGGAAACAGCAAGAATCCATGTGTGCAAAAATACTTAGAATCGGACTTAATTGGTATTCTTTTAATAGAAGAAAATGTTAATTAAAACAATGAGTAATTAGATAATCTATTGTAATTGAAGTTGAAATAATGCAAAACCAACTTTATAACATTTCTAGGATGATACTCTAGTCATACCTGAAAAATGAATCAAGAATCATGTGCAGGTTAGTTGGAACCCAAGGTTGAATCTTGGCCGATTTTGGTGTTAGCAATATGGTCATTTAGGCTATTTCAACAATAGATAAAGTAACTCATCCAAATACTAAAATTGGTGAAATCAGTTTAGTAACATTGTACAAAGTTTATACTACCATATTCTATAAAAAGAACCTTATTCCTTTAAGGTTTGCATATTAATATGGTTAGTACAAAACCCTTAAGTGTTAACCTTTTGGTTCACATTCCTGCCGATTCCGATTATCGTAAACGTTACAATGCCACTTAAGCTATTTCAACAATGAATATAATGTATCAACCAAAGCCTAAAATTTATGGAATTAGCTTAGGATTGTTATACAAAGTGTAAATCATCTTGTTATAAAGAAATAACCATATTTCATCATGTTTTGCATATTAATCCAAATAGCCTAAAACCCTAAATCGTTAATCTGTCAATCCCCTTTCTTGCCGATTTTGAATAGTATAGTCTTTAAGTATAGCATGAACCGTCTTAGCGATAAGATTATAGTCTCGCCCAAAATCCTAAAACTTATGGAACTAGTTTAGTAGTGTTCTTCAAAGTGTAGACTACCCCATTATATAAAGATAATCTCATTTTGCTGAGGTTTACATATTAATCTTAATAGCTTAATGACCCTAAATAATCACATTACTTTAGACCGTAATATGAATAAACGAATTGTAGTTCCAATGAGGAATCTGTAGTTAAGTTATTATATCATCGAACCTTCTTGAATATCATGTAAATAAAGCCGTTGGCTCAAATCAATAGATCTAATCGAGTAAAGCTAATTCTAAACGAAATCAATTAAGGATAAAGAACTAATCGGTCATACTCTAATGAAATCATTTAAGCCTATTCAATAACTCGCAAAGCAATTCATCCAAATCCGAATTTAGTAAAGAATAGTCTAGAATTGATATTTAGGATATAATCTGCAGACAATCTAAGAAAATATTCTTATTTCACTTGCTTTGAATTTGAATCCTAATAAAGCAAGAACCCATAAGTGTCAAGTTACCCGAAATCGTATTGTACATAGTAAATCAATGAAACATTCCAACTAATGCTTAATTCTATTAATCTAACCAATTTTAGCATCTTGAATTCGTAAATTTAAGATTAATAAATTCATAAAGAGCAATCCCTGTTCTTGTGAAGATTCTTTGTTTATTTTTCTATCTATTTTCTTTTTGCCTTTATTGAAGTTAGTTTATTGCTTTGTTTCCGTTGTTCGACGAGTAGAACCCGACGTCTTTGATCTCCGTCGTCGTTGTCGTCAACCGAAATCCTCGCCTTCGTCGTAATCGTCAATTAAGCAAGGCAAGCTTCCTTTGACCATATTGAGCCCAATATTTTATATTCCTTTTTGTGCATCCAATTGTTTTATGCATGCGTTTACTTTACGTAAATTGCTATTTTGTGGATTGATAGTTATACCTGTTGTCTTGTAATCCTCCTTTGAAGATTATGGAAATGTGAACCTTGATAACCACAGAATAGGGTTAGGCATTACTTAATGTCATCATGGGTATATGCGTTTATTTTATTCCTGCTTAGCCATGCTTTAGAATCAAAATAGCTGATGATCAAATCAATAATTGTTTCCTGAAAACATTGAAAATGGCACTGTTGGTTGTGGGTAATTTTGATTAAAAACCCAAAATGAAACTATGCTTTGATGCGGGCGATTATTGGCAATAGCCGGTTGTGCAGAAAGGAATTGCACGTAGTGTAGGGTGGAGTGTCGCCCGTGTCAGTTTAAGGACCGAGCAATGGGACGCTATTGATCCGAGATTTCCGTGCAAACCACAAGGGTGAGGATGGGTTAGCCATAGTTTGTTATATATTTAGACATGGCTTTGTTCATTGGTAGGCGGGAGCTTTGCACAGGTTTTCCGGTCAGGTCTACCCTGACGGGGTATTCCGGTCAGGTCTACTTGCTAATGCAACGGTGTCCGCCCTGCCGTGTTTAGAAACGTTGTGTTGGTGTGTGAAAGTGGATCCACGGCTTGGGTGTGTGTTTCTAGTTCTACGGCGGGGGTTAACGGCCGGGCTGGACCAAAGCCATGTCTAGGTATTATAACGACTATGTATGGTCTTCTTGACGTCACACCTAAGGAAGTGTGTCGGGCAAAAGTTGATCATTCCTTGCGGGTAAAGATGCACACCTCTGCAGAGTTTAAATCTAATTAATTAGCCGCGCTCGCGGTCATGAGCACTTGGTGATTTCATTCCAATGTTAGATGTTTTATTGTTTTCAAATGGGTTTGGTCTAAACTTGTTTTTAGCAATCTTGCTTCTTAGAAGGGCTGGCATTGATGGACATTATGGTTTGGATTATTCGCTACTCACGATGGGCTGTGAGTATTACTTACTGTTGTATCTATTTCTTATCAATTAAACATGCTCTTTTAAATTCCGTTTGCGAATAACTTGATTTACAAATGCAAATTCGCTTTATGCAAATCAACTGTAGTAGCCTCCTTTGAAATGGCTTGCATATATGATAGGTGTTGCTCAAGTCTTGCTGAGTATGTAAAGTACTCACCCTTGCCTAATTATTATGTAGGTGGTTTAGAAAGCGAAGCTTTGAGGTTGTCCATCGTAAGTTGCGGGATTTTCTTCGTCGTGTTCTATCTGAAGTTTATGCCTGGTCGGTTGCCTGCGGGATTGGATGGGTAAACCACAAGGCTTGCTTCTTTTGCTGCTTTATTCTCTGAGTTGTAATATTTATTTGTATAATCGTTTCCGCTTAATTAATGTATTGTATGGTGGTGATTTCCAATTGTTGTAAACATGTGAGTGCTAGCTACTGATCCAGGGAATAGCACAGTAATCACATGGAGGTTCTGTTCATCCGAACGGGGTCTCACAGAGTTGGTATCAGAGCTATACTGACCGTAGGATAAACCTTAGATAGAATGGTCGTTAGTATTGGAATAAGCAAATTCAAAATCTTATCTTCAAAAGCTACTGTATTTGCAAAATGTAGGCTTTGCTATTCTCTTCTCACTCTTAAGTTCTTATCCTTACCACTAATTTCATTTTGGGTTGTAAATGAAGTCCTCTTTCCTTAAAAATAGATCATCTTTTCTATTTGCTTCTAAGGATGTCCAGGATATGTCACTATCTTGCTTGCAAATGAAGACTACAGTTTCTGCACCAACAGTTTCAAGGAAGCATACAAATCTTCATTAACCTCGACAAAGTAGAAGTAAAGCTTGAAGAGTCTACGTCACGAAGAGACAGTAAAATGCGGAGGATTAGAATATATTAGGATTCACCTTAAGATAGGAAGCCTTGCACGAAGCATATTATGCTGTTTTAGGTACGTACAGCACGATTAGGTGATGTTTTTGTCTTGCTGTTGCAAAATTGTTTTATTTTGCTTGCCCGGGTGGTTTATGTGTGGACTTAACCTTTAGGTTAGAGTTTCACAATAAATTATCCTTATGTCTGGATGTGGAAAGTTCAACCTGTAGGATAAATAGGAAATTATAAAATTGCTTATCTCTTCTCTTAGCAGAACTCCTCACCTGTGCAATCTTTTAGTTGCTAACCTTTCTTAGAAGCAAGCCTCATCAGGATAAATAATGTAGTTCCCATTACCACTTCTAGCTCTACTGGAGATCACACTATCTGTATGTAAACCAAGGCCAGATCCTTACCTTGTTAGTAACCAACAAACCAACATAAGCTACATTAGGCTAGTTAAAATGTAATCTTTCCCCGTGATAATTTTTAACTATACTTTAAAACTCACCTCGCTGCTTATCTAGAATCTATACCATGAAAATAAGTTGGAACCAAAAAAGTTATACACTTCTAACAGAAACCTTTAAATGAACGTTAAAAGTGGAAAACTTGAAAAATCAGAACTCTATTTTCTAAAAAGAAATATAAAAAGAGTATGTGTATAATTAATGTTACTCGTAGCATCCGTTACACATATACTATTTTCCCATCTATAGACTTTAATCTCCTTATCTGAGTCCCCATTCTCTTTAGCAGAATATTCTTTCTCCATTCTTAAACTATTCTTTCTAGAAATATTTCTTTCCTTGTCTTTTGCGAAAACAAACACACCAACAAATCCTCTGGAAATAATTTCGGTAGTAAGTCGACAGCATCATCGTAATGCCTACATCAACAACTTGAAGAAAATAGAAGTGACAAGTATCACAACTTCTTCAACTCCATAGAAGCAGCCACGCATCAGAACTTCTCCGACTTCATCGAAACCTGGGAATACCAACTTCAACAAGTGGTGCAAGGATTAAAAGAAACTCGTCGCCAAATAGCCTACAATAAAAGATAGTATTATATAAGCTACATATTATTTTAGCTATGTAGTAAAATTTTTATGCATAACTACGTATGACCAGTAAAAGAAGAAAACATAGATACCCTTCCTATGTATTAAGTCAAATGTATGCATATAGTATTTATGTGTTGTTGAAGTTTTGTTGTAAATCTTTCGTATTGCTTTCGGGTTACTCTCGTGAATGTTTAAACCACTAGGTTGAAATTTACGATGTGATTAGCCCTGCTTAATAAGAAAATTTTTATTAAAAAGATGTTAAAGAACGAAATGTTGCCTTATAAACAAACTGAAGAATACATAATCTGCATAGAAACCGCAACTAGAGTTAATTGGAAAGAATCAAATATTACTTCATAATATAGATAACTCTTATCTGACCATCCTTCTCTGATTCCAACATCTTGTCAAACGTGGTTGCGAAATGCCCCTAATCCAATGGAATTCTGTCTAAATCGCTTTACTCTAATAAATATTGTTGCAGGATGTCCGCGACACAATTCACTAACGCACCTACTAAAAGTGATGAGTAACAAAATTTTTAGCCTTCATAATCGACCTTCAGCTCTCCCCAAATAACTGAGATGCGTTCTTTCATCCATCTTAAATATTTTAACATACTCTGTATCTCTCTTTAAATTAGCTTATTCTTGTTAGTGATTCTCGGTATAAATTGCTAACGCTTCTCATCTGCTTCGTGAAACCACGCAAGATACTTAATTGCCAAGAAATGGTAATCCTATCCAAGCCCAACCGAATCTTTTGTATTTAGCTAAAGCACTTCCTTGTCAACTTAGCAAACCTTGTAACTCTCCACTTTTTCAAGGTTCGCAAAAACCCCAAACCAAGAAAAATGATTATCAAGAATGTAACCATGGTGTAAATGCTCACCATAAATTGAACAAAATCATCAAATGCACACCCTTCTATTCTAGCAACTAGCACAAAATATTTCCAACCTTGGCATGATTCTAGCCGAGCCCAGAGCACACTGTGGGAATGCACCTTCAGTTCAGAGAAAGCGTATTTTCCTTTTTCTCTGGGTTTTCCAAATCGAGTCAACCTCATATGTGCATAACTTTTGCATTTCTAAACCAAATTAAGTGAAACAAAGTTCTAAAATCTAGCTCTTCCGTAATACGCAAAAATATTTTGAAAATCAGTATTGGATGAATTTGAAATTCAAATTTGAATAAAAGGCTTAAAGATGTGCTACATATTAAAATGTTGCAAACAAACTCAAAATTTAATGAAACTAATTTTGTTTGAATCCTTATGCTACCAGAAACTCAAGTATGTATAAGAATGCTCATATTTCACCTTTGTTGGATCGTTTTATGCCAAAGGTTATTTTCAATCCAATAAATACTCAAAAACGAATAAATTGTGCAAGAGGAATCTGAAATAAATGAAATTGCTTTGTAAACAGTCATATGGCAGTAGGCTACCACATTATGCTGAAATGATTAAAGTAGGAGCTTGATTTAGGTTGTTTTCAGGAATAGTAAATAGTTCGCATGGAAAAGATGTATGTATATATATAGGTGACTAGTACATAAATAAAGTTCATAAATAAGTAAAAAGGTAAGAGAAGGGCTCCTTAGGACCATGTTATCTGCTACAACAGAAATAACCATAATGCATTGTAGTCTGTGCTTAAATTCTTAAGCTATATATGCCTCCATGTTATATGTACCTAAAGAACTGAGTATGATCAACCAGGTGTGTAGAAATTGTCACAAGTAAGTGCTAAGGCATGAATAACTAGCTCCTGAACGCCTTGCATGATCAGACCAGGTAATATAGTAAGAATCACTATTACAAGGTTAGGATTAACACTTAACCACGTAGCTGAAGTATCAATACTTGAGTTATCTAAATAGTCATAACTTTCATAAACTAAGTTCAAATTTGAAAAGACCAAATCCTATAACTTTGGTGAATAATATCTTTGCTGGTTAGGCAAAAACACTTCATATTAATACAAGGTTGAGTTAAGTATACATTAGGCCCTAATGAACATTTATATGAAAAGCATCTCGGATAAAAGCCAAATATCACAAAAACCATTTTAAAATACTCTTAAGATTATCCCCTACTTATGCCAGAAAAATGAGTCAATTGTCATGTATAGTGTAGTCGCAAGTTGAGATTTAATACGATCCAAAATAGTGTTACGCGATTAGTCTCTGAAGCCTTTTTGTCCACCCGTAGAATACCTCGTCTAAGCGCAAATTCCATGTAGAATAGCTCAAAAACGATGTTTAGGATATGTACTCAAATTTTCTAAGAACATATTCTATTTACAGCTCTTGGATCATGTAGTTTCTGCTTGCGCAAAACCCTTGAACGATAAGAGTTCCCGTACCTCTTTTGGCCGATTTCTTATAGCGTAAACTTTAGCATCCTGTAAGCCTCTTCAACAACAGGTTTAATACCTCAACTAAACACTAAAAATTATAAAATGAGTTTAGAAACATTATTCAATGTATATACAACCTTGTTCTAAAGAAATAACGTTATTCCATAGTGTTTATCATAGAAATCTTAGTAGTTGAAGAACCTTAAAAATCATAATTTTAAGCTCTAGTTTATAAACAAACGAACTCAGTATGAATAAAAAAATCTATGATTAAGACGTTTATATCGCCAGAGTCTTCTTAAAAACTGCTAATGTATAACCAATAACCTGTTTTAGCAGGATTAACATTTTCGAAGTTGCTTTTCATGCGAAATCAACTGCAGGTTAAACACTAATCATCACTATTCATTTATGCAGTTCAACCAGGTGATTAATGTTTTAACTTTACTAATCTAGCAAATTTTTGCATCTTGTATTCGAAGTTAAATGTATAAAATTTATAGATCAAGGTTGGATAATCTTCATAAGAGAGCCATGCCTTGCCCAACCTAAAAGTTATTAATAAATAGATGTTTAATCAACTAAAACGAAAAATGTTGAAATCACCTAATCCAACTCAAAGACATTCCTGTTTTCTGCAGTGATTCTATATTTGGATGACATGTCGATCTTCTTTTGCCTTTAATTAAAGTTTGGCATTTACCTACAACACCAATTCGCGAAAAGAAACTTATGATCTGCCATATGTAGTACTAGGTACAATACTTAGGTAATTGAACTCTGCCAGGATTCAAGTTTAGTTCCATGATCTACTCTTTAATCCTAGTCACTTCCCGATCATTTATTAACCTTGGCAAACAATCTTTCCATTGTTTCGAATAAAACGGATAACATCATCGGCATCAGCCGAAAATAACTTGAGCACTTTACCAACATCTACCCAAGAAAAGTTCTGCTTCCCCTGGTCAAGAAAGATATTGGTAACTTCTAAACTATTTTGGAGACCTAGAAAGACATCAGTAGCTTCTGAACTATTTTGCAAAACCTAGAAAACGTTAAGTGCTCATGTCAACTCCTGCCTCGATATTGGGCGTTGAACATAAACACCTTTTCCATATGATTGTATCTAGCACTTGTTGTGATGTTGAGTACGTTCCTTGTGTATTCAATTCCTACAATCAATCTTTTGGCCCTGTGCATTCCATTCCTTCATAGTTGCCAAATCCAAAGGAAATCAAAACCCTTTGTCTACTAAAATGATCAAATGAATCAAATCACCGGGAACATCTTATAATCCTTATACCTCGATCCAATCCTTGGATTTTCACTACCTTGTTTTCAACTTAAAAGTCAACTTGAAATGACCTTTATGCTCAGCTCATTTCATCAGCTATTGTCGAACTATACAAATCAGCCATTTTATTCAAATACCCTTCATGGTATTAAGCATTCGGATTTTCTCAAGTAAATCTAATAACAATGCAACCTTTCCTTCGCCTCAAAAATTTTAAAAAGTATCAACAAGAACGACAAAGTCACCTCCGATAAAGAGTTCCCAAATCTATCTCATCCACAAGATTTGCAAAGTTCGGGTATTCATTGTTTCCAAATTCGAAATAACTTGGCGCTGCGATATATTCAGCCATATCGTATCGTTAAGAAGATGCAAGAGAGAAAGCACATGAATTAGAGCTGCCATCTCAACTGCCCAGTGTTTATAATATCTCCCAGGTATCGCAATTAAGGCAATTCCTTCATCTTCTTTTTAAGCTCACCCAGCTAGGTAAAACTTATCTACAACCTAGTTTCACTTATTAGAAGCAACCGATTAGAATCTTAAAAGAAACTGGATGTCACACTTGTAATAAATGCTGCAAGATGATCAAGATTCAGCGGAGCGAATCACTCTAAAGAAGAAGCAACTTGGAAACGAGAAGACCGACTCAAGAAGAAGTTTCCCGATTTCTTTCCTTAGACCCGCCAAATCTCGGGGTCGAGATTTTTTTGTAAGGGGGGTAGATCTGTAACATCCCGAAAAATGCAACTAAGTAAAAATAATTTTTTTTTAAATTTGAAAATATTTATTTCTGAGTTTCCTTGCCACTGATTGTTTAACTTGGATTTCCTTGGATTTATTCTTTGCATGAAAAATCTAACGAATGGAAATAAAGAATGAAAAAGAGGAAAAAGGCAAAAATATAAAAAGTAAAAATTTAGAAAATTGCCACGAGAACCCTGATCATTCAATTAAATCATTTTAGCCACCAAATGAAATCTTATGCATAAAATAATGAAGAGATAAAATGAAAAGATAACTTTTAAATCCAAAATAAAATATTGTCAGAATTCACATAAAATATTGAAATCACAAATGGAGCTGAAAATTTTATAAAAGCATTCCGAAGTCAAATTCTTTTGAAAAACAAAGTTTCAAAAATACTACGCTTCAATTGATCTCAAAAGGAAAATCAAATCCGAAACGGAATTCCTCGATCAGTCGCCGGCGTGTGGGCCATCCGTTGCTACTCCGTTCCGTTGGTGCATTGGAGAAGTCTTAGTCACTGACAATGGTCCCAGGACCCTGCTTCCAGATTCTTCCTTCAACCCCCGTTCTTCCCACTCAGTTCGTTCCACTGAGGCGAAACCTTCGAAGCTCTGAGCGCAACCACACTCGATCACTGCCACGAATCCCACTCAACGCTGCACTTCTTGGCTACAAACCACACCGCCAGACTTCTCCTCGTTCCTTCACTTCTCTTCTTCTCCCGGTGAGCCGCCCAAGAACTCGCTAAATCATCCATGGCAAGCCTCATTTGTGGCGCTGGCGAAGTCTGGAATGGAGCCACCTTTCTCCAATCCAGTTGAGCCGAAGCATCCTCATGCACCATCGATTAAAAGCCCTCAAGAAAATCTGAGCTCTTCATGCGAGATTGCGCCACCGTGCGCCGCTTCTCGCCCGACTCAGCCGCTGTGGGTAGAGCTCCCGAGATTCTTCCTTCAGTAAACCTTGAAAATAGACTCCTTGCTACCCCGTGATGCTATATGTGCTGCCAATTCGAGCTCTCACCCCTTGATTTCTCTTCTCAACCTTCCGCCATGGCCGCCTCTCCCCGAGCTCGTGGGCGCTGCTCCGGTATCTCTTCCGCCGCGACGACACCCCCACTGGATGCGCCTCGCCGAGCTGAAGCTCCCCATGCCCTCGCATTTGCCGGAGGATTGCCGGAAGTTCGCCGTCGTGGAGCCCTAGCCATCCCCTATTCTGACTCTGTGCACTGGAGCCAATCGAGCAAGGTAGAAGAAGAGGTTGAATCCAAAAGACGCTTTCTCAGTGATAAAACGCATTTTGGATTTCCATGCCATTTTCTAGCCGAAATACATTCAACCATTTATAACTTTTGCATGGTTACTCCAATTTGAATGAAATAAATTTATATATTCATATAAAATCAGAAAGATCCTAGATATGCAAAAATATTAAATATTTGAACTACAAAGCCATTATTTGAGTTAAATTTTGAATGTAACCTCAATATGGCCTTCCTATTAAATCTGTAAACCATAAGGCATAAAATGAATTTAAATATGTTTCTGGAATTTTAATAAACTCAATCATGAAAAATATATTTAATCTTTGAACTAAGTTTGATTCATTTGTTTAGCAATCATTAGTAAAAGCTTAATATGGCCATTAATAGAAATGGATGTATAACAGTTCATAAAAACCATATAAGAAATGAATATGTGCTTCTGGGATTGAAATAAACCTAATCATGCAACAATATTTAATCTTAGGACCAAGTTTAATAAAGTTGGTTGTCAATCCTCATTAAACTCTTTTATGGCCATTAGCAAGATACTAGCATGTTAGCTCATGGAATGGTAACAACACTTTGAATTGGTTCCTGGAAACAGCAAGAATCCATGTGTGCAAAAATACTTAGAATCGGACTTAATTGGTATTCTTTTAATAGAAGAAAATGTTAATTAAAACAATGAGTAATTAGATAATCTATTGTAATTGAAGTTGAAATAATGCAAAACCAACTTTATAACATTTCTAGGATGATACTCTAGTCATACCTGAAAAATGAATCAAGAATCATGTGCAGGTTAGTTGGAACCCAAGGTTGAATCTTGGCCGATTTTGGTGTTAGCAATATGGTCATTTAGGCTATTTCAACAATAGATAAAGTAACTCATCCAAATACTAAAATTGGTGAAATCAGTTTAGTAACATTGTACAAAGTTTATACTACCATATTCTATAAAAGAACCTTATTCCTTTAAGGTTTGCATATTAATATGGTTAGTACAAAACCCTTAAGTGTTAACCTTTTGGTTCACATTCCTGCCGATTCGATTATCGTAAACGTTACAATGCCACTTAAGCTATTTCAACAATGAATATAATGTATCAACCAAAGCCTAAAATTTATGGAATTAGCTTAGGATTGTTATACAAAGTGTAAATCATCTTGTTATAAAGAAATAACCATATTTCATCATGTTTTGCATATTAATCCAAATAGCCTAAAACCCTAAATCGTTAATCTGTCAATCCCCTTTCTTGCCGATTTTGAATAGTATAGTCTTTAAGTATAGCATGAACCGTCTTAGCGATAAGATTATAGTCTCGCCCAAAATCCTAAAACTTATGGAACTAGTTTAGTAGTGTTCTTCAAAGTGTAGACTACCCCATTATATAAAGATAATCTCATTTTGCTGAGGTTTACATATTAATCTTAATAGCTTAATGACCCTAAATAATCACATTACTTTAGACCGTAATATGAATAAACGAATTGTAGTTCCAATGAGGAATCTGTAGTTAAGTTATTATATCATCAGAACCTTCTTGAATATCATGTAAATAAAGCCAGTGGCTCAAATCAATAGATCTAATCAGAGTAAAGCTAATTCTAAACGAAATCAATTAAGGATAAAGAACTAATCAGTCATACTCTAATGAAATCATTTAAGCCTATTCAATAACTCGCAAAGCAATTCATCCAAATCCGAATTTAGTAAAGAATAGTCTAGAATTGATATTTAGGATATAATCTGCAGCAATCTAAGAAAATATTCTTATTTCAGCTTGCTTTGAATTTGAATCCTAATAAAGCAAGAACCCATAAGTGTCAAGTTACCCGAAATCGTATTGTACATAGTAAATCAATGAAACATTCCAACTAATGCTTAATTCTATTAATCTAACCAATTTTAGCATCTTGAATTCGTAAATTTAAGATTAATAAATTCATAAAGAGCAATCCCTGTTCTTGTGAAGATTCTTTGTTTATTTTTCTATCTATTTTCTTTTTGCCTTTATTGAAGTTAGTTTATTGCTTTGTTTCCGTTGTTCGACGAGTAGAACCCGACGTCTTTGATCTCCGCTGTCGTTGTCGCCAATCAAATCCTCGCCTTCGTCAGAATCGCCAATTAAGCAAGGCAAGCTTCCTTTGACCATATTGAGCCCAATATTTTATATTCCTTTTGTGCATCCAATTGTTTTATGCATGCGTTTACTTTACGTAAATTGCTATTTTGTGGATTGATAGTTATACTGTTGTCTTGTAATCCTCCTTTGAAGATTATGGAAATGTGAACCTTGATAACCACGAATAGGGTTAGGCATTACTTAATGTCATCATGGGTATATCGTTTATTTTATTCTCGCTTAGCCATGCTTTAGAATCAAAATAGTGATGATCAAATCAATAATTGTTTCCTGAAAACATTGAAAATGGCACTGTTGGTTGTGGGTAATTTTGATTAAAAACCCAAAATGAAACTATGCTTTGATGCGGGCGATTATTGGCAATAGCCGGTTGTGCAGAAAGGAATTGCACGTAGTGTAGGGTGGAGTGTCGCCCGTGTCAGTTTAAGGACCGAGCAATGGGACGCTATTGATCCGAGATTTCCGTGCAAACCACAAGGGTGAGGATGGGTTAGCCATAGTTTGTTATATATTTAGACATGGCTTTGTTCATTGGTAGGCGGGAGCTTTGCACAGGTTTTCCGGTCAGGTCTACCCTGACGGGGTATTCCGGTCAGGTCTACTTGCTAATGCAACGGTGTCCGCCCTGCCGTGTTTAGAAACGTTGTGTTGGTGTGTGAAAGTGGATCCACGGCTTGGGTGTGTGTTTCTAGTTCTACGGCGGGGGTTAACGGCCCGGGCTGGACCAAAGCCATGTCTAGGTATTATAACGACTATGTATGGTCTTCTTGACGTCACACCTAAGGAAGTGTGTCGGGCAAAAGTTGATCATTCCTTGCGGGTAAAGATGCACACCTCTGCAGAGTTTAAATCTAATTAATTAGCCGCGCTCGCGGTCATGAGCACTTGGTGATTTCATTCCAATGTTAGATGTTTTATTGTTTTCAAATGGGTTTGGTCTAAACTTGTTTTTAGCAACTGTTGCTTTCTGCCGAAGGGCTGGCATTGATGGACATTATGGTTTGGATTATTCGCTACTCACGATGGGCTGTGAGTATTACTTACTGTTGTATCTATTTCTTATCAATTAAACATGCTCTTTTAAATTCCGTTTGCGAATAACTTGATTTACAAATGCAAATTCGCTTTATGCAAATCAACTGTAGTAGCCTCCTTTGAAATGGCTTGCATATATGATAGGTGTTGCTCAAGTCTTGCTGAGTATGTAAAGTACTCACCCTTGCCTAATTATTATGTAGGTGGTTTAGAAAGCGAAGCTTTGAGGTTGTCCATCGTAAGTTGCGGGATTTTCTTCGTCGTGTTCTATCTGAAGTTTATGCCTGGTCGGTTGCCTGCGGGATTGGATGGGTAAACCACAAGGCTTGCTTCTTTTGCTGCTTTATTCTCTGAGTTGTAATATTTATTTGTATAATCGTTTCCGCTTAATTAATGTATTGTATGGTGGTGATTTCCAATTGTTGTAAACATGTGAGTGCTAGCTACTGATCCAGGGAATAGCACAGTAATCACATGGAGGTTCCTGTTCATCCGAACGGGGTCTCACAGAGTTGGTATCAGAGCTATACTGACCGTAGGATAAACCTTAGATAGAATGGTCGTTAGTATTGGAATAAGCAAATTCAAAATCTTATCTTCAAAAGCTACTGTATTTGCAAAATGTAGGCTTTGCTATTCTCTTCTCACTCTTAAGTTCTTATCCTTACCACTAATTTCATTTTGGGTTGTAAATGAAGTCCTCTTTCCTTAAAAATAGATCATCTTTTCTATTTGCTTCTAAGGATGTCCAGGATATGTCACTATCTTGCTTGCAAATGAAGACTACAGTTTCTGCACCAACAGTTTCAAGGAAGCATACAAATCTTCATTAACCTTGACAAAGTAGAAGTAAAGCTTGAAGAGTCTACGTCACGAAGAGACAGTAAAATGCGGAGGATTAGAATATATTAGGATTCACCTTAAGATAGGAAGCCTTGCACGAAGCATATTATGCTGTTTTAGGTAATGCATACAACACGATTAGGTGATGTTTTTGTCTTGCTGTTGCAAAATTGTTTTATTTTGCTTGCCCGGTGGTTTATGTGTGGACTTAACCTTTAGGTTAGAGTTTCACAATAAATTATCCTTATGTCTGGATGTGGAAAGTTCAACCTGTAGGATAAATAGGAAATTATAAAATTGCTTATCTCTTCTCTTAGCAGAACTCCTCACCTGTGCAATCTTTTAGTTGCTAACCTTTCTTAGAAGCAAGCCTCATCAGGATAAATAATGTAGTTCCCATTACCACTTCTAGCTCTACTGGAGATCACACTATCTGTATGTAAACCAAGGCCAGATCCTTACCTTGTTAGTAACCAACAAACCAACATAAGCTACATTAGGCTAGTTAAAATGTAATCTTTCCCCGTGATAATTTTTAACTATACTTTAAAACTCACCTCGCTGCTTATCTAGAATCTATACCATGAAAATAAGTTGGAACCCAAAAAGTTATACACTTCTAACAGAAACCTTTAAATGAACGTTAAAAGTGGAAAACTTGAAAAATCAGAACTCTATTTTCTAAAAGAAATATAAAAAGAGTATGTGTATAATTAATGTTACTCGTAGCATCCGTTACACATATACTATTTTCCCATCTATAGACTTTAATCTCCTTATCTGAGTCCCCATTCTCTTTAGCAGAATATTCTTTCTCCATTCTTAAACTATTCTTTCTAGAAATATTTCTTTCCTTGTCTTTTGAAAACAAACACACCAACAAATCCTCTGGAAATAATTTCGGTAGTAAGTCGACAGCATCATCGTAATGCCTACATCAACAACTTGAAGAAAATAGAAGTGACAAGTATCACAACTTCTTCAACTCCATAGAAGCGCCACGCATCGAACTTCTCCGACTTCATCGAAACTGGGAATACCAACTTCAACAAGTGGTGCAAGGATTAAAAGAAACTGCCGCCAAATAGCCTACAATAAAAGATAGTATTATATAAGCTACATATTATTTTAGCTATGTAGTAAAATTTTTATGCATAACTACGTATGACCAGAAAAGAAGAAAACATAGATACCCTTCCTATGTATTAAGTCAAATGTATGCATATAGTATTTATGTGTTGTTGAAGTTTTGTTGTAAATCTTTCAGTATTGCTTTCGGGTTACTCTCGTGAATGTTTAAACCACTAGGTTGAAATTTACGATGTGATTAGCCCTGCTTAATAAGAAAATTTTATTAAAAAGATGTTAAAGAACGAAATGTTGCCTTATAAACAAACTGAAGAATACATAATCTGCATAGAAACCGCAACTAGAGTTAATTGGAAAGAATCAAATATTACTTCATAATATAGATAACTCTTATCTGACCATCCTTCTCTGATTCCAACATCTTGTCAAACGTGGTTGCGAAATGCCCCTAATCCAATGGAATTCTGTCTAAATCGCTTTACTCTAATAAATATTGTTGCAGTACACGTGGAGCTCTATCGAGTCCTTCACGGCCTCTTTGCCTACTGCGAAGCACTCGGCTGCTTAATAGACCGATCGGGAAGACTCGGAGATAAGACGACAATCCAGCCGCGAAGCACTCGGGGGTTACTGTGGGATATATACATCCCGGGTATCTACGAAGCAAGCCTGCCTGCGCGGCCCAACTGAACAACGCTGAGTCGGGCCAACCGTAGGGGAAATAGAAGCTATCAAGGGTGCGCCAAGACGTGCCAAATAAGGAAGCCCTGGAGATAGCAACCGAACCGGATTAGACAGGATATGATTGTAATCTAGACCGTTGCCAAAACGGATAGGTACATGAGATATAATTCCCACTTTGTATCCGACTAGGACTCTCTGTGTAACCGCCCTCCTCTGCTATATAAAGGGAGGGACGGGAGAACATCATCATACAATCTCATCAGCAAATAGCTAGCCACATATAATTCCAGAGCACATGACTAGGGTATTATCTCCTCCGTGAGAGCCCGAACCTGTATACATTCCGAGTCTTGTGCTACCATCGAGTTTGGATCCAGCGCCGAGCCCCCTTTTCATTATTACCGACAACAAACGTCGACACCAGTAAATGAAATTTTACACACAGAATAATAAAAAATAAAATGAAGAGGCAACTTTTATATCAAATTGATGCATTGTCAGAATTTATGCAAAATATTGGTATCATAAATGGAGCTATAAAAATTATCACGAAAACTTTAATGCAATATTGTCAGAATTTATGCAAAATATTGGTATCATAAATGGAGCTATAAAAATTATCACGAAAACCTCAATGTAATATATATCTCTGGTAAAAATATTATAAATGAATAATGTGGTTTAAGACATTTTGAAATTTTAAAACAGAAACTCTGAAAATATGGAAATTGTAATGTTAGAATTTTTATAAAATAATGGAACCATATTTTGACTTCAACATTTTATAGTAGCATTATTAGCTCAAATTAATCTGAAAACAATGTTTTAGAAATAATAGACTTTAATTGCTCTCAAAGAAAAATTGAAAGCCGAAATAATAATTTGGAGCAGTCACTGTTATAGAAATATTAATAATTTTTTGGTAACTCATTTTAACCTCAGAATTTTACCAGGCGTCAAGATTTATCCAGTGACCCTGGTCAAATAGTTTGAAAATTTTCTACTCCAATTTGGCAGCCCAATAAAATCAGAGACATCACTGATTGAACCGGAGCCGTCCCTTTACTTTTGACCTTTCTCTGACATGTGGGCCAACTGTCGGGACCCGAATGTGCAAATCCGAACCCACTGTGTTTCAGCACTAGTCCAGGATCACGCTAGTGCACACAGTCTCAACATCGGTACATATCACAGACATATCCAACGAGATAGTAAAGTACTTTAATTAAATATATAAAAAGAAATGGTTGATCGACCTTATGGTCGAGTTACAAAGTTACGCCTCGCGGGGTGAAGACTTATAAAAAAATATCCAAATGCAGCGGAATAAAATAAACTCGTGGCGCCAACCAATTTGCCACAGGCAACTGACTGGGCTCGCTCCCTAGTTCGTCGGCTCCTCTTGATACTCCTCCTCCTGAGCAAGGGTTGCTTCTTCTTCAACTGAAGTTGTGTTGTTGTGGGGTGAGTACTTTGAGCACTCAGCAAGTCATGTACAGAATGCAAAGCTAATATTCTACGTGCATGGCTTAGTACAAAGGGTAGGCTATGGTTCATTTGCAGTACAGCATTCAAGAATAACAGTAGTAGATTGTAAAGCAGTAAAACAATAATAAAGGTAATAACTTTCACAATTACTTTTCTTGTCAAAACAGTTCACATCCTAGATCATGTTCTTCATTACCATCCCAAGCCTTTTCCATAAACAAGTCATTTTCATGAAAATCTAACCCTTGACCGTAATCACCGAGCGATGCTCAATACCGTGAGCACGGCTATTCGAATAGGTTGTACACTCTGCAGAGGTTATACACTTTACCCAAAAGATACAGTCAAATACCACCAAGGCAAATAACCGTAACGAAGCCTTTCCAAAGTTCCATCTAAACCCAAAGATCTTGCCGCTAAGGTTTCAACACTGGAGGGACTGTTACCACACCTGTGGCCCCCTCTTGCGCCATGTGAGTTCTCACCGCTTCTCTGGGCCCCACACCACCACGACAGTACCAAAGAATAGATTTCCCAGTTTACTCAGCTAAGCCCGTCCCATTGCGGAGCTTGTGGTTGTATGAAAGACTCAGTTCAAATGCTCGCAAGGTTAAGTCCTTAGTTGACCGAGGCAAGACTAACCAAGTGTGAACTCAAATATCCATAACCAATAAAAACCAAATACGACCGCCCAGTTGCCACTCTTGGCCCACCAGAAACAATCTTGCCATTTGCCCCAGTCTAAATCATTTTCCCACCCCGGTTCTTTACCCTTGCACCACGTGCTATCATCAACTCAATAACACATGTCTCATTCACAAATCATGTTCCATATCTCATTAAGTCAACATTTACTTTGGTATTCCAAAATCATAAAATGTCCACGTGGCAGGGCTAAGCATACTACTTCGGTCTACTCAACCCATGTTGGCAAATTATTAATGTCCAACTATTAGTCCATAACCTAGGGTGACAAAGGATTCATGGCCTACAATTATATACGACAAGGTGGCATACAGCAACTAGGCATTTAACTAATCCCAAAACTTATTCAAAGTCATTTCTTTCAAATTAGCATGCAATAGTTTAAATCAACATAATTTGCTCTAATAGGTTCAACATGATCAAACACAACTTGCCTTCAAAAAGTGCTGGTTCTGGTTCCTGAACTTGCTCCTGGGTCAGAACTTCTCCCTCGATAACGGTTAGGATTACAATTGTATCCTCCCTAAGCAGGGTTGGTTTCCATCTTCGAGGTTTCCTTGTTATGCATGGCGGCCTGTCTCCTAGGCAATACCCATCTTCATGTAGTCGGCGTGGCCCATCCCCTCTTGGGCTGTCCTCACGGCTCGCCATGCAGATACCCGGGGTCCATATACTCCACAGTAGCTCCCGAGTGCTTTGCGATCGAGTTGTTGCCTTCCTGGTCGCAGTCCCACTAAGTCATGCTTCATGCCGAGTGTTTCTAGTTCTTGATGCAACCTCCCGACTGGTTTTCCTTTCCAGCCGAGTTCTCTGTTTTAGGCAAAGAGATCGTGAAGGACTCAACAGAGCTCTATGCGTTGAACTTTCCGAGTGGTACCGAGCCCAATTATTGGAATACTGGCAGTCGGCTCATCTTGGAGCATACCGTATCCCAAACTATGTGCAGAAGTCAAAACGCTTTTCCTGCTCAAGGCGAAATTCAGCACCGCTCCCTTTAAATTCATTCGTCACCGAAGTTGCTGATGTCGTCATTGAAGTGTTGGCCACACGCGTTGCATCCAAATTTAGTAGCCCTGAAATCATGTATATGCAGAACTTAGGCCACGTGAAAACAATTCACTCAGATGTGGTGTCCGACTGGTTTATGTATAATTTTAGAGTTTTTTACTCCTTTTCTTTATTGATTTTGAATTCATCCGAGTGGTTTGACACTTTTTGTTTAAGCACTCTACCCGACTAGTCTAGCCCCCGAGCGTCGGGAGTCGGCTCATGGCTCTTTTTCCTAGGCACGCGTTTTGGGTGACTAAAGTGTAACACCCCGGCGCCAAACGCACCGCGAATGCTACCAAAACCCCGCTTCACTAGCAACACCCCTCGGACCCACACATGTCCAAAGGTTTACCCACCCACGATAATTCTCCACAACAAGATCAATTAAACCGAGAATTACCGAAGAAGACATTAAAAAATAAAAACCTAACACCTCTATGAACTTGACTACAATCAATCACTAAATTCTAAAACCGGTTCAAAACTAAGTCACCGAAATTTACAAAATTTCGGCATGACCTCTCTAGTAAATAGGACATCCACTCAGCAGACAGAAAACATACGCAGTCATATGATATCTTTCTAGCAGGTCCTTAGTTAACCAATATTACATCCAATAGAAATAAATAACTCCACCACGACAAATGATACATTACAAACACCTTAGTTACAACCAGACTTAACGAATCAGTTAACTAGATTGTGGAGGCCGAAGGCGTGCACGTGATACTACTCCCAACCAGACGAGCCAACTTCAAGGTACCTAAGACAGGAAACAAACAAGCGTGAGTCCAAGACTCAGCAAAGCGCAACAATAAAGAAATGCAACCGAATCAAACGAAATAACAATACTTTGAAGCGTAACATATTCAAATAATTGGTGAATTTGGTAGATAAGTGAACCGAAAACTGATTCCAACTACCACAACCATTTCAAGAATTATTGAAACCTTACTCATACCTCGACAGCCGCTTATTGGATAAGTCCATGACTCAATCCTCAACCTATGAATGCCATTAACTCCACGATGAACCATTAATAGTTTCAATTCGCTGCCTTCATGCTCAAATGCACAAAACACCCAAAAGAAGAATCTTATATCCATACATTACAATCAATTCATTTAACATGATTCATCGTTGTAAATGCAATGCAGATGCAAATATGCCAAACAAAAGAAGAATCTTATATCCATACATCACAATCAATTCATTTAACATGGTTCATCATTGTAAATGCAATGCGATGAATATGCCAAACAAAAGAAGAATCTTATATCCATACATCACAATCAATTCATTTAACATGATTCATCATTGTAAATGCAATGCGATGCAAACATGCTTGCTTGTTCATATGCTCATCCCATTTCACAATTCTCATCTCACTCCACCATTCTCATGCATTTCTCACAATTTTTCATGCATATGATGCATCATTGTCAATGCAATGCGATGATTGCTCTTTTCGATGCACGCACGTAGATCGCTGCAAGTGCCCACCCGTCGGTGTGCACCCTCAAACCCAACCATCCCGTGGAAGGGGCCTACAAAACAGGACTTGCCCGCTACCCAAAGAGCGGGTCTCACGCTAACCGCGCTCCCATCTCGCCAGAGATGGGACTACGGGGTAGGAACTTCGAGCACACCGGATTAGTCATATAGTCCGTATGACTTTCTCACCGCCCTGGCTCAATGCACTTTTCATGAATGCACATATGCAAATGCCTTTCCTCACATTCATATCCATATTCTCAATACCCATATCCGCATTCCTAACACTCATATTCATATTCTCAGCTCTCATATTCCTATTCTCAACATTCATTTCATAGTCTTGACACTCATATCTACATGGTCACAATTATCATTAATACTCCCGTAAAGTCATAATCCATCCTCATGATCGCCAAATCATCCATTCTTATTAATCAAACCTCATTACGTCATTATTCACATTATCCTATCATACTAGTGATAATAGTATGACATCTCAACCGATAGCTCTCCATAATCTTAAGGTATCATGACATTCGATTCTCGACACAAATCTTTTCAATCAACGATGCACTTGCATCAAATTACTTTACCTTCTCACAAAAAGGCAATTACCCTACTAGACGTGCTTATAAACACAAACGCAACCATTAGCAAGCATATACATAACACAAGCAATCAACTAGATACCGTATAGGGGTTATATGGGTTACACTTGCATATAAACTCGCTTTTAAATAAAAGCATAACCAATTAACCATTCTCATGCATCAAATCGCATGCAAAAGCAAACACGACAATATTAAAGCAACACATGAATAAATGTATTCTTGTAAAATCTAGTGGCCACCTAAGCCACAACTGATACAATGCACTTGCCTTCAACTTCTCGAGACGGTGTGGCGAGACGAGGTTGCCACACCCGGGGTCACACCACCTGCACATGGATATAACCCACTCAAAAACACGACCAAAATTCAACACAAGACTCATAACTAAGTTGGCTTCGCAACTCACTCCAAAAACCCGAAAACAGAAATCTGCCAACCCGGGATAACACTTGGTAAAACGGGCATAACTTTCAAACGGCTGAACGAAACCTAGCGATTTGGACTTCATTTAAAGGTAATTCGATTATCTACAACTTTTTCTATAGCCGACCGACCGGGAAAAGCACCGATTATTCCCAGATTTGCGACGAACAGCAGACAAACATAATTTAACTTGCTCTGGACAGCAATCGGTAAAACGGGTATAACTTTCAAACGACTGAACGAAACTTAGCGATTTCAGTCTCTATTGAAAGGTAATTCAATTATCTACAACTTTCGTTATAGCCAAACCTCCAGGAAACGCTTGTAGAATTTTCGAACAGCAGCTCTAACAGGGGGCAAAAATCTGCTCAAAACAGAAATTGCAAATCACTCTAGACTCTAAATCCCTCAACTAAATACATTGCAAAACAATAACCCTAGCTAGGCATTTCATCAAACACCATGCATGCAAGCAATCTCACCTCCAAAATTTCTAGGGTTTTTACCTCCAATCATACTCATGGAGGAAAGGGAGGTGAGGGAGAGGTGCAGTCTTCTTCTTCTTTGGTGAGCATTCTTGGGAGGTCGCCGCCACCGATGGCTGCTCCTTCAGCTGCTGCTTGCTGCCGCTACTTGCTGCACCGGCCAGGGAGGAGCAAGCGCCAGGGAGACTTCGACCAGGGGAGCAGGCGCCAGGGATAGAGGGGAAGTGGGGAAGTCGGCGCTAGAGACTGGACGGAGTCGGCACACTGGAGTCTGGAGGGAGTCGACACACCAGAGATTGGAGGAGTCGGCACTGGTGATTGGGGGAAAAGAAAAAAATGGCTGGCTCCCTTTGAAGGATGTGGGTTAATAGGGTTAGGGGAAAAATAATGCTAAAGCTACACAACACTTCTAAAGAACACAACCAACGACTAACCAATAAAATCCTTGATGAAACCAAAATTCTTTTGAGTAAAACTCACTAAACAAAACAAACGGCTCGGAGAAAACACCGTTCCGAGCAATCGGCGCAACTCAAAACCTTTTTGCTAAGAACCTTAAAGCCGTGAAAGACAATTCTTTTGCCCTTCCGCAATAAATCCTTGGATTTAAGAAGACAAAACAATTTGCGGTATTACACTCTTCCCCCCTTTAACAGAATTCGACCTCGAATTTTGAACACCACAAGAACACCGACAAGAACAACGGGAACTGACTGAAAAAGCGAAAACACCAAAAAAATAACAAAGTTGGGTACTTCTCACGCACGAGACTCCAAAACTCGTGTCACTTGTTATTTCAACTTAAGAATTCACACCTCCCACACGAACACGCTATTGGAACCGGGCAGACTGCCAAATTCCCAAATTGTACCACAAATTATCAAACTCATGTTGCCACGATTATCCCAAGTCACAACACTCTATTAAGAATCCAACCAAATTTCACCAAATCACGGAATTCTATTCGATTGATTAGCTGGAGTTCTAAACCCAAATCCCCTAAGAACAAAGGAAACCCTGATTCACATTTCTCCTCAATAGTTAACCTTTATAGCCACATAACCATTAACAACTTCTGACCGAATCCGAATATACCACTAATTCTAACCAACTTACACCGGGATCCTCTCACAAAGGTCAGAACCACGACAAGGATCACTTCTCATTACTCTCCACATTAAATCCATATACCATTAACACTTAACCCTAATTAGGACTTCATCAAATCCCCTCCATACATGGTTTTCCTTCTAGGACGATCTGGCCTGAAGAACGAGATCAATGAGCATACTCCCGAATTATACTCAAGCAAGGAACCACAACTAAACATTTTCCTTTCTCCCATTAGAGCGCAAAGAGAATCTCGGTTCTTTTATAAGACTAACCACTTTCCTTAACTTGAAATCAATGCAGTAGAATGCACACGGGGAAAAACTCAACTGAGAAGAGGAACTTCACACAATTCTTCTTCAAAAACGATCACATAATAACTCGGGAGAACTAAATCCTCACTAACAACATAAAGCATTTCCATCACCTTGAACTCCATGGTGGAAAACATCACATCGAGGAAACACTGATTAAGAACAACACAACACTTTATTAGTAATATTCACTTACGACTAATCATAAGCTTCACCTTTTGGAACACTCACAAAAATCATTCCTATTTTATTTAAATCCAACTCCAATCGAGCTATTGATACCATTATCTCTCACTCAAGAGCGCCCAACATTTTCCATTACATTTATTCATTTCTTTTAGATAACAAATTCAAAGACAACAAAGTCTAGGTGCTAAAAAGACACAATCCATTCATACACGCCAAGTGTATATTTTCGGCAAGATATCTTGAGCCAATAATTAACCACGATCCACGAGTGGCGTGATTCAATGAATTGGAAAAGTCCCAAAATTATCATCACACCAATTATGATTAAGCACTCTTTCTTCCTCGTAATACCTATTAAGGGCAATAGATTAAGATTGTATCCATATTCAACTCCGTCCATCAATACCACTTCTTAATCTATTTCAAAACATCGCTTTTCAAAGCAAGATTCAATAGTTTAACTTGCCATCCAAAATTCCTAGTCACAACCATATGACAAACGTAAGATCAAATATCTAAGTCTCCCATGATTTTGACAATTTGAACCCCATCAACTTATTTAACAAGTTCCTCATCCAAACTTGTCATTCAACAGATCCCCAAATCAATCATCAAACTCCCAAAATTCCACAAAGGAAAGGAGTTACACAAATCAATTCACGAAAGGAAAAGCGAATCGATCAAATAGCACTTTTCCTTTAAAACCCCAAATCCAAAACTTCAACTCGAAGAATGACAACACGAAAATTCCATGTCATTCCCCACCATCAACCAGTGAGGCGCAACACCAAACTCCTTTTCTTTGACTTAAACCCAAGAAAACCAAATAAGTCAAAGGCCGGAAAACTTATTCCATCAATCTTCTAAGCTACAACAGAAGAGCAACGACTCCTTTAAACTAGGAGAACGTCCAACACAAGAAAGAATCCATAATTTCCTCTGCAAAGCAACCAAATGAGGAGCAAAAGAATACTCTCTTTTCTTTGTCTTAAATCCAAGAAGACCAAAGAAAACAACACCCAAATAACGTATTCCGTCAACTCTCCGATTTACAACGAAATGTCAAGAACTCTCCTCACACGAGGTTATGAATCCTCCGGAGCTGGCTCTCAACTGCCACACCGACCAACCCGGCTACACGACAGAGCCGACATACCTTCAGCACAAAGAGTCCCATCGGACCCCACTAACAAAATACCACTTCAAAATCATAGCAGTAAATACTACCATAGCCTTATCAAACTAACAAATAACATAACCACAAGTATCAGCTTAGCATCAATAACAAAATAAGTATTGTAGCACAACGCAACAATAACCCATCCCTTCCCACTGCTGCATCAGAGTGTGTCAAATTTTAAATTAATTTGTCATTCTACATCAAGTTTTACGGTTATTGCCCTAGGGCCACATTTTAAAAGTTCAACCTAAACCATGTTTCTACCTTCACACAGCAAAATTTTAATTCATTCTAGAATCACTCACTATATTCATACACCACGGACCTGAAGCCCGCTCGATACTAATCAGAATAACACCGGCCAAACGCACCGTGAATGCTACCAAAACCCCACTTCACTAGCAACACCCCTCGGACCCACACATGTCCAAAGGTTTACCCACCCACGATAATTCTCCACAACAAGATCAATTAAACCGAGAATTACCAAGAAGACATAAAAAATAAAAACCTAACACCTCTATGAACTTGACTACAATCAATCACTAAATTCTAAAACCGGTTCAAAACTAAGTCACCGAATTTACAAAATTTTAAGCATGACCTCTCTAGTAAATAGGACATCCACTCAAGAGAGTAAAACATACTCAGTCATTTGATATCATTCTAGCAGGTTCTTAGTTAACAAATATTACATCCAATAGAAATAAATAACTCCACCACGACAAATGATACATTACAAACACCTTAGTTACAACCAGACTTAACGAATCAGTTAACTAGATTGTGGAGGCCGAAGGCGTGCACGTGATACTACTCCCAACCAGACGAGCCAACTTCAAGGTACCTAAGACAGGAAACAAACAAGCGTGAGTCCAAGACTCAGCAAAGCGCAACAATAAAGAAATGCAACCGAATCAAACGAAATAACAATACTTTGAAACGTAACATATTCAAATAATTGACTGAATTTGGTAGATAAGTGAACCGAAAACTGATTCCAACTACCACAACCATTTCAAGAATTATTGAAACCTTACTCATACCTCGACAGCCGCTTATTGGATAAGTCCATGACTCAATCCTCAACCTATGAATGCCATTAACTCCACGATGAACCATTAATAGTTTCAATTCGCTGCCTTCATGCTCAAATGCACAAAACACCCAAAAGAAGAATCTTATATCCATACATTACAATCAATTCATTTAACATGATTCATCGTTGTAAATGCAATGCGATGCAAATATGCCAAACAAAAGAAGAATCTTATATCCATACATCACAATCAATTCATTTAACATGGTTCATCATTGTAAATGCAATGCGATGTAATATGCCAAACAAAAGAAGAATCTTATATCCATACATCACAATCAATTCATTTAACATGATTCATCATTGTAAATGCAATGCAGATGCAAACATGCTTGCTTGTTCATATGCTCATCCCATTTCACAATTCTCATCTCACTCCACCATTCTCACGCATATCTCACAATTTTTCATGCATATGATGCATCATTGTCAATGCAATGCGATGATTGCTCTTTTCGATGCACGCACTGAGTCTCGCCGAAAGTGCCCACCCGTCGGTGTGCACCTCAAACCCAACCATCCGTGGAAGGGGCCTGCCGAAACAGGACTTGCCCGCTACCCAGTAGCGGGTCCTACGCTTAACACCGCTCCCATCTACGCCAATAGATGGGACTACGGGGTAGGAACTTCGAGCACACCGGATTAGTCATATAGTCCGTATGACTTTCTCACCGCCCTGGCATCAAATTACTTTACCTTCTCACAAAAAGGCAATTACCCTACTAGACGTGCTTATAAACACAAACGCAACCATTGCGCAAGCATATACATAACACAAGCAATCAACTAGATACCGTATAGGGGTTATACGGGTTACACTTGCATATAAACTCGTTTTAAATAAAATCATAACCAATTAACCATTCTCATGCATCAAATCGCATGCAAAAGCAAACACGACAATATTAAAGCAACGCATGAATAAATGTATTCTTGTAAAATCTAGTGGCCACCTAAGCCACAACCGATACAATGCACTTGCCTTCAACTTCTCGAGACGGTGTGGCGAGACGAGGTTGCCACACCCGGGGTCACACCACCTGCACATGGATATAACCCACTCAAAAACACGCCCAAAATTCAACACAAGACTCATAACTAAGTTGGCTTCGCAACTTACTCCAAAAACCCGAAAACAGAAATCTGCCAACCCTGGACAACACTTGGTAAAATGTGCATAACTTTCAAACGGCTGAACGAAACCTAGCGATTTGGACTTCATTGAAAGGTAATTCGATTATCTACAACTTTTTCTATAGCCGACCGACCGGGAAAAGCACCGATTATTCCCAGATTTGCGATGAACAGCAGACAAAAATAATTTAACTTGCTCTGGACAGCAATCGGTAAAACGGGTATAACTTTCAAACGACTGAACGAAACTTAGCGATTTCAGTCTCTATTGAAAGGTAATTCAATTATCTACAACTTTCGTTATAGCCAAACCTCCAGGAAACGCTTGTAGAATTTTCGAACAGCAGCTCTAACAGGGGGCAAAAATCTGCTCAAAACAGAAATTGCAAATCACTCTAGACTCTTAATCCCTCAACTAAATACATTGCAAAACAATAACCCTAGCTAGGCATTTCATCAAACACCATGCATGCAAGCAATCTCACCCCCAAAATTTCTAGGGTTTTTACCTCCAATCATACTCATGGAGGAAAGGGAGGTGAGGAGAGGTCAGCAGTGCTTCTTGCTAGCCGGGCCACCGCCGAGGGAGGTCGCCGGAGCAAGCCGAGGTGGCGCTGGAACTGGCCGGAGGGAGGTCGCCGGTCACCTGATGGCTGCTCCTTCAGCTGCTGCTTGCTTCCGCTACTTGCTGCACCGGCCAGGGAGGAGCAAGCGCCAGGGAGACTTCGACCAGGGGTGCAGGCGCCAGGGATAGAGGGGAAGTGGGGAAGTCGGCGCTGGAGACTAGAGGGAGTCGGCACACTGGAGTCTGGAGGGAGTCGACACACCAGAGACTGGAGGAGTCGGCACTGGTGATTGGGGGAAAAAATGGCTGGCTCCCTTTGAAGGATGTGGGTTAATAGGGTTAGGGGAAAAATAATGCTAAAGCTACAGAACACTTCTAAAGGACACAACCAACGACTAACCAACAAAATCCTTGATGAAACCAAAATTCTTTCGAGTAAAACTCGCTGAACAAAATAAACGGCTCGGAGAAAACATCGTTCCGAGCAATCGGTGCTGCTCAAAACCTTTTTGCTAAGAACCTTACAGCTGTGAAAGACAATTCTTTTGCCCTTCCGCAATAAATCCTTGGATTTAAGAAGACAAAACAATTTGCGGTATTACATAAAGTTCGCCGTTCATGGGGTCAGAGTTTCACAACTCAGAATTAATGCACTTGGATTCATTTGCAATCGTTAAGTAAAAGAAGAAAAACACAACTCAGAAAAAGATGTGCGCATGCGCACACTATTAGGTGTAGCCCACGACTTACTGCTTAGTTGTGGATCAACAAAGCAGCAAGTCAAGAAAGCCAACAATTTTATTCATAATGACATAATAGAGTAAAAAGCAACTTAGCTGCTCTATGCTCCATGTGTTGCTGACGATCGTGTCGTCCTTACTCGTGGCACAGGCGTGGCTCGTGGCCATGCCGAAGGTGGCGCTCGAGGCGCAGGTGTAGGCTCGTGGCTGTGCCAAACGTGGCGCTCGGCGTGCGGGCGTGGCTCGTGGCCATGCCGAAGGTGGCGCTCGGGGCACAGGCGTAGGCTCGTGGCCGTACCGTAGATGGTGCTCGGGGCGCAGGCGTAGGCTCGTGGTCATGCCGAAGGTGGCGCTCGGGGCGCAGGCATAGGCTCGTGGCCATGCCGAGGGTGGCGCTCGGGGCGCAGGCATGGCTCTAGGCCGTGCCGAAGGTGGTGCTTGGGGCGCAGGCGTAGGCTCGTGATCGTGCCGAAAGTGACACTCGGGTGCAAGTGTAGGCTCGTGGCCGTGCCGAAGGTGACGCTCGGGGCGCAGGCATAGGCCCGTGGCCATGCCGAGGGTGGCGCTCAGGGCGCAGGCATAAGCTCGTGGCCGTGCCGAAGGTGGCGCTCGGGGCGCAGGCGTAGGCTCGTGGCCATGCCGAGGGTGGCGCTCGGGGCGCAGGCGTTGCTCTTGGCCGTGCTGAAGGTGGAGCTTGGGGCGCAGGCGTAGGCTCGTGGCCATACCGAGGGTGGTGCTCAGGGCGCAGCGTGGCTCGTGGCCGTGCGGAAGGTGGCGCTCGGGGCGCAGGCATAGGCTCGTGGCCATGCCGAGGGTGGCGCTTAGGGCGCAAGCGTAGGCTCGTGGCGTGCCGAAGGTGGCGCTCGGGGCGCAGGCGTAGGCTCGTGGCCATGCCTAGGGTGGCACTCGGGGCGCAGGCGTGGCTCTTGGCTGTGCCGAAGGTGGCACTTAGGGCGCAGGCGTAGGCTCGTGGCCATACCGAGGGTGGCGCTTAGGGCACAGGCGTGGCTCGTGGCCGTGCCGAAGGTTGCACTCGGGGCACAGGCGTAGGCTCGTGGCCATGCCGAGGGTGGCGCTCGGGGCGCAGGCGTAGGCTCGTGGCCATGCCGAGGGTGGCGCTCGAGGCGCAGGCGTAGGCTCGTGACCGTGCCGAAGGTGGCGCTCAGGGCGCAGGCGTAGGCTCATGGCCATGCCGAGGGTGGCGCTCAGGGTGCAGGCGTGGCTCGTGGCCATGCCGAAGATGGCACTCGGGGCACAGGCGCTAGCGATCGACTAATGTAAACATCTCCTTTACCGTAGTCGGTGGCCTCTGGGACATCTTCTTGATAAAGTTGGCGTCGCTGACTCCTTTCTAAAAAGCCACTATGACGACCACATCTGAGATGTCTCAGATCGAATCCTTACAGTATCCGAATCGGGAAGTCAGCTTCTGGCTTACTACTCGTCAGTAGATGGCCGCGGTGCTCCCCGACCCAAACGGAAGTCCAGATGAAGTACCAACGAAGTCTCTCCTAGATTGGATCTGGTCCGAGTCCGAGAGAGCGATCTTGTCGAGGTTGTTGGCGATGAAGTCAACGCTCCCGAAGCGGAAAGCATGGCCGGGAGCGAAGGTGATGACGATTCCATCGATGGAGGCCATCGAGCTTGCCGAGATTGATCTTGATGTAGCCCCTACCTGGCGTGCCAACTGTCGACGTTTGTTGTCGGCAATAATAAAAACGGGGCTTGGCATCAGATCCAAACTCGATGGTAGCACAAGACGCCAGAATTATATAGGTTTGGGCTCTCGCGGAGGAGATAATACCCTAGTCCTGTGCTCTAGAATTATATGTGGCTAGCTAATTTGCTGATGAGATTGTCCCCCTCATGACGCTACCTTACCTCCCTTTATATAGTAGAGGGGTGCAGTTACAAAGGAGAGTCCTAATTGGTTACAAGGTGGAGATTGTGTCTCTTTCCTTATCCACTAAACATGATAACGGTTAGGATTACAATTGTATCCTCCCTAAGTAGGATTGGTTTCCATCTTCGGGGTTTCCTTGTTATGCACGGCGGCCTGTCTCCTGGGCATTACCCATCTTCATGTAGTCGGCTTGGCCTATCCCCTCTTGGGCGGTCCTCACGGCCCGCCATGCAGATACCCGGGGTCCATATACTCCACACCGTGCGCCGGCGTGCAATCACCGTGTCGCTCAGCAAGGGCAATGAGAGGTGGAGGCTAGGGTTCTGGACATGAACAACATCACTCACGCCCACCCTTCTCCTCTCCTTATATAGCCACATGACGAAACCCTAAGCCAGGGCCCATCAGCACGTTAAGCCCACGAGGTCCATTAATTACGGATCCAATCCGAATTAATGTGTCCCAGCTCGTTAAGTGTGTGACCCTGTAGGTTCATATACATTTGGACATAGATTCATAAAACCCTTTTCCAATCCAATAGCTGGTAGCGGTTCCTTGCAGAGCATGCCAACTCCCAAACGCATATGATCAAATCAGATAGAACCTTTCAAAAGTACTCATGTAATAATCCCTTTACCAAACTATATGAAGATCGAACTTAAGGCGAGAAGTATGTCATCCTTTGACAGTTCAATCCATCTCTCGTATCCGTGATACACTACCACAAAAAAGGCCATTTGTGACAGTTAAAAAAGGCCATCAGTGACGGTTTTCAAACCGTCACTGATATAGTGCCACTGATAATCGGAGATTATCAGTGACGGTTTTCAAACCGTCACTGATAATATTATCAGTGACGGTTCTTGGCTAGAACCGCCACTGATAATCTTGGATGAGAGTAGTAATAGGATGGGTGACCTGCTGGGAAGTGAAGTCCTTGTGTGACATAAAAAATGTTCGAATCCAATTAGAATTCTGAAATTGAGTGCTCTTAGGCGAGAGGAGTATTAGGATGGTCCCCTCTAATTTAGTGTTTTTAAACTGCCAACTAACAAAAAAAACACTAATGAAAACATTATCAGTGACGGTTCTTGGCTAGCTCCGTGCGCCATCTTCCTCCATGAATGGCCACCGGTGGGAGCTCAGCTCGAAGATTCTCCCTCCAGGTGAACCTCAAAAATGGACCCCTTATGATCCCCTGATGCTATAGGTGCTACCGATTCAATCCCTAATACTCCTGTTTGTCTTCTCCGTTGGGTCACCGCCATGAACGCCGCCCCTCCTCATTGCGCGGCCGCTCGGTGTCTCTTCCGACGAACCGACTCTACCCCGAAAAGTCGCCGAGAGGAAGCTTGTCGCCTTCGCTTGGAATCTGCGGAACGCCCTCGCCCGCCATGCCCTAACCGACCTCTGTTCTTCCTCTCTCAAGAATGGGGCCAGAAGTCCGTGATCGCAAGGTTGATGAAGACTGAGTCAAAAAGGCGTCTCCTCGCTTGAAAACGATTGTTCCTTTTTCTTAGCAATTTTCATTTGGCGCATAATTAACCTTCGAATATCTTGTGAAATATTAATTTAATTCTAGTGCAATAAATTTGTATAATCATCTAAAATCACAGAGAATATAAATATGTAAAAACATTTTATTCTTGACCGCAGAATAATTATTTATATTAAACTTGATTATAATGCTAATATGATTTTTAATGAGACTTTGTGAATAATAAGTAATGAAGAGATGAAATCATGATCATGGGATTTTAGGATCAAGATGTATTCAAATATCCAAAAACATTTAGTTTTTGAGTCGAGGATGATTATTAGAATTGGAATGATACAAGCACTTCATTATGGGCGATCTTGCACATATAGGATATATACTTCTTAAAATAATTAACTACATTTTTATGTGCCCTCGATCATAATAAACTTAAATATACGAAAATATTTAAATGTACAATTCAGTTTAATTTATTTACTTTATGATCATTAGTAAATCTTGATATGGCCATTAATAAAAATGAAGGCCTAAAAGCTCACAAAATTAGGAAATGCTTTGTGTTAGTCTCGACAACAATGCAGATCCATGTATGCAAATACATTTAAAATAAGATTTAGTTTGCATGTTCTTAATGAAAGAAAATGTTAATTATAACAATAAGTAAATAGATAATCTATTGCAATTAAAGTTGAAATAATGCAAAACCAACTTTAAAACATTCCGAGGATGGTATTCTGCTAATGCCTGAAAAATGAATCAAGAAGCATGTTTAATGTAGTTAGAAACTAAGCTTGAACCTTGGCCGATTTAAGGTTTTCAAATATGGTCATTTAGGCTATTTCAGCCATCGATAAAATAACTCGTCTAAATACTAAAATAGGTGAAATCAGTTTGGTAACATTGTACAAAGGTTATACTATCATATTCTATAAAAATAATCTTATTTAATTAAGATTTTCATATTTTTCCAGTTAGTCCAAAACCCTTAAGTGTTAACCCTTTTGATTCACTTGTTGGCCGATTCCGAATAGTGTCAACTTAACAATACCACTTAAGCCTTTTCAACAACGAATATAATGTATCAGCCAAAGCCTAAAATTTATGGAATTAGTTTAAGATTGTTATACAAAGTATAAGTCATCTCATTATGAAGAAATAACCATACTTCATCATGTTTTGCATGCAAATCCTAATAGCTGAACAACCCTAAGTAACCACATTACTTTAGACCTTAATGCGAATGAATACACTTTAGGTAATAGTGAAGGAAACCTATAGTTAAGTTGTTTTTATCACCAGAACCTTCTCAAATATCACAAATATGTTATCAAGAGCCTAAATCAATAAATCTAACTTATGTAAGACTAATTCTAAGCACATTCAATTAAAGATAAAGAACTAATCATTCGTAGTCCAAATATAATCATTTAAGCATTTTCATTAACTCAAAAGCAGCTCATCTAAATCTGAATTTAGTAAAGAATAGCCTAGAAATGATCTTCAAGATATAATCTACCGTAATCTAAAAAAATATTCCTATTTTATCTTGCTTTGACTCTGAATCCTAATAGAGCAAAACCCGTAAGTAATGCAGAATTGATAGAAACTCATATCATGAATAGTGAATCAATGAAACTTGCAACTAATGATTAATTCCATCAATCTAACCAATTTTGGCATCTTGAATTCGTAAAATAAGATTAAGAAAATTCATAAAAGGGCAATCCCTATTTCTTGTGAAGAGTTTATTTGTTTTGCTATCTATTTCTTTCGCTCTTATTGAAGTTAGTGTTTTTGCTTTATTTCCGTTGTTCGACGAGTAGAACCTTGCGTTGCTATTTAAATCGTCATCTTCGTCAACCGCAATCCTCGTCTTTGTCGTAAGCGTCAATTAAGCAAGGCAAGCATCCTTTGACCATATTGAGCCCAGTATTTTATATTCCTTTTTGTGCATCAAATTGTTTTATGCATGCGTTTACTTTACGTAAATTGCTATTTTGTGGATTGATAGTTATACCTGTTGTCTTGTAATCCTCCTTTGAAGATTATGGAAATGTGAACCTTGATAACCACAGAATAGGGTTAGGCATTACTTAATGTCTTCATGGGTATACACGATCATATTTAACTTGCTTAGCCATGCTTTAGAATTAGCAATGTTCATGATCAAATCAATATTTGTTTTCCTGAAAACCTTGAAAATGTCACTGTTGGTGGTGGGTACTTTGATTAAAAACCCAAAATGAAACTATGCTTTGATGCGGGCGATTATTAGCAATAGCCGGTTGTGCAGAAAGGAATTGCACGTAGTGTAGGGTGGAGTATCGCCCGTGTCGGATTAAGGACCGAGCAATGGGACGCTATTGATCCGAGATTTCCGTGCAAACCACAAGGGTGAGGATGGGTTAGCCATAGCTTGTTATGTATTTAGACATGGCTTTGTTCATTGGTAGGCGGGAGCTTTGCACAGGTTTTCCGGTCAGGACTACCCTGACGGGGTATTCCGGTCAGGTCTACATGCTAATGCAACGGTGTCATCGCCGTGTTTAGAAACGTTGTGTTGGGTGTGTGAATGTGGGCCCACGGCTTGGGTGTGTGTTTCTAGTTCTCAAATAGGGTTAACGCCTGGCTGGACCAAAGCCATGTCTAGGTAATGTAATGACTATGTATGGTCTTCTTGACGTCACACCTAAGGAAGTGTGTCGGGCAAAAGTTGATCATTCCTTGTGGGTAAAGTTGTACACCTCTGCAGAGTTTAAATCTAATTAATTAGCCGCGCTCGCGGTCATGAGCACTTGGTGATTTCATTCCAATGCTAGATGCTTTATTATTTCTCAAAAGGGGTGGTATCATTTTGTTTTGCCAAATTGTGATTTATGTCAAAGGGCCGACATGGATGGAATTTCAGGAATGTGAATGATTCGTCGCTCACGTCATGGAGGACTGTGAGTGTTACATATGCTTTACTTATTTGTTATCAATCAAATGCTTTTATAAATTCCATTTGCAAATAACTTGATTTACAAATTCAAATTCGCTTTATGCAAATTAACGGTAGAAACCTTTCCCTTGAAGTGGCCTGCATGTATGATAGGCTTTGCTCAAGTCTTGCTGAGTATGTAAAATACTCACCCTTGCCTAATTATATTGTAGGTGGTTTAGTAAGTGAAGCTTCGAAGTTGTTCATCGTAAGTTGCGGGATTTTCTTCGTCGTATTCTATCTAAGGAGTTATGCAGTCGGGTTACTGCATGGAATGGATGGGCAAACCGCAAGCTATAGCTTCTTTCACTGCTTTATTCTCTGAATTGTAATAATTATGTAGTTAATCGTTTCCGCTTAATAAATTAATGTATGGTTGTGATTTCCAATTGTTGTAAACATGTGAGTGCTAGCTACTGATCCAGCGAATAGCACAGTAATCACATGGAGGTTCCTGTTCATCCGAACGGGGTCTCACAGAGTTGGTATCAGAGCTATACTGACCGTAGGATAAACCTTAGATAGAATGGTTGATAGCATTGGAGTAAGCAAATTCAAAATCTTACTTTCAAAAGTTACTGAAATTGCAAAATATAGGCTTTGCTATTCTTTTCTTCTTCTTAAGATTCTATTCTTACCCTTACTGTCATTTGGATTTTCAAACAAACTCTTCTTTCCTTAAAAATGGTTTTCCTTCGCTGTTGCTTCTGAAGACATTCCAGACTTGTTGCTACCATGCTTCATGCCAGTCGATGAAGAATACAATGTCTACGACAACAATCTCCAGGAAGTCAGACAACACTTCGCTAACCTCGACAAAGCAAAAGTGAAGATTGAAGATCCTGCTTTATCGAGAGCCGATGTCACCCAACAGTAAAAAGGTAGAAGATTAAAATATATTAGGATCAAACTTAAGATAAGAACCCTCACGCGTAGCATATTACTCCGCTCTAGTTATAAAGAGCAATGTATGTTGTTGTTCTGTCGTGCTACTTGAAATTGGTTTTTATTTGAAATGTCAGGACTGATTTGTATGTGAACTTAACCTCTAAGGTTAAAGTTTCATAATAGATTGTCCTCATGTATGAAAATGGAAAACTTAACCCATAGGAAAAATAAGAAATCATAACATAGTATGTATCTTCCCTCCATAGAACTTTTTCTGAGCTTATCTCTTCTTTCCATAGGATTTCTCACATGTGTAATCATTTTTGCCATTAACCTTTCACCAAATCAAGTCTCATCCAGATTAGTAATACAGTCCCCATTGCTACTCTTAGCTTCCGGAGACCACACCATATATATATATAAACCCAGACTAAGATGTTCACAACCATCAACTTACCTAAGCTGTTTTAGGCTAATTAAAACCTAACCTTTTCCACCAGTAACTCTTAACCATGCCTTAAAACTCATCTCATGACTTTGCCTAAATTATGTACCATGAAAATGAGCTAGAACCAGAAAAATTCTATACTTCTGAATAAAAACTTTAGAATGGTTGCTAAAAATGAAAACTGGGAAAAAAAATCGAAATCACATTTTTCTAAAAAGAAATGTAAAAAGATTGGCATAAGTTGTATACATACTCTTTCCTCATTTATAGGCTTTAATATCTTTATCTGTATACTCTTTCTCCACTCCTAAGTTACTCTTCCTAGAAATAATTCTCTCCTTACCTTTTGCGAAATGAAAATTCATCAACAGATCTTTTGTAAGGGATTCTGGTAACAAGCCAACAATGTAATGACGTCTACATCAACAAGTGGTGCGAAGATTAAAAGAAACTTGTTGCCGAATAGTTTGCGTTGGAAGATAGCAGTATACAAACTACACATGATTCTAGCTATGTAGAAAACCTTTTATACATAAATACATATGGCCAGAAGTGTAATACCGCAAATGGTTTCTTCCAAGGTTTTTGGCCGGGATTGATTTTTTGTTGTCGTTTCTCAGTTTTAGCTTTCTTCTCAGAAATGTCCTGAGTTTTGCCGATTTCTTATCGGAATGGGTATTTTCTCTGAGCTGTTTAGTTTGCGGCATGTTGTCGATTCTGACCATTTCCATTTCGCGTCATGAATTAAATTATTTGGATCGCGATAATGGTTAAAAGTTAGACTCTGTTTTTTTAGGAGGGGTTTTTAGGACTTTTCCTCCCCCACCTAGCATTATCTCTCCTACTTTATTTGTGTGGCTAGCATTGCTTGGGGCAGCCTGCAGATTTTTCCCGTTTTGTTGCTGGCCGAGGCTTGTTTCCTCCCATGGTGCCCTTGCTCTTGCCCCGCCTCCGCCTCGATGTCGCCTCGGTCGCTTCCCTCGTTGCCGCCTCGGCCTCCAAAGATCTGGCGCCACCCCTTGCTGGCTCCCTCCGGTCGCCCTCCCTGACTCGAGTTCTCTGGTCGATGCCCTCTTCTCTCCCCTACCGACAAGAATAAGAAGCGGCAGGCAGGAGAGCGTGGCAGCAAAGAAGAGTCGAGCGGCAGAGCAACCAGTAGTAGGGCAAGCGATCGGCCAGTGAAGAAGGCAAGGCAGCAACCAATGCTGCAAGAAGTCAAGGGCGACGATTTGGTGGGCGTGTGTTTCCTCCCGGGCGTGTCCAGCGCCACCCCGACCTCCCTCCGGCGACCTTCCCTCCCCTCCGGCCGTAGGGCCTCCTCTTGCCCCTTCCTGTGGTGAGAACTCAAGTCTAGATTCCATTGATATGTTTGGCTTCTAGTATGCACGCCAGGTGTTTGATCAAATGCCTAGCTAGGTTTCTTCTGAGAATAAGATGATTCTTGCTTGCTTGATTTTAAATTTGTTTGATTTTATAAATCCTAAGGTCTTATGTTGTCTGAACCGCAATGCTTAGCTCTATGACAGCACTACATTTAGGATTTAGTGAAGTTACTATGGTCTGGAATCGACCTTTGAATATTATCATGTAACTAGCCTGCTCTTCATTTGTGTGCACCTAATTTGAAGATTTCAGTATGCTCTCAACGATAATGTAAGAACTATCCAAATGCATTGGTTTTAAATGTCCTTAGAAAATGTGGATGATGCATGTTCTGACCAATAAGAGTAAAACTAGCAGTATGTGCAATACAGATGTGTGCGAGAGAAATTGAATGAATATTTGTGTCCTCACATCGTCTGCATCTGCGTGAATGTCTCGTTTCAACCTCATCATTCTACAGTTATTATGGGGTTGTGGATGGGATCCTATTTGTTGATTAAATTGGTATGAGTTGAAAATTGACCTCTATGATTTGTGCTCACATATATGTAGCCTAGAATATTATTATGTATTTCATTGTGATATTTATGCCTTGATTCAACTTGCATAGTTCTAGTTGCTCAACTGGTATACATGGGTATTTATATGTGTTTGTTGCTGATCGTCAAGACTTAGCGGATGTGGATCTTCTAGACATGAACTAGGATCAGTCTTTAGTCTCTTAGAAGATCCTCTAGTTTCTTTGTGATGTTATGATTTCCATGAATATGATTGACTTTTATTTACTGCCAGTGAGGGGATTAGAAATGCTCAACTTCTGATTTTATTTTGTGCTGTTGCATTGTTGGCCAAACCTTTGTGAACATGGTAGGAAGAGTGGAGTAAATGCAAAAGAGTTTATTCCTTTTGTCGCTTGTATCGAGTGTGCATAAACTTAAGTTGGATGAATACTGTTTATTTGCGTGGAAGTTTCGCTTGAGTGGCCTCAATCGCATGCCACTCCATTTTCCGTCTGTAAAGGCAAGTGCAACTCCTAGAGCGTTGTTAGGATGTTAGATGCTTTGTTTGCGATAAGATTATGAAAATTCTAATGAAGTGATTATGTTTATTAGCATGTCTAGAAGTTGTTAGTATGGTGATGAGAATGGATGAATGTTAGCAAATTGGTAAGTTATTCAATTCCCATTTATTGCATTGCATTACTTAAATTGTACTTAACGAGTATGGTTAAGTTGATGCAAGTGTAGGGACAAGCTTGCACTATAATCACCTAGTTCATATCTGTACATTTAATTTACTTCATAGAAATTATGTGATGCCTTTCCCTGAATTTTATTCATGACTTTAGTTACTCTCGAATGAATCACATTGGGGAAAAAGCAAGTTAACTGGTACTCCCATATTGGTTATGGCTATGTGTGGTGGAAATGAATGAGGATGAAATGCATTCACGTCAATTGCATAAGTGCATTCATGATGGACGAGGCGTCCCATGTTGATGCGGGCCTCGGTGCTCACCGTAGTGAGCACAAAAGTCCTACTCGTAGTCCCATTCATCGAGGTGAATGGCAGCGAGTCAAGAAGAGTAGGCCCCGCCACGGATGGGTGGGATTGAGGGTGCACACCGACGGTGTGCACTCACTATACCAGGTATACGCTTATGACAATGTGCATTAGGAGCATGCATGGTGCATTCATTGTTTTGATTCATGAGAAAAAGGGATGAGAGCATAAAAGCATTGCATTGTGTGTTGCAATTGGTAAATATTAATTGATGAGAAGAGGAAATGACAAGTTGAGGATTTAGTCGTGGACTCATCCTGGAACGATTATTGAGGCGTGAGTATGGTTTAGTTACGTTTCGAGTTGTATGTGGTAAATGGGGATATATATACTGCTTCTTTTACTGGATGATTTCAATTAAGTATTGGTTATGTCAAAAGATGAAGTAGTTGTGCTCTTATGTTTGGTTGTATATGAATTCAAACTGTTTCTTTTATTTACGGATATCAATTAAAGAAACTTTTACTTTATGTCTTGTAGTATTTAAATTCTAGCCGAGTTCATTATTTTTATGCCTGATTGCGCTTTGCTGAGTCTTGGACTCACGCTTGTTGTTTTCTTGTTTTAGGTACTTTGAAGCTGGCTCGTCGGGTTGGGAGTAGAGCACATGCACGACTTCGGTCACCATCAACCAATTCAATTGTTTCGTTAAGTCTGATTGTAACTAATGCTAATGTAATGTGTCGATCGTCGTTGCGTAGTCGATTAATTGCCGGTTGGATATATGATCGATTATCTAAGGACCTGCTAGATGGTTTCATTCTATTTCGAGTGATTGTTATATTATTCAACTGCTTTTATTCTTTTGTCCGCTGAGTGGATGTCCTAGTTTTAGGGGAGGTGCTGCCGAAATTTTGAAAATTTCGGTGGCTTAGCTTTAAACCGGTTTTAAGAGTCAGCGGTTAATTATTGTCTTTTCACTAGAGGTGTCATTAGTTATTTGAGAGTCTTGGTAGCATTCGCGGTGCGTTTGGTGCCGGGGTGTTACAAGAAGAAGAAGAAAAAAAAACATAGATACCTTTCCTATGTATTAAGTTAAATATATATATATATATATAGTATTTCTGTGTTGTTGAAGTTTGTTGTAAATCTTTCGTATTCTTTCGGGTTACTCTCGTGAATGTTAAACCATTAGGTTGAAATTTACGACGTGCTAACCCTGCTTAATAAGAAAATTTTAATTAAAAAGGTTTTAAAGAACGAAATGTTGCCTTATAAACCAAACCAGAAATTTCATAGTCTGCATAGAAACCGCAACTAGAGTTAATTGGAAAGAATCAAATATTACTACATAATATAGATAACCCTTATCTAACCATCCTTCTCCGATTCCAATGTCTTATCAAATGTGGTTGCAAGATGCCGTGAAACCCAACAAAACTTCATCTAAATAGCTTTACTTAAATAAATATTGTTGCGGATGCTGCGACACAATCCATTAATTCATCCGCTGAAAGTAATGAGTAATAGAATTTTTAGCCTTTGTAATCAACCTTCGGCTCACCCCAAATAAATCTGGTTGAAATGCATCTTTTCATTCATCCCACACATTTTAATATACTCAGATCTCTCTTTAAATTAGCTCATTCTTGTTAATAATACTCAGTATAAACGCTAACATTCCTTATCTACTTCGTGAAACTACGCAAGACTCAAACTGCCAAGAAATGATAATCCTATCTAAGTCCAACCAAATCTTTAGTATTTAGCTAAAGCACTTCCCTTACATAGCAATCGATATAACTCTCCAATTTCCTTAAGTTCAAAAAAAAGGTGCACGCGCAAAAACAAACTAACAAGAAAAGCGATTACTAGTATCTCTAACCATGGTATAAATGCTCACCATAACTGGACAAAATCATTTAAGGCACACCCTTCTATTCTAGCATCTAGCACAAAATATTTCCAACCTTGGCATGATTCTAGCCGAGCCCCGAGCACACTGTGGGAATGCGCCTTCAGTTCAGAAAAAGCGTATTTTCCTTTTTCTCTGGGTTTTCCAAATCGAGTCAATCTCATATGTGCATAACTTTTGCATTTCTAAACCAAATTAAGTGAAACAAAGTTCTAAAATCTAGTTCTTCCGTAATACGCAAAAATATTTTGAAAAACAGTATTGGATGAATTTGAAATTCAAATTTGAATAAAAAGTTTAAAGATGTGCTACATATTAAAATGTTGCAAACAAACTCAAAATTTAATGAAACTAATTTTGTTTGAATCCTTATGCTACCAGAAACTCAAGTATGTATAAGAATGCTCATATTTCACCTTTGTTGGATCGTTTTATGCCAAAGGTTATTTTCAATCCAATAAATACTCAAAAACGAATAAATTGTGCAAGAGGAATTTGAAATAAATGAAATTGATTTATAAACATTCATATGGCAGTAGGCTACCACATTATGTTGAAATGATTAAAGTAGGAGCTTGATTTAGGTTGTTTTCAGGAATAGTAAATAGTTCGCATGGAAAAGATGTATGTATATATATAGGTGACTAGTACATAAATAAAGTTCATAAATAAGTAAAAAGGTAAGAGAAGGGCTCCTTAGGACCATGTTATCTGCTACAATGTAAATAACCATAATGCATTGTAGTCTGTGCTTAAATTCTTAAGCTATATATGCCTCCATGTTATATGTACCTAAAGAACTGAGTATGATCAACCAGGTGTGTAGAAATTGTCACAACTAAGTGCTAAGGCATGAATAACTAGCTCCTGAACGCCTTGCATGATCAGACCATGTAATATAGTAAGAATCACTATTACAAGGTTAGGATTAACACTTAACCACGTAGCTGAAGTATCAATACTTGTGTTATCTAAATAGTCATAACTTTCATAAACTAAGTTCAAATTTGAAAAGACCAAATCCTATAACTTTGGTGAATAATATCTTTGCTGGTTAGGCAAAAATACTTCATATTAATACAAAGTTGAGCTAAGTATACATTAGGCCCTAATGAACATTTATATGAAAAGCATCTCGGATAAAAGCCAAATATCACAAAAACCATTTTAAAATACTCTTAAGATTATCCCCTACTTATGCCAGAAAAATGAGTCAATTGTCATGTATAGTGTAGTCGCAAGTTGAGATTTAATACGACCCAAAATAGTGTTACGCGATTAGTCTCTGAAGCCTTTTTGTCCACCCGTAGAATACCTCGTCTAAGTGTAAATTCCATGTAGAATAGCTCAAAAACGATGTTTAAGATATGTACTTAAATTTTCTAAGAAAATATTCTATTTACAGCTCTTGGGTCATGTAGTTTCTGCTTGCGCAAAACCCTTAAACGATAAGAGTTCCCGTACCTCTTTTGGCCGATTTCTTATAGCATAAACTTTAGCATCATGTAAGCCTTTTCAGCAACAGGTATAATACCTCAACTAAACACTAAAAATTATAAAATGAGTTTAGAAACATTATTCAATGTATATACAACCTTGTTCTAAAGAAATAACGTTATTCCATAGTGTTTATCATAGAAATCTTAGTAGTTGAAAAACCTTGAAAAATGACACTTGAACATAGACACTTGTCCCAGAAGAATTCAATCATCATTTGTCATCCCTCCAACAACGCCAATGGACGTCTGTCTGTACTTAAAACTGGAAGGCCAAAATTTCTTGCTTTTGTTATTGTAAATATGGGCATTATGCCAACCGTTGCCTAAAGAAGAAACAAACTCTATATTATTCTCAACCCCAGGAAGTTTTGTAACAACCTTAAAACTGACTTCAAGAATCTGAAGATCAACAATTCTTTAAACATGCACCTAATCTAACTCAAAACATCAGTCCCAGTTATTCACAACGCTTATTCGCGATGGAAGTTTGTAACCTACCAGATGCAGCATCGAATTGATAACGTCGCCCGCATTAGCTATGAAGGATTTGGATATCTTGTTTACATCTACTCAAGAAGAGTTCTACTTCACCTCATCAAGGAAGACGTTAGAAATTTCCAAGCCATCGCAAAGACTTAGAAAACCTTAAGTGCTCATGTCAGCCCCTGCCTCGATATCAGGCGTTGAACATAAACATCTTTTCATATGATTGTATCTAGCACTTGTTGTGATATTGAGTATGCCTTTTGTGTATTCAATTCCTGCAATCAGTCTTTTGCCCCTGTACATTACATTCCTTCATAGTTGCCAAAATCCTAAGAAAATGTAAACCCTCTGTTTATTAAAATGATCAAATGAATTGAATCGTCAGGATCATCTTATAATCCTCTTGCCTCAACTCAATCCTTGAATCATCTCTATTCGGTTGTTAATCTATAGACAACTTTGAGTAACATTTAATCTCGGCTAATCTCGCCAACTATTGTTGAACTGTGTAGGTCAGCCATTGTATTCAAATATCCTTTTGGATAATAACATTCAGTTCTTCCTAAATGAATCTAATAAGAATACATCTTTTCTTTCACCTCCAGTATTCCAAACATACTAAATGCTATTTTCTAAATTTGATTATCCATATTAACAATCCTGGGTTTTTAATCAAAAAGATATATAGAAGTATTGATACCCTCCTCTCATCGACCTAAAACTAGAATAGATTTCTTCTCTACTTCTTCGCATGTCAACTTGGAATCGCAAGACGAAGATTCAAGATACAGAACTACAATGAAGACGACGTATCAACGAGCGACAAGGTCACCTCCGAGAAAGGATTCCCAAATCTATCTCATCCTTAAGATTTGCAAAGTTCGGGATATTCACTGTTTCCAAATTCGAAATAACTTGGCGCCACAATATATTAGGCCATATCGTATCGTTGAAGATGAAAAAAAAAGCATATGAATTAGAATTGCCATCTCACCCATCCAGTGTTCATAGTGTTTTCTATGTATCGCAATTAAGGAAATGTTTTCGTCTTCCTTCTAAGCTCACCCAGCTAGGTAAAACTTATCTACACCCCGATTTAACTTATCGGGAGCATCCGACAGAAAGAAAAAAATATAATATATATTTAAGAGAAAGCTGAACGTCATACTCGTAATAAATGCTGCAAGATGATCAAGATTCAGCGGAGCAATCGTTTTGAAGAAGAAGCCTCTTGGAAGCGAGAAGACCAACTCAGGAGAAGTTTCTGACTTCTTTTAGAAATACTTTCCCTTAGACCCACCAAATCTCGGGGTCGAGATTTTTGTAAGGGGGGTAGATCTGTAACATCCCGAAAATTTAATAAAAGTGAAAATGAATAATTTAATTTTGAATATTCTTATTTCGAGTTTCTTGCCATTCTTGGTTTGATTTGGATTTCTTTGGAGTTTTGCATTGCATGAAAAATCAAATAAAGAGAATAAACGAATGGATAATGGTAAAAGGGCAAAAATATAAAAAGTAAAATTTTAGAAAATTACCATAATACCCTCAGAGTGATATTTACCTCTGGTGAAAATTCTAGGAAAGTAGGGAAATTGCAATGTCAGAATTTTTATAAAATCCTGGGGCAATATCTTGAGCTGAAAATTTTACTTAAGAACAGATAGCTCAAAATAAATTGAAAAACAAAGTTTCAAAAGTTATAAAATATTTGAATTGTCTAATAAATCAAAATCAGGAAAATAGAAATATGTGCAATCAGTAACTTGTCGAATTATTATGATTTCTGTGAATAGTATTTTCATCTTAAAATTATACAGAGGCAGATAATGGCAACTCATCACGAAATAAATTTCTCATAAAAACTCAGATATGATAGATAACCTATTCATTGAGCTTTACCTCGTGCGGTTAAACCAAATTCTCAATTTGCTTTGCCTCCACCATGACCTTCACGCCATGTGGGTCCTCATTCTAGAGCCTTCCATCTATGCCACTAAGCCTCGGATATCACGCCACTTCTGAGACCACGGAGGTAGTGCTCCACTTCCTCCTCCACTCCATCTCTTTCCTCTCAAGCCGAATGAGAACTTCCTGCGTTTCCTCCATTGCCAAGCTCGAGCCCAAGCCGAGATCGATTCGAGTGATTGAGCAGCTCATTTCCAAATTCCTTCCGGCATTAGTATCTGCAGCTCATAAGGATCAAGAGCCCCCAAAAGATTCGGTCTCCTCCATGCGAATCGGAGCTGCTGCCGTCGCCATCTTCCTCCATGAATGGCCACCGGTGGAGCTCACCAAGATTCTCCTCCGGTGAACCTCAAAATGGACCCCTTATGATCCCCGATGCTATAGGTGCTACCGATTCAATCCCTAATACTCTGTTTGTCTTCTCCGTTGGGTCACCGCCATGAACGCCGCCCTCCTATCTGCGCTCGCTCGGTGTCTCTTCCGACGAACCGACTCTACCCCGAGTGCGCCGAGAGGAAGCTTCTTCGCCCGCCTTCGCACGAACTTGCACAAACGCCTCGCCGCCATGCCCTAACGGGACCTCTGTTCTTCCTCTCTGCGCAATGGGGCCGGGAAGTCAAGATCGCAAGGTTGATGAAGACTGAGTCAAAAAGCGTCTCCTCGCTTGAAAACGTATTGTTCCTTTTTCTTAGCAATTTTCAATTTGGCGGATAATTAACCTTCGAATATCTTGTGAAATATTAATTTAATTCTAGTGCAATAAATTTGTATAATCATCTAAAATCACAGAGAATATAAATATGTAAAACATTTTATTCTTGACCTGTGAGAATAATTATTTATATTAAACTTGATTATAATGCTAATATGATTTTTAATGAGACTTTGTGAATAATAAGTAATGAAGAGATGAAATCAGTGATCATGGGATTTTAGGATCAAGATGTATTCAAATATCCAAAAACATTTAGTTTTTGAGTCGAGGATGATTATTAGAATTGGAATGATACAAGCACTTCATTATGGGCGATCTTGCACATATAGGATATATACTTCTTAAAATAATTAACTATATTTTTATGTGCCCTGGGATCATAATAAACTTAAATATATGAAAATATTTAAATGTACAATTCAGTTTAATTTATTTACTTTATGATCATTAGTAAATCTTGATATGGCCATTAATAAAAATGAAGGCCTAAAAGCTCACAAAATTAGGAAATGCTTTGTGTTAGTCTCCTGACAACAATGCAGATCCATGTATGCAAATACATTTAAAATAAGATTTAGTTTGCATGCTCTTAATGAAAGAAAATGTTAATTATAACAATAAGTAAATAGATAATCTATTGCAATTAAAGTTGAAATAATGCAAAACCAACTTTAAAACATTCCGAGGATGGTATTCGCTAATGCCGAAAAATGAATCAAGAAGCATGTTTAATGTAGTTAGAAACTAAGCTTGAACCTTGGCCGATTTAAGGTTTTCAAATATGGTCATTTAGGCTATTTCAGCCGTCGATAAAATAACTCGTCTAAATACTAAAATAGGTGAAATCAGTTTGGTAACATTGTACAAAGGTTATACTATCATATTCTATAAAAAAAATCTTATTTCATTAAGATTTGCATATTCTTCAAGTTAGTCCAAAACCCTTAAGTGTTAACCCTTTTGATTCACTTGTTGGCCGATTCCGAATAGTGTCAACTTAACAATACCACTTAAGCCTTTTCAACAACGAATATAATGTATCAGCCAAAGCCTAAAATTTATAGAATTAGCTTAAGATTGTTATACAAAGTATAAGTCATCTCATTATGAAGAAATAACCATACTTCATCATGTTTTGCATGCAAATCCTAATAGCTGAACAACCCTAAGTAACCACATTACTTTAGACCTTAATGCGAATGAATACACTTTAGGTAATAGTGAAGGAAACCTATAGTTAAGTTGTTTTTATCACCAGAACCTTCTCAAATATCACGAATATGTTATCAGTAGCCTAAATCAATAAATCTAACTTGCGTAAGACTAATTCTAAGCACATTCAATTAAAGATAAAGAACTAATCATTCGTAGTCCAAATATAATCATTTAAGCATTTTCATTAACTCGCAAAGCAGCTCATCTAAATCTGAATTTAGTAAAGAATAGCCTAGAAATGATCTTCAAGATATAATCTACCGTAATCTAAGAAAATATTCCTATTTTATCTTGCTTTGACTCTGAATCCTAATAGAGCAAAACCCGTAAGTAATAAAGAATTGATAGAAACTCATATCATGAATAGTGAATCAATGAAACTTGCAACTAATGATTAATTCTATCAATCTAACCAATTTTGGCATCTTGAATTCGTAAAATAAGATTAAGAAAATTCAAGAGCAATCCCTATTTCTTGTGAAGAGTTTATTTGTTTTGCTATCTATTTCCTTTCGCTCTTATTGAAGTTAGTGTTTTTGCTTTATTTCCGTTGTTCGACGAGTAGAACCCGGCGTTGCTATTTCGTCGTCATCTTCGTCAACCGCAATCCTCGTCTTCGTCGTAAGCGTCAATTAAGCAAGGAAAGCATCCTTTGACCATATTGAGCCCAGTATTTTATATTCCTTTTTGTGCATCAAATTGTTTTATGCATGCGTTTACTTTACGTAAATTGCTATTTTGTGGATTGATAGTTATACATGTTGTCTTGTAATCCTCCTTTGAAGATTATGGAAATGTGAACCTTGATAACCACAGAATAGGGTTAGGCATTACTTAATGTCTTCATGGGTATACGATCATATTTAACTTGCTTAGCCATGCTTTAGAATTAGCAATGTTCATGATCAAATCAATATTTGTTTTCCGAAAACCTTGAAAATGTCATCATTGGTGGTGGGTACTTTGATTAAAAACCCAAAATGAAACTATGCTTTGATGCGGCGATTATTAGCAATAGCGGTTGTGCAGAAAAGGAATTGCACGTAGTGTAGGGTGGAGTATCGCCCGTGTCGGATTAAGGACCGAGCAATGGGACGCTATTGATCCGAGATTTCCGTGCAAACCACAAGGGTGAGGATGGGTTAGCCATAGCTTGTTATGTATTTAGACATGGCTTTGTTCATTGGTAGGCGGGAGCTTTGCACAGGTTTTCCGGTCAGGACTACCCTGACGGGGTATTCCGGTCAGGTCTACTTGCTAATGCAACGGTGTACGCCCTGCCGTGTTTAGAAACGTTGTGTTGGGTGTGTGAATGTGGGCCCACGGCTTGGGTGTGTGTTTCTAGTTCTACGGCAGGGGTTAACGTCCCGGGCTGGACCAAAGCCATGTCTAGGTAATGTAATGACTATGTATGGTCTTCTTGACGTCACACCTAAGGAAGTGTGTCGGGCAAAAGTTGATCATTCCTTGTGGGTAAAGTTGTACACCTCTGCAGAGTTTAAATCTAATTAATTAGCCGCGCTCGCGGTCATGAGCACTTGGTGATTTCATTCCAATGCTAGATGCTTTATTATTTCTCAAAAGGGTGGTATCATTTTGTTTTGCCAAATTGTGATTTATGTCAAAGGGCCGACATGGATGGAATTTCGAGGAATGTGAATGATTAAATCGCTCACATCATGGAGGACCTGTGAGTGTTACATATGCTTTACTTATTTGTTATCAATCAAATGCTTTTATAAATTCCGTTTGCAAATAACTTGATTTACAAATTCAAATTCACTTTATGCAAATTAACGGTAGAAACCTTTCCCTTGTAGTGGCCTGCATGTATGATAGGCTTTGCTCAAGTCTTGCTGAGTATGTAAAATACTCACCCTTGCCTAATTATATTGTAGGTGGTTTAGTAAGTGAAGCTTGAAGTTGTTCATCGTAAGTTTGCGGATTTTCTTCGTCCGTATTCTATCTAAGGAGTTATGCACCTGGTCAGTTGACTGCGGGAAAGGATGGGCAAACCGCAAGCTATAGCTTCTTTCGCTGCTTTATTCTCTGAATTGTAATAATTATGTAGTTAATCGTTTTCGCTTAATAAATTAATGTATGGTTGTGATTTCCAATTGTTGTAAACATGTGAGTGCTAGCTACTGATCCAGGGAATAGCACAGTAATCACATGGAGGTTCCTGTTCATCCGAACGGGGTCTCACAGTTTACAAAGCCTCACTTCATGTGGGCAAAGCTCAAAGGAGCAACTCAAATCTTCAAAGGGAGGAGGCTACCCCTCCACCCCTATTTATACTACTCTTGGGCAACCTACCACCCTTGGATGAGTCCCTCAACCCTAGAGCACTCATCTAAGGGCTAGGATTAACCCACACACACAGCCATGCAAGGGCTAACCCAAAACCCACACACATACCGGGTTTTCTTGCACGGTTTTCAAAGCATACTACCTAGACCCGCTAACCTATCAACTAGACCACAATCCGACAGCCCTCATTGATCCACGCGGCATCTAGCTAGCATCATCTCCTTTCCTTGTCTTTTTGACTTGCAGGACTCCATCTCCGATCATCTTCCGCGATCTCCCGACTGCCTAGACCTCGACGCTCCTCGCCTAGTCCCGATCATCCTCCGCCCACCATAACCTAGCACCGTCGCCCTACAACCATCAAAGACAAGGAAAAACCTTTCACATAGCAATGCCCACAAAGATATTCAATGATTATCCCAAAATCATTAATCGATCATAATTCCACTCAGCGGTCCGATGCTACCACCCCCAGGGCGATAGCACTGAGAAAAGCAACCAACACTCAAATTGCTTCAAATCGTAATCCAATTCAAATCAAACTTATTTTCAAATCAAACCAAGCTCAAATCTCGTCAATTACTCATCACACACAAGGATAGACCTCCACATGGTCTTTCAATCTCCCCCTTGATGAGTATATTGACAAACACAAGAAAAGGCATAAGTATTGAGTTTGAATAAGAGAGAAGAAAGCAATTTGAATACAAAGCCAAACTTGATCAAAGAAATAGAAATCAAGAACATGACCAAGTTGGCAACTAGAAATACTTATGATCTATGAAAGATAGCAAAGATTTACAAAGATCATAAGAATTAAGATAAATCAAGATGCAAAATGATACCTTTTCTACGATTTCTTCCCCTTTTGGCAATATAGGCATCAAGATGATATTTTCTTTTCTCCCCCTTTTTTGTTGTTTTTATGCAAGTAATGCAGCCTAAGGGAGCTTTGAAGATTATCCTTGTGACCAATAAGACAAGTTATGACACCAAGCTAAGTTATGGCAAAAATAGACCAAGCTGAGGCATGTCCAAGTGCAAATAAACATTTTGCTAGTAAGATTTAATTAAAACCATGTCATTTTCAGCAAAAATGAACATGAGCAACACTTGTCATTAGTTTCAAAACTAGAAGCAAAGCCATTCAAAGGATCAAATGGAAAGTCTAGAGTTCAACCTACTCAACACTTTGGAGAATCTAGATGTTCATACAAGGTCCTTCGAGCTTATTTTTGTTTCTTGTATGCAAATTTTTCTTTGAATCTTTGAAAGACATAGCGGGGTGCAAATGTTTGACATTATTTGCATTCTTTACCCACGTATGTTTTTTTTGCATTGTTTAAAGCAATTGACTCAAGCCATAATCGATCATCTCAAGAGGGACTCTTAAGAGAATGATCTTGGTCATACACAACACATTCCAAGTTCATCTCAAGTGCAATGAGAAGTCGTCTTGTGAATGTGAGGTGTTGAGTGTAATGCGCACAAAAAGAGTCAATTTTGCTTCACTTTCATTTTTAGCATTTTCATTGTTAAGCTAGTGAAGGACTCAAGTATGGATCAAACAAGATTCACGCAAGTTTCTATAGGGACTCTAGAGAATTCCAGAATTTCACAAATCATGGCAAAAACACCTAGAGAAGAAACTTAACAAGTAAACGCAACATGTTTTATCAAGTTTTTCTTTTAAAGCTCATTTTTCAATTTTGCAGGCTTAGCAAGATAAATGAACTTGGACATATCTAAGCAAGTAATTTTGTTCATAATATAGCATGGTGTATAAAATGAAACATGGATCATTTGCATAATAGACAAAGCTCATAAAATGAAAAATCAAGTCTACATGCAATGCATGAGACAGATTCTTAAACTCCCCCTCAACATGTGATTCGATTTTAAGCATAAATCTGGTTCAAATTGAGTTATTAGCAAGATTAATCTCAAGAATGGTCGAAAAGAACTCAATTAAAGCCAGAAACATAGAATGGAGGGAAGAAGTCAAGAAACTGCGAACTGGGTGGCTATAGAGTATAGAAAAGATGGTAGAGAACACTACGGCTCAGACTCGCTCTCATCTTCCCCAATGACTAATATAGGAAAGCGCCAGCCCAGATCCAAACTAAGGAGTGCACATGCATAGTGTCTACCCGGGGCCCAACACCGCTAGACTTATAAGGCTGTGAGGGAACTCAACCTAGAGAGAAGAGAGAACACTAATTAAGCATGATAGCAACCTAAAGCACAAGATGAGAGGTCCATGCAAAAGCATGCCAGAAGTCTAAGTTAAGTGAACTCATAACTCTAAGGAATAAAACCCATAAGCACCCAGAGCAATACAAAAGAAAGCAAAACTGAAATAAAATATAATACATAATATACAGATCAGCTCCCCCTCACAGAAGGCCGTAAGGGCACACAACTCCAAGCTCACTCCTTAAGGCAACAAACCTAGAGCTATCCAAAGGCTTGGTAAAGATATCGCCAACCGGTGGTCACTCTCCTGGCAAGTACTATGTCTCCTTTCTCCACATGGTCTCTAAGGAAGTGATATCTAACATCAATGTGCTTGGTCCGGAGTCTTTGCCTTTGGGTTCTTAGCAATGCAAATAGCGAAGTGTTATCACGAGAAAAGTGGAACACTCTCTATCTCTAACCCAAAGTCCCGCAAGGTCGATCTCATCAGAGCACCTAGCTCTGACAATCGGGCTGCAAACAACATACTCGGCCTCGGTGGTGGATCATGCGACTCGATTGCTTCCTAGATGACCAAGAAACAAGAGAAGTGCCAATGAATTGGCAAGTGCCAGGAGTGCTCTTCCTATCTATCCTACAGCAGGCAAAGTCTGCATCAAAAAAGGCTCTAAGGGATAGACAAGAAGAAGAAGAGTACCAAATACCATAATCAATGGTAGCTCGAAGGTACCTGAAGATGCGCTTCACCGCCTAGCGATGAGAGGCACGAGGAGAAGCTCGAAGCGGCGCACATACACACAAGCAAAGTGTATGTGCAGTCAGCGAGGCAATAAGATACAAGAGGAGCCAATCATGTTAGGAACTCCTTTTGATCAGCAGGCTCACCATCCTCATCGGGCTCGAGGGTAACAGTGGTGGCCATAGGAGTCATCACAGGCTTCCCATCAGACATATCAAACCGCCTCAGGAGGTCCCGAGTGTACTTACCTTGGTGCAGGAAAGTACCCTCCCGAGTCTGCTTGATTTGGAAGCCGAGGAAGTAGCTCAACTCACCCATCATACTCATCTCAAATTCTGTGCTCATCACCTCGAGAAAAATGAGACACAAGAGGTGAGATGAGCCACCAAATAATATCGTCCACATAAATCTGGACGAGAAGGAAATGAGAATCTGGTGTCGATGAATAGAGTTTTGTCTACTATACCCATTTTGAAACCATGGTGAGAAGATAGGACTTAAGCCTCACATACCAAGCTCTAGGGGCCTGCTTAAGTCCATACAAGGCTTTGGAAAGCTTGTAGACATGGTTCGGGTATTTGGGGTTCTCAAATCCTGGAGGTTGCTTGACATACACCTCTTCCTCAATGAAGCCATTGAGAAATGCACTCTTGACATCCATTTGATAGAGCTTGAAGCCCTGGGATGCAGAGAATGCAAGCAGGATTCTAATCGCCTCTAGTCTAGCTACAGGGGCAAAGGTCTCCTCAAAGTCAAGACCCTCAACCTGAGTGAAGCCTTGTGCAACTAGCCTAGCCTTGTTGCGAACAACAACCCCATCCTCACTCTGCTTGTTTTTGAACACCCACTTGGTTCCAATGACATTATGACCAGATGGGGGCTCAACAAGCTGCCAGACTTTGTTCCTCTCAAAGTTTTCCAGTTCCTCATGTATAGCATTAATCCATGATTCATCGGATAATGCACGAGTAACATCCTTTGGCTCAAATGAGGCAACAAAGGCAAAGTGAAGGCAAAAAGAAGATAAGCCTGATTTTAAGCGTGTCACACGCTCAAACAGATCACCGATGATCTGCTCAGGTGGATGAGAACGCTGAATGTGACAAGGAGGACGAGAAGCGAGTGGCCTCTCCTCTTGAGCGAGAAGAGGGAGGGATGAGCCACTCATTTGAAGGAGAGTCTGAAGGCAAGGGCTGGTCTCCCTGAGGTGTAGAAATGGAAACAGGAGGTACCTCAAGTGTAGAGGAGACTGGATCAGGTGGAACACCATCATCTCCATCATCCTCATCCTCTACAAAGATGGTCTCAGAGGGATAAGAAGAGTCTGAAATATCGGGTCTAGCTCCTAGGCTAGCCTCATCAAAGGTCACGTCATAGGTCTCTATGATCCTATTCGCGTCACAACTCCAAACCCTATAGCTACGAGAAGAAGTCGAGTAACCCAAAAAAATACCATCAGAAGAACGAGACTCAAACTTATCTAGGTTACCAGACTTCAAGATAAAACACTTGCAACCAAAAAAGCGAAAATGAGAAACACTAGGCTTTCGCCCATACCTCAACTTATAAGTCTGCGATGCAAATGTGCTCTCAAGAAAAGCGATTGGAAACATGACAAGCGATAGCTATAGCCTCATTAAAACTTCCTAGGAGTATTGTACTCATCTAGCATCGTCTCCTGCCATCTCAACGGGTCCTGTTCTTCCTTTCCACTACGCCATTTTCTTTGAGGCGTAGGGAGAAGAGAACTGATGCTCTAAACCAGACTCCACACAGAAACTCTCAAAGTAGGAATTCTTGAACTCGGTGCCATTATCACTGCGTATAGCTCGTAATGCACCTGGGAGCTCAATAGACAACCTACTAACCAATCCCCTGAAGTGAGAAAAAGTCTCATCCTTCGAGGCCATGAAAAATACCCAAGAATACCTCGAAAAATCATCAACAATGACAAGGACATACCACTTCCCTCCTGCTGACTGCACTCTAGCTGGACCAACAGTGTCCATATGTAAAAGCTGTCCTGGTGCATCAGTCATCACTACGGTGACTGGAGGATGAGAAGTAGTAACCATCTTGCCATATCGGCAGGGAGAGCAAACTAAGTCTTTGACCATCTTGAGTTTGGGCAAACCACGAATAAGATCGCGGCTGCTAACTCTGGTCAAATGATCAAAGCCAATGTGACCAAGTCTCCTATGCCAGAAGGAGAGATCACGGGACTCAGAAGCAATCAAACACCGAAGAGAGTCTCCAGTTGAAACAGAAAAATCAGCACGAAAGATTCTCCCAAATCTAGAAATCCCGCAAACTAACTCTCCTGATGAATCAAGGATTCTACAAGTATTACTCTTAAAGCTTACCTCGAAAGAGTCAGCGATAAGGTGAAAGCAGAATGACAAATTATATTGCGCTTACTCACTAAGGCAACGTCCTTAAGAATAAAATTTTCATTAATGCAGGCGGTACCTTTAGCAATGACTCTACGAAGAAGCATCCCCAAAAGTGATCAACTCATCAACGGGGCTCGGACTAGGGAAGAGAACCAACGAGCCTCCGATCATATGGCGAGAACAACCGAGTCAACAATCCAAACATCTCCTTCCCCATCCAAGCGAACTGATCAAGTCAAAAGAGAGAAGACTCGATCTTTGGGATAAAGTGAGGACACAGGAACCCAATCTTGAATCACACGACGTCTCGAGTACTAGCCACAGAGGAAGAAGAGGCGGACTCTAGTGTCTCTCGACTCGACTCTCACAAGATCGGAAGAAGCAACTCTAGTAAAGATGTAGGAGCTATCCTTTGGTTTGACCCGCGTGGTGCAAAGGCGGACCATCCCAATGAGGCTATCTACATCTCCTACCGAAAACACCTCACGCATGGCGATATCTACCTCGATGGAAAGAACGAGGAATATCAAGAGGACGGCGGAAAGACTGACCACGAATAACTCCAGGACTAAAACTCGACTGAACAGCATGAAAACCGAGTCCTGGACGCTGCCCAAAAACATGTGACTCTCTAACCTGTCTAGTAGCAGTGTGTGCCTTAGAAGCACTAAGAGTCTGGGGATGACTCTGAATACCCCTAAGAGCAGTAACACGCTCACGCCTCGTGATCTTGGCACGCCTAAAACAGAAATCCACTAGGTGACCATCCTTCTTACAGAAGGTGCATGAATACTTCGCCTTGCTAGAGGCAGAAGTGACAGGAGAAGCACCCTTCTGCTCAGAAGTCCCATGGACAACCCCAGCAGACCTAAACATAGTGGTATTCACCCTGGGAGCTACCACTATCTCTCCACTCTTGGATCCACGCACAATGGTAGGAGGATGAGTCCTAGCATGCTCCAAGTAGTCAAATCCTAGACCCTGATAAAATCTGCTAATTTTTGATTGGTCTAGAATGTGATTCAGCTTTTTCTTGCCTCCTACAAACTTCTCGAGAGTGCTCATGAGATACTCACACTCTCGGAAAAAAGAGGCACAAGAAGAACAGGGGTGAGAGGAAGAAGAAGAACTAGAAGGAGAAGAAGAAACACCAGCACGTGCATTTTTCTCCTCGGCATTTGCCTCAATCTTGAGGGCCTCACAAGAAAGCATACGAAGCTTCTCTAATCCTATGGGCTTGTTCTTTTAACTTCTTCCTAAGTTCGACATGGATTTTATCCAAGTCCCCCTCAATCGCAGAACAATGCAAGCAACTCTTAAGTGACTTATCTAGTAAGTCCTTATCAAGTTTAGCACACTTGTCATTTAAAGCTTCATTGTCAAGTTTTAGTTGCTTACACCTCACATGAGTCGGTGAGGTCCTTTGAAGCATGCATTTCATGTTCATCGTTTCTAGAAGAAAGCTTCCTAAGGTGAACGCTCATGGCATCTATTTCAGCAAGTAACTTAGGGCAATTTTCACATGAAAGAGTAGCATAAGCATGAAGAAAACTAGCGTCTAGAGAGGAAATATCAACAGTACAAGTGCTAGCATTCTTCGACCTAAGACTTTCAAGTTTAGTTTGCACACTATCATGCAAAGTCCTTAGGTTCTCAAGCTCCACAAGCAAAGCATCGCATAAAGAACAATCATCAGTGACTCGGGAGGGAGAAGATCTAAGAGAAGCTAACTCCCGAGTCAAGGTATCTACTTCCTTCTAAAGCTCCATAACCCTAGCTCTAGCTCTAGCATGAAATTTTCCTAATTTGCAAAAAGCTTCATTGAGCTGGTCATAGGAAGGTACCTCTTCCGAGTCGCTGTAGAGCTCGGAGTCGCTGATGCCATTGGTGTTGTAACACCCCGACACCCCGTGCCCCGAATGTTACCCTCTCTAGCACCAACAATTCCAAATCGCTAAGAATAAATAATAGCAAAACAAGCGAACAACTAGGAGGTTGCTGAACTTATTAAAAAATTTCAGCAACACCTCCCCTAAAACTAGGACATCCACTCCGCAGACAGAAAACATTTGCAGATATATAATATCATTCTAGCAGGTCCTTAGTTAACCAATCATGCATCCTATAGAAATTAATAAACTCCACCACATAATTATTACAGGACAGGGACTCATTACGTATAACAGCAAACAACCTTTTACAAGAATTTTCACGAGCTAATAAAAACATAATTATAATTCAACATGAGGGAGATGTGATGATGCAAAACGTGATTGTGCTACTACTCCCATCCATGCATGCCGGCTTCAATACACTTACAAACATTAGATAACAAGCGTGAGTTCAAACTCAGCAAATTACACGAGAATAATAAACCCAATTTATCGTAAGTAAAACAAGAACTTAACCATAAGAGCAAGTAATGCAAATAAAACAATATTAGGACAATAAGCATTTATACCCATTTAAAGCAATAACTTGACCATACCAAAATTACTACAATCAAGCCATCATCTTGATAATAAAACCAATCAACTTCCATGAACCGTTACTTAACGCTAAATCACAACGACTCGACTCAACCACCTTTTTACAACCCAAACCATTTTCATCAATTTAAGTCGAGTTCATAACTCAATCTTCACTCCACGATAGTCATATAACCTAATTAGCAAGGCAATGAAATGCACTCAATCATCAAATTCAATTCAATCTCTCCTGACATACCATCACCACAAAACTCATTATGAACGATGCAATGCACATGAATGCTCTTCTCGATGCACGTACTAGTACTGCCGAGTGCCCACCCGTCGGTGTGCACCCTCACTTCCCTTCCATCCCGTGGAAGGTGCCTACTCTTACTGACTCGCTCCTATTCACTCGATGAATGGGACTACGAGGTAGGACTTTCGTGTTCACTACGTGTAAACATAGAGGCCCGCATCAGAATGGGTCGCCTCTTCCATTATGAATGCATATCATGAATGCAAGAATGCAACATCAATTCTCAACTAAAACACATTTCAATCATCAATTCTCAACTAAAACACATATCAATCATCAATTCTCAACTAAAACACATTTCAATCATCACACTCAATCGACAGAGTAATCATGACCGAAAGAAATCTTGAATATCTCTATCCTTTATTAAACAAACATTGAATACATACACGACTCCCTGAGTCTAAACTTCAAAAATAACAGCATGCATATCCTTAACCTAATGTCCAGACATCAAGATCAATCATCTAGATCTTGCAACCCTAATCAAATAATAAAGCAGAACACAAGAATACATGCATAGCCTTGGCTCATCATTTAAATGCATACAATCCTAGTTACTTTGAGCAGGAATTAAAATATTTGAATCATGAATGCACAAAATCTGAAGCATGCAGCCATCGGCTTGAACCAAATAAACTAAGTATCATCTCAGGCACCAAACTACATAGAATTATTGCCATCAAAACAAGTTATAAATGAACATATAAGCGACTGTGCTAATACATATTTGAACACATAATAAGTTCAAATACTCACAAATCTCCAGTTCTGATAATCAAGCATACAAAATAAAGATCCCTAAGCAACATTCATTCACCATGCACATAAATTCAAAATTTCATTAAAGCTTATGCTCAAGATCCCACTAAAACCTCACCTCCAGTTACCACACGAAGGGAGAGGAAGGAGGCCGAGAGCAACATAATAATACATAGATGCCCAGATGAACTAGTTCATTTCAAAATGTATTAATGGCCTTCATACTTGTATAACTTGGGATGAGGGAATTAAACCTTGGAAGCATTTCAACAAACACATGGCATGCAAGGAAATATACCCAAGCTAGACTACCTCAAAGCACATCCATGGAGGAAGGAGGAGGTGGGGGAAGGCCGTGGGCGCCAACCGGAGGAGACATCGATTCAGTGCTGCCGCCTCTGCCGAGGTAATGCTCCCACTTGCACCAAGCCGGGGAAGAGGCGCCAGGAAGGGGCGACACCGGCACTGGGCGCAGGAGAGCGACTGGGGTGGTCGCTCTAGAGTCGAGGAGGAGAGGCAAGTCGGTATAAAGGAGGAGGCGCCAGTGCACGGGAGGGAGGAAAAATATCCGCCGGGATAGATGGCAGCCACAAAAAAATTAAAGGAAGAGAGATGGGATTAGGTGAAAAAGAAAATAGGTGGAGAGGGGAAATTCCAAACATACCCCTCCCAAACCTAAATCTTTAACCCTAACCCCCCCAGATAGACCATCCACCTCTGAGATTACCTACCAGATGGCCCCAAGACAGACGGCGGAAGGCCAAAAATTGGGGCGAGGTTTCGCAATATTACAGGTGTCCGCCATGAAGCACATGCCGGAGAAGTCGCCGCCTTTCTTCTCTTGCGGATCATCCTGCCTTAATCGCTCCATGTCTCCGTGTCGAGAGGTTGATGTCGTCGAGGGCGGCAAGGACGTGGTGGAAGAGCTTCTTGTTCTTCGAGAAGTTGCGGTACTTCTTCTCGTGTGCCGGCTCGCGAACTGGAGGCTTCTTGTTGCGGTTCTTGTCGGTGTAGTCGTTCTTGCCGGAACCGCCAGAGTCGTTCTTGCCCTTCTCCAATTTGGGACAATTCACTCGAATGTGGTTGGGGCCGCCACATTTGTAATACCGCGAAATCATTTTCCGGGGTTTTTGGCCAGAGTTGTCTTCATTTTCTTGATTCAAGGATTTATTCGGGAGAGAAAAGTTTTGTCACCTCGCAGTTTATTTAAAGTTTTGGGTGTTTTCTCCGTGCCGTTTATTTTTGCGGCGAGTTGTCTATCCTGACAATTGTCGTTTCGTGCCAAGAAGTTAATTATCTGGTCTGCGCTAATGGTTAAAAGTTAGATTTTGGTTTTGGGAGGGGTTTTTGGGAATTTCCCCTCCCTCACCTAACCTCTCTCTCTCCTTTCCTTTTTATGTGTGGCTATCAATTGTTTTGAGTGAGCTGGCCACCTCCTTTTTCTTTGTGTGCCAGTAGAGCCACCCTGGCTTGCCCCTTTCCTGCCTTCCTCCTCCCGAGCCATGCCCAGGCGATCTGCTCCTCCCGGCCAGGCCTCCTCCAGTGGCGGTCAGAGAGCAGCGCAGCATGCTCCCTCTTGGCGCCACTCTCTAGCGACCTCCTGGCTGCTGGTCGACTCCCTCTGGAGCCACTCCCGGCGACCCTCCTCCTCCACCAGCCTCCTCGTGAGCCCTCCCGGCCGGCAGAAGCCTTCCCTCCCCTCTGTGGCGGCCTCCTCCACCTCCCTTCCTCCATGAGTAGGAGATTTGAGGTAAAAACCCTAGAAATGTGGGGTGAGATTTCTTGCATACATGGTGTTTGATGAAATGCTTGACTAGGGTTCTTGTTTTTGCAATGCATTTAGTTGGGGAAATGGAGAGACTAGAGTGAATGAGAATGTTCTGTTCGGGCAGATTTTCGTCCTTGGTTAGAGCTGCTAATGGAAAATTCTACAAGCGTTTTCTGGGGGTTTGTCTATAACGAATGTTGTATATAATTGAATTACCTTTCAATAGAGACCGAAATCACTAAATTCCGTTCAGCGGTTTGGAAGTTATGACTATTTTACCGCGTGCTGTCCAGAACGCGTTAGTTCTGCGGCTGTCTGCTGTTTGTCGCAAATCTGAGAAATATCAGTGCTTTTCCCGGTCGGTTGGCTATAGAAAAAGTTGTAGATAATCGAATTATCTTTCAATAGCGACTAGAATCACTAAGTTTCGTTCATCCGACTAAAAGTTATGACTGTTTTACCAAGTGCTGTCCAGGGTTGGCAGATTTCTGTTTCCAGGTTTTTAGGAGTGGGTTCTGCGGCCGACTTAGTATGAGTCTTGTGTTGATTTATGGGCATGTTTTTGAGTGAGTTATATCCATGTGCAGGTGGTGTGACCCCAGGTGTGGTAACCTCGTCTCGCCACACCGTCTCGAGAAGTTGAAGGCAAGTGCATCAATTGATTGAATTTTGTGAATTGTAGATTGCATGTCTTGGTCGATTTGATATGAGAGCCGCTAATGCTTGTTGTGGTTATTTTGGCTCTCGAGACCGGTCAAGATCTATGGAAGAGCAAAACCGACTCTGATACCAATTGAAGGATCGAGATGGTGAACAGAGGGGGAGTGAATGGTCGCAAATAAATTTTCTCCCAAAATACTCCAAATCAAAACCTCGACAAGATCGCTCAAAGGAAATCGTGAAAAACCCGAAAACCTAGACAACTATGTGTACCCCTAACTTGCATGGATAAGCACCATAAAATATGTGGGGATTTTGAGTCACAATTATGGTTGTCTAGTGTCCAAAAATGAGAAGGAATTAATTCAACTCTTGCTTTTAGAAAGGAGATCAATTCAAATTACAAAAGCCACTTTCAGAAAAGCAAAAACAGAATTTACAGAAGCTGTCCTCAATTTGAACAGGTGGTTGGTGGGTTTCTGCAGCTCAAGAAATTTTCATAATTTTTCTCCCTATGAGAAGAAGAGTCATCAAGAACTTGACCAAATTTCAACTCAAAAAAACTTACATAGAAAACATGAAAAATCTAAGAACACAGATAGTTAGGAACTTCGAGCAGAAAGTTTGGGGCTCAGTTTTCACCTCATGGCTCCCAAACGGTACAATCAGTAGACTCCAAATTTTTTCTATAGATGTATATGAGAGTCCTGCACTTTATCCAATAAGAATCACGCAAAAAGTATTTTTCTATATTTTTCTAAAAATCAAACACTAACTACTACGTGAAGAACAAGTTCTGGACAGAGTTGCAACTTGCAAGAAAAGATGATCTCTACTCAATCCAAGAGTGCAAAAGAGATGTAAAACCAAATAAACACACTCAAAATATCCAAGATCAGCATTTAGAAGGAGGGGAGGCAAATCCAAATTACAAGAAAGTAAATTACGCGAAAGTAAATGCGTAAAGTAGATGCTGAATTTAAATTGCGTAAAGTAAAGACATAATGTAAATGCGGAATTTAAATTCACAATAATGTAAAGAAATTTTTTTGTATTTCTGGTGGGAAGGTATACAAAGCCTCACTTCATGTGGGTGAAGCTCAAAGGAGCAACTCAAAATCTTCAAGGGGAGGAGGCCACCCCTCCACCCCTATTTATACTACTCTTGGGCCACCTACCACCCTTGGATGAGTCCCTCAACCCTAGAGCACTCATATAAGGGCTAGGATTTGCCCATTCACACAGCCATGCAAGGCTAACCCAAAACCCACACACATACTGGGTTTTCTTATGCAGTTTTCAAAGCGTACTACCTGAACCCGCTAACCTATCAACTAGACCGCAATCCAACGGCCCTCATTGATCCACGCTGACATCTAGCTAGCATCATATCCTTTCCTTGTCTTCTTGGCTTCCCGGACTCCGTCTCCGATCATCTTCCGCGATCTCCGACGAATCTCGGACCTCCGACGCTCCTCACCTCGTCCGGTCATCCTCCGCCTCACCATGACCTAGCACCGTCGCCTGCAACCATCAAAGACAAGGAAAAACCTTTCACAAAGCAATGCCCACAAATATTTTCAATGATTATCCCAAAATCATTAATCAATCATAATTGCGCTCAATGGTCCGGTGATACTGCCCCCAGGCCGGTAGCACTAGGAAAAGCAACCAATACTCAAATTGCTTCAAATACAATTCACTTCAAATCAAACTCAATTTCAAATCAAACCAAGCTCAAATCTTGTCAATTACTCATCACACACAAGGATAGACCTCCACATGGTCTTTCAGAAATGAAGAGATAAAATGAAAAGATAACTTTTACATCAAAATGATACATTGTTCGAATTTATATAAAATATTGGTGTCACAAATGGAGCTGTAAAAATTACCATGGAAATCACAATGCTATTTATACATCTATAAAAGATATCATAAATTAAAAATGTGTTTTAGGACTTTTTAGAATTTAAAAACAGAAACTATGAAAATCTAGAAATTGCCATGTCAGAATTTATATAAAAAAATGGAACAATATTTTGACCTAAAAATTTTATAAAAGCATTCTTAGCTCAAATAGATCTGAAAAAAAATTCAAAAATAATAGACTTCAATTGCTCTCAAAGAAAAATCAAAACCAGAAATAATAATTTATAGTTGTCACTATTGTAAGGATATTAATAATTTTTCTGTAACTTAGTTTAACCCCAAAATTTTACCAGGAGGTAAACTCTGTTCACTGACTGTGGTCAAAAAGTTTGGAAATTTTCTACTCCAAATTGATAGCCCAATAAAATCGGAGACGATACTGAGTGAACTGGAGCCGTCCTTTGCTTTTGACCCTGTCGCTGACATGTGGGCCAATGTCCTTCTCCCGTTCTGTTCTGTTGGCGCGCAACGGATGAGTCCAGCTGCTGACGAGTGGTCCTGAGCCCCCCTTGCCAGGCTTATCCCTTCTTCTCTATTCGGCCGACCAGAGAGGCGAAACCTCTTGAATTGCACCGGTCAGCCGAGGTCATCGTTGAATTCCGCCGAGTTGTCACGTCTTGACACTGCGTCACCCGACACGCCTTGCTTTGGCTTTTCGCGCCATCTTCTTGCAGTTAATTAAGCAGCTAGCTCACCATTTTCCTTGTCGCATTCGGTGAAGCGCCCATCCGAGACAAACTCAACCAAGGCCGGCTCATCCGCTCAGTTCCTCAGCTATAAATCTCTCTCTGACGTCGCAATTGAGTTTCTCTCCTTCTTCCCTTAGCCGTTCACTGAACCAACTCGCAGTGCCCTCATTCCTTACCGCCATTGCCAAAGCTTCAGAGCTCTGAACCGAAATCAATTCGAGTGAACGAGAAACTCATTTCAAATTGTCTCCAAATGTAGCTTCTATACCTCCTAGTGATCAAATCCTCAAAAACATTTAGCCTTTTCCATGCGAAAACTTACACTTGCCGAGAGTCATCTTCCTCATTTCAGTCGTTTGTGGGCCAGCTCCTCGGCCACTCTCCGATCAAAAGAGATAATGAATGGAATCATCTTGACTCACGATGCTCAATTTATTACAGCGAGTACTCATACCCCAGGTACCCCGAGTGGCCTAGGGCGAGGAATAAGCGAACAAGCCTAGCTTTGGCCAAAGGCCTCATTGAGCCTCTGAAGGACACTCGCCCCGACCAAAGCCCGACTAGGGGCGGTCGACCCCGCCATGAGTCAGGCGCCCCAAGCTCAGACCAAGCTAAGACAATCTCCGCCAAGGTGGATGCTAGAACATCACCGGTTGACCTCGGGCCACGCCCCACGGACACGATGGCTCGGAGTGACCATGCGAGGCGGTGGCTCCTTCCCAAGGCGGCGGGAGGTTGCGAAGTCAAGCACCGATCTCATCGTCGATCGTGCACAATGGGAGGATCGCTCCCTCGAGGCAACACGAGCCAAAGCGTTCTGGCGTCGGCACTGGCAAATCTTGCGAGAAGGTAGGTGCGCCACTTCCCGATAAAACAGAAAACTATGCCACTCGATGTATCTACCGACCTAGCATGGGGTGAGAAGACACCGGTCAGTCACCGAGACTGAAGACCAGGATTCCCAGGCGTAGGACACCCCATCCTTTCTTTTCCAAATTCCCATGTAACCTGCCCCCTCTGTCTATATAAGGGGAGGCAGGACTCTCAGGGAAAGGGGGACGGTTGTTTACGAGCGAACAATTCTCACTCACACACACGACTCGAAGCGCTCCCTCTGACTTCGAGCATGCATTTTCAAGCTTAGAGCTCTTTCACTTGTCTGGCGCTCAAGGCCGAGTCCTTAGCCCTCGCTTGTAACACTGTGCAGTCATCTGCACCCAGAGCAACACAGATCCACCACACGAACTGGAGTAGGGACATTCGGCCCGAACTAGTATACTTCTTGGGCTCCCTAAGTCAGGCCATTCAAGGAGAGGGAACGCGCGACCCCTTGACTAAAATTCACTTGCCGGTATTCGAAACACCGACATTACCCATTCAATCTCTCTCACAGTGGTTCTTCTTCCCAGGTGACCCGCCATTAGCGCCGTCGCCACATCTCGGCTGTAACTCACCTCCGACCTTCCCCTGTCGAATCAGCTCCACTCCCGAGTGTGCCTCGCTGAGCTCTCTCTCCCGTCGGTCTCATACAGAGCTTTCCTTGAAAAAGTCGCCTCCGGCCAGCCCTAAAGAAGACTCTGCTATCTGTCTCTACCGTGCGGGACCTACAAGTCAGTCACTTTGTCTCTCAGTCGAGCTCACTCTCTCTGCCGATCGGGGCCCAGTCATCAGTGGCGCAAGGTAAGGCAGTTCAACCGTAGAAAAGCGTTTTCAGCACAAGAAAACGTATTTTAATTTTCTTAATGCACTTCTAATAGGACAAATATTCAAACATGAATATCTTTCACATTTTCAATCCAAATAAGATGAAATAAAATCCTATATTCATCTAAAATTAGCAAGATACAAAAATATTCAATTTTTGAATTTCATAAAATTTATTTGAACTCAATATTATTAATAACCTTAATATGGTTTTTATATTAAATCTGTGAACAATAAGTCAAGAAATAATAATATAAATTTTTATATGATGCTAAGACTAGGATGAAATAAAAGATACAAAAATATCTAATTTTTAGGTCACGAGCAGTTATTTAAATTAAAAATGAGATGAACACACTATTATGAACCTTATTGCACACATGAAAAATATAACTCCTAAAATCATAAAATAAATTTGAATGTGCTACGGAATTATGAGAAAGTTGAGATATGCAAAAGCATATAACTTTTGATCTGTGTTTAATTTAGTTACTTTGCAATCATTAGTAAACCCTAAGATGACCATTTATAAGAGTAAGTGCATAATAGCTCATAAGATGTTGAAATAATTTGTAAGAAGTTCCTGGAAACAGCAAAGACCCATGTATGTAAAAATATTTAAAATAGAACTTAGTTTGCAACCTTTTGGTAAAAGGAAATGCAACTTGCAACAACAAACAAATATGAAATATATCGCGATTGGTAACAAAATAATGCAAAACCAACTTTACAACATTCCTAGGATTTTACCATGCTAATACCTAAAAATGAATAAAGGATCATGTATATTGTAGTCACAAACTAAAAAGGAAACTCGGCTCGACTTAGCGTTACTTGTGTGATCATTTAGACTACTTTAGCGATTAATAAAATAACTTCGTCTAAATGCTAAAATCAGTAAAACCAGTTTAGAAACACTTTGCAAAGTTCATACTACTGTAATCCAAAGAAACAATCTCACTTCACCATGATTTGTATATTAATCTAGATAGCCTAATAACCCTAAGTGTTCACGTTTCTGAAGACCGTAATATGAATGAACTTTGAGTATAAATGAGAAATCAATAATTACGAAGTTTGTATCACCAGAACCTTCTTAAATATCATATAAATAAGGCCAGTAGCCTAAATCAATAGGTTAGTTTTTTATAACTAGAATATTAATTAAATGTTTCTTTGAATCTTAATCCTAATTAAAGGTAAGAATTCACCTTAAGCCTGAAATGATCATATTTATTTAACCTTAAATAATTTTTGCATCTTGAATTCGTAGAATAAAATTAATAAATTCATAAAGAACAATCCTTATTTCTTGTGAAGAGTCTTTATTTGTTTTGCTATCTATTTTCTTTTTCCCTTTATTATTTGCTATATTTCTGTTGATCGACGTGTAGAACCCGACGTCTCTAACTTCGTCATCGCCATCGTCAGCCGCAATTGTAATACCGCAAAATTGTTTTCATGGGTTTTTGGCCGGAATTGTCTTTATTTTCTTGATTCAAGGATTTATTCTGGATAATAGTTTTGTCACCTCGCAGTTTATTTAAAGGTTTTGGGTTTTTTCGTGAAAAAAATACTTATCGGAATGGGTGTTTTCTCCATGCCGTTAGTTTTGTGGCAAGTTTTCTATCTTGACAATTGTCGTTTCACGCCAAGAATTTAATTATCTCGATTCGCTAATTGGTTAAAAGTTTGATTTTATTTGTAGGAGGGGTTTTTGGGATTTCACCTCCTCACCTAACCTCTCTCTGTCTTCCTTATTTGTGTTATTTGTGTGGTTGAAAAAAAACTTGGAGGCAATCCTTTTTCGATCTTGGCGGCTCTGCGCCTCTTACTCGAGCCAAAACCTCCATTGCCTCCTCTCCTGCGCCTCCGGCCTGGCTGTCTTCTCTCCTCCTTCCGTTTTGCTCATTGGCCTTTGCCTCCTTGGCGCTCTCTTCTCCTCCTGGTGTTGCTCTCGAAGCAAAGAAGCAAAGCAGAAAGAGGCGATGGCAGAGCACCGACCCAGCAGCAGTCTTGGCGAGCCTGTGGGCTGCCTTGCCTTGCTCGCTGACCGCACCTCCGGCCAGCTCAAGCAACTCCTTCCCGGCCGGCGTCTGCTCCACCTCCCCTTTTCCTCCTTGAGTCAAGATCTGAGGTAAAAACCCTAGGTGGTGGGGATCTATTTGGCTTGCATGCAAGGTGTTTGTGCTATTGCTTGGCTAGGATTCCTGATTTTGGAAATGCTAGAGGTTGGGGAATGGGGAGACTAGAGTTATTTGAAATTTCTGTTTCGAGCAGATTTTTGCCCCCTGTTAGAGCTGCTGTTTGAAAATTCTACAAGTGTTTCTTGGGGGTTTGGCTATAACGAAAGTTGTAGATAATTGAACTACCTTTCAATGAAGTCCAAAATCGCTATGTTTTGTTCAGCCGTTTGAAAGTTTTGCCCGTTTTACCAAAAGCTGTCCCGGTTGGCAGATTTCTGTTTTCGGGTTTAGGAGTAGGTTGCGAAGCCAACTTAGTTATGAGTCTTGTGTTGAATTGTGGGTGTGTTTTGAGTGGGTTATATCCATGTGCAGGTGGTGTGACCCCGGGTGTGGCAACCTCGTCTCGCCACACCGTCTCGAGAAGTTGAAGGCAAGTGCATTGTATTCGGTTGTGGCTTAGGTGGTCATTTGGTTTTGCAATCATATAATTATCCATGTGTTATTTTAATATTTTCATGTTTGATTTTGCTTGCGATGTGATGAATGAGAATGGTTAATTGGTTATGCTATCGTTCAAACCGAGATTATATGCAAGTGCATCAATGTTTGTTTGTTATGTGTGTTGATTGATGAATCATATGCCTTGTCAATATGCCATGGGTTACATTTTATATATTCCTTGATGATGCTCCCTAGTATGATTAGGCTAATGGGAACATAAAAGATATAAGATTTGAGTTATGAAAATAGCGTGACTTGTGGTCATGATATGCGATTGTGGCGTTTATATGAGTGTTGATGATATATGTGACTTTATGGATATGAAAGTTGAGAATGGCCTTTTGCATATATGTGTTTATGAAAAGTGCATCCTTGGAGTGAATGCTTTGTGGGTTGTTTGTTGGACCCCGTATAATCGCCAAATTAACATATTGCTATATCACACGTTCATAAGATTACTTACTACAATGATAAGTGAATGTGAACAATGAAGTTGTGAGGTTGGATTAATAGGAAAAGTTGATTTGCTATCTTGAAAATTGATTAGGTCTTTGGTGCGAGTGTTAATGATGATTGACCATGTTGATAAGATTTGTTGAGGATATGGATCTGAGTGTTGAGGAGGTGATTTGAATGTTGAGGATGGTAATTTATGGATGTGAGAAGTGGTGATGTTTATGTATTTGGCTATGGCTATGCAAATGTGAGAAATGAATGTAGTTTGCAAATTTGTTTATGTTAATTGCATTTGTGCATTCATGATGGAAGGCGACCCATTCGATCACGGGCCTCTGTGCTCACATGTAGTGAGCACGAAAGTCCTACCTTGTAGTCCCGTATCGTGTGGTTGTATGGGAGCGAGTCAAGAAGAGTAGGCACCCTCCACCACGAGGGTGGAAGGGAATAAGAGGGTGCACACCAGCGGTGTGCACTCGGCCATACCCCTGATATGTGCTAAAGAAGAGATGAGACATGCATAATGCATCATATACAATGGGCTATTATGTGAATGAAATGCATGGTTGTGTTATGTTATATATCATTGCGATCTCAGATGGGATATATATTATGTGAATGAAATGCATGGTTGTGTTACATTATATATCATTGCGAGATATGCATGGGATATTATGTGGATGAAATGCATGGTTGTGTTGCATTATATAGCATTGCAAATATGCATGAATTATTATGTGAATGAAAGCATAAAAGCATTTCATTGCATTGTGTATTGTGATTGATAAATGTTGTTGATGAGAATGGAAAGAACAAAGTTGAGAGTGAGTGGTGGGCTCATCCGAATTGATTTGCGAGGCATGGGTAAGGTTTTGTTACATTGTCGAGTTGGTTGAGGTAAGTGGAGTGTTATTTCTTGCTTATAAGCTAGATGTTTCAACTACATAATGGTTATTTAAATGATGAAGTATGTCGTGCTCTTACGCTTTTGGATCTTTTATGAATTCAACTGTTTCCTTTATTTGCGGATGTCAATTTAAGGAACTGCTACTTGATGTCTTCTAATAGTTGCATTTTAGTCTAATGCCTTCCTTTTCCTACTTGTTGCACTTTGCTGAGTCTTGGACTCGCGCTTGTTTGCTTCTGTTCTAGGTACCTTGAAGTGACTTCATGGGATGGGAGTAGAAACACGTGCATGATTTTGGTCACCAACAACCCAGTTAATTGTTTCGTTAATAATGGTTGTAATAAATGCGATTGTATTGTGTTGATCGACGTTGCGTAATTGGTTAATTGCCGATTGAAAATGTGATTGACTATCTAAGGACCTGTTAGAATGATATCTTATAACTGCTATTATTCTTTTGTCTGCTGAGTGGATGTCCTCTGTTCTAGAGAGGTTATGCCGAAATTTTGTAAATTTCGGTGACTTAGATTTAAACCAGTTTAAGAGTTTAGAGATTAACTTCAGTTTCAGTCTTTTTCGTAGAGGTGTCATTTGTTATTTAGGGTTTTTGGTAGCATTCACGGTGCGTTAGCGCCGGGGTGTTACAGCAATCCTCATCTTCGTCTAAAATAAGGATTAAGCAAGGCAAGCACCCCTTTGATCATACTGTTCCTAGTATTTAATTTTCCTTTGTTTATCAAATGGTTTCATGCATGCGTTTATTTTCTGGAAATTTGCTATTTTATGGTACTGGTAGATACACCTGTTGTCTCATGAAATCTCCCTTAATATGTATGACATGTGAACCTTGATAACCCTAGATTAAGGATAGGCACTACTTAATGTCATCATCACCACTACGAACATGTGATATCGCCGGGTCCACATCGGCATTATTGCGGATGTGGACCCAAAGACAACCTAAGTGGCGGTGATAGTCGAGGACTATCACTACCGGATGTAAACCGGCAAGTGATAATCACTATCACTGCCGGTTATACTTAAGAACCGGCAAGGATAATAACTATCACTATGCCGGTTCATACTTTTCAACCGGCGGTGATATATATTATCCGCGGTTATTATTTAGAACCGGCAGGATAGTAACTATCAACGCCACATTTTCAATAATATCGTGAAGATAAGTAACTATCGATTGCCCAATTGTTATCAATATCGCATCGATAACTACTATCACCCGCCTTTTTTCTTGTTAACCGCGGTGATTACTCGTGTCCTATTTTGATATCCAAAACCGGCGATGATGGGTTTTTAAACCTTTTTGCATATATATTTTTGCAAGATTTGTTGTAGCATGTATATACATTGTACAAAGAGATGTATTTACATGCGGTATACGCAGTGCACAATAGTCTTGAAGCATCACTAAAGTGTAATTGAAATACATTGAAGCATCATAATATTTAATTATTACATTGTTCAATCACTTTTGAAGCATTAAATGGTTCATTGAATTGTTGCCATGCGAAATGGTCGTAAAACTCGCCCTTCGTGTGGAGAATTTCTCAAATTATGAACCCATTATCTGCTCTTGAAGGGCATCAATTTCGTGGTCGAAGCAGTCTTTGGTGCCCCGATTGACGCTGTCATCATGGGAGAAATTGAAGCATTAATTAGTGTCATCGCTTTTATAAAGAAAAGTGCAGGTCAACATGTAATGATCGATATACCAACCGCCGTTGTAGTCCGTATTGTCGATGATGAGCAGCGTGGATATGTGTCATTGCGTAGTATCCACATAAATTGTTCCCTTGGGGTTGTTTCAGGCTTGGAAAATCGGTGTGTATTCTGAACTTTTTCGTGTATGGACGATGCCGTTGGCTCTTCTTGCAGTATTGTTTGTACACCCTGTTCATGGTTTCGAGTAGTCATTAAAATTAATTAGGTGCAATGGGATGGAAGATTATTAGAGCAATAATGCAACGACCGAGTTTACCTGTTTAGCATGTCTGTTAACTCTGTGTATTCGCTTGTTGGTTTCCTCATTGAGTCCATGACAGTGATGTTGCTTTCGTTTAACATGAAGACAAGGACGATCCAGTGAAAGCTACAGAAGCCAATTAGTCGTCACATTGTGTTGCGCATCAAATATGAGAGACTAGTAGGCAGGGAAACACATACTGAAAGTTGTAGGATAAAAGTACGTAGTCCTTGTGTTGTAGCTTTAGCAGCGCCTTGAGTACGTACACCTCAACATCATTTATTGTTCTTGGATCTTCAATAAGTTTGCAGTTGACCATACCCGGGTCCAGGAATCCTATCTTTTCATTGTTGTCCGCTCTAAGTGTCTTTGTCTCCATTCTACATAAAAAAAGAAGTCAGACCCTATGTTTAAGAATACGTGAATATACAGCATGAATTATACAAGAGACTTACAGAGTCCATATTCTTAATATAGACACGTCCAGAGCATCTCGTTGGTACATCTGATATAGTTCCACGTGTTCAACCCAGAAAGAGTCGTCATTGTTGTGAAAGTCCATATCTTTGTATCTGACTGGGAAAGCAGTGTTTTGTGTCTTTTGGACATACTGCAGGTACCATTCATGTAGCCGTCGTAATTTTGTGGTCAGTTTGAGCTCCTTATTTGGATGCAGCAAAGCTTCCCCGTTAACGAATGGACACTTCTGGTGACTCACCGCCCTTCAAACACCACTTTGGCTTCCAAAGAACAATCTGCTTTACCACCATCTCCTTTAGATTTCTTCCTAGAGATGCGATCGTAGTCTGATAGTTGGCTAGGTTGAGGAGCTCAGCTTATCCGTCTGTCTGCTTAACCTTCGCTAAGTCCGGAAGAAATCCCATTTGGTAGGTTCGATTTCAATCTTAGCGGTGGTGGCGTCTTCTTGAAGTGCTCTACTACATAGGCGCCTACTTCTTTTTTGTTTCTTCATCGGTCATTTCATATAGTCGTTTCTTGCTAAGAGTTTTGGCTAGCTTCACGGATGACTTAACTTTTCCCCGGCCGTGTAGAATGTTCAGATCGCGGTGCTCTTTGGTACATCTTGTATTTGGAGGGAGGAGTTTTCTTGGGTGGCGGAGGAGGACTTTTCTGGGTGGCGCTGGAGCAGGAGGAGTTTTCTTGGGTGACGACGGAGGAGGAGGACTTTTCTCCGGTGGTTGGAGCGGAGAAGGAGCTTTCTTCGATGACGCCGAGGAGGAGGAGGAGGATCGTTCCTAGATGGAGACTCGCCTCGTCATCGTTGTTAACATCATCGTCGTTGTCATCTTTCGAGGCAAACTTTATATAGTGCTTGCGCCACGCGATGAATGTGCCCATGCTTTGTCCAAGACTTTGCCCCTCCTCGCATGATCTCAACCTCCACTTTGCGGTATTTGTCAACCACGCCGTTAACTCGCAACTCTGGCGTATCCCCGTGAATTGGGCGGTTATGCAACATCGCGCCTCGTTGCATGGCCAAGCCATCCTTGACCACCTTGATGGTAATGTTCGCTACGGGCAAGTGCAGACTTCAGCGTGTCGGCTCTATGATTTTGTCCACAGGAAAACTACACGGCGAGTCCCTCTAGGAGGGTTTGCGGATGCTTAGGTCGCTTTTGAGAACCGGCGGGACTTCGTCACGTGATCGCTGACCTCGCTATGTGACCGACGTTCGCTCAGACCTTTGTTACCATTTCTCGATGACTTTCATCTCGTTTCTTCAAATTCGACTTCCCTTACGTGCATTCGGTCTTCTATTTCTCGTACACGTTCATTCAACTCGTTCTTGTTCGGATTTTTTGGTCGCCAGTACATATAGGCATCCTCCGGGAATGTTGCTTTCAGGGCACCAAGCCAACGCCTCACAGTGCGACCGTGAGCTCCCTATTACCCAAGGCACGTGTTAGCTCATCGTCCTCCCTTCTTGGAAGGAAGGAGTCCTCAATAGCTTCGGAGTGGGCATCTGCGATCTTCCTCGAGATTTCCTCGTCTTTCTCGCTTCTGAAGCTTAAGTTGCCATCATCCGACAGAGTAGCTCCCCTCGCAAGCAGCTAGTGCTTCGATCTTGGGGCCATGTGAGACGTCGTAGTAACAACTCCACCAAGTGTTAGCTGTTCTTCCCGTGCATCCCACTTGGGTAAATGTTCTTGTCCGAATTTGCCTTGTTACTGTGGGCGATAGCTTCCGGCTTCATCAGATTTCTTATATTGCTTGAATTCATCCCAAAATTGTCTGTAACCTCGGGAATCTATTAAAATCCGGCGTTTGATCCTTCTTGACGTACTCCTTATTCAGCTTTGTCTTCCAGTTCTTCCATGCAGTTCCCATAACGCTTAGTGCATGTTTCTGGCAATCTCAAGCGATCTTGGGAACCGAAAGTTATTTATCAACTCTGTCCAATGTTTCCTTGATGTCATCGGGAACATACGACGGAGAATCGCACGAGCGTGTCCACGATCTGTAGATGATGGGCACATTGTCTCTAGCCAGACCCGCATCTTTGTCCGATATGGCCCAAGCAATGGCGGTATAGCTGGTTCTCCGATCGCACTAAGCTCAACTATCACCTTTCGTTCACCTGCGCATCTTCTTTGGGACCTCGTCCGCGACGTTGGCTCGGTGCACTAGATGTCTGACCCTGCATTTTGATTGTTTCATTAGTCGTTTGGCTCTGCTCTAATTTCATCGGGAAGCATATCATCTGAAATAATCCTAGTAAAGACTTACCTCATGTACATTTGTTGCCTCGACTTGTTCCAGTTGAGGAACTCTGTCGAGCTTAGCTCTGTGCTTTGGTCCATAGGCTCGGCGCCATCCCAAGCACTTGTCCATTGTGAGAGGCCATGTGGCAAGTTTTCTAGAATTTTAAATTAACAAAATCATGAGATGAATCTTCGCATATATATCAATGTAGTGCATATATAAGGCGTAATCACCATTTGTCATCGTTAGATAATCTTGTAACATACATATATATTAATAGTCTAAATTTCAAAATCTTAATCGCGTGGATCGATTCTCTAACAACCTACTTTTTGTGGACGAGAGGGAGCGGGTAACAAAGAACATATACAATTTCACATATACTTACACATGATACATATACAATTGACAATTCACATATACTTATACGGATCACATATACTTACACAAGATACATATACAATTGACAATTCACATATACTTATCTGAGATCACATATACTTACACATGATACATATACAATTGACAATTCACATATACTTATCTGGATCACATATACTTACACATGATACATATACAATTGACAATTCACATATGCTTATCTGAGATCACATATACTTACACATGATACATATACAATTGATAATTCACATATACTTATTTGCTCAATAGAAAATAATGAATCATTCTTATTCCACACTAATATGATTTTCAAAAAATGAAATAAGATTATAAATCCACAACTAGAATGTTAGTAGTCTATTACACCAAAAAGAAAGCAAGCGATCGGTTCCTTCTCAACCAAACCACGTTACCTCGTGGCCTTCTTCACCAATATGTATCGTATGCTCTCACAGGAGCCATGCTTTTAGGTGTTGGTCCGTCAAAGACAGGACCTTCTCAGAGCGGCACCTAATACACTGGTGATGGACTCCACGAGGTATCGTTGCGTTGGTTGACCACCGGCGACAGGAACCGACGCTTCGCTTTTGGTGTAATAGACTACTAACATTCTAGTTGTGGATTTATAACCTTATTTCATTTTTGAAAATCATATTAGTATGGAATAAGAATGATTCATTATTTTTATTGAGCAATAAGCAATAATATTCTAAAGAATATATGAGTTGGGCCCTGTCTCTTGAGCGCTGCGCTTCTTGATTTAATTTGTGACAACCTTACCTTATTGAAAATAAACAATATTTCAATACTTTAACAGACAAGAGAGTAATTAATTAAGCTACTGACAGGATAATGGAAATAAGCTTGTCGACATAGGATTGAACTAAACAGAGACAACAAGCTTATACAATTTCAACAAATAGCAAGATACTTATGGCAATAGATCACATAAAGACAACATTATGTCATTCATATGGAGGTAATTACGTATGATTGTTCTCAGATTTTTGGGTTTGAATGAAGATTAGAACCTTCATCTCATCACAGATGGGCAAAACAATTAATTGAGTAAATAAGGCCTTAAATCATCACAGAGCAATAGCATCGGCCAACCCTACAATCATCACAGAGCAACATCACAGAGCAATAACATCGAGAACCCAAGAATCATCGATTGTCAATGCATGTTAGTCTACCAACTTAAGGCCTTATTTACAGAACAATTGTCAATATCGCCGAGAACCCTAGAATCATCACAGAGCAATAGCATCGGCCAACCCTAGAATCATCACAGAGCAACATCACGAGCAATAACATCGAGAACCTAGAATCATCACGAGCAATAGCATCGGCCAACCCTAGAATCATCACAGGCAAGGCATTGACCAAGCCGTATAATCATCACGAGCAACATCACAGAGCAATAACGCCGAGAACCCTAGAATCATCACGAGCAACATTACTGCCGTGGGAGGGGTTGAAGGAGGAGGAGGCACCGAGGAGGGCAGCGTGGAGGGGTCGCCGAGGGAGGGCCAGGCAGGAGGGTCGCCGGAGGAGGGCCGGCGCAGGAGGAGGCACCGTGGGGAGGCGGCAGGGGAGGAAGCGCCCAGGGAGGCGTCGCCGCACGGAGGGCCGACAGGGGAGAGTCGACGTCGGGGAAGCGCGCAGGGAGGCGTCGCCGCCGAGGGCCGGCGTGGGGAGAGTCGGCGGCTAGGGCAGAAGAAGAACTCCAAACAAATTGCGAAATGGCTAAGTGCGGAAATGGCTAAGTCGCGAGGTGGCGTATATATAGGAGGATTATTCTTGCGGTTCAAAGAAGTGAACCCAAGCGATTATATATCTCGCCGCTTGTTATAGAACCGCGATAATAGTGCAACATCACTGCCGGTTCATAAATGACGGTAGTAATATTATATCCTGCCGGGTCATAAGCGGCACTAAATCATTATCACCGCGGTTCATTGAAATGAACGGTAGTGATAATGTATTTTAGTGCCGCGTTATGACCCGGCAAAGGATATGCGATATTACTACCGGTCAATTCAATGAACCGGCAGTGATAATGTATTTTTAGTGCCGGGCGTTTATGACCCGGCAGTGATATGTAAAGATTACTACGGTCATTTATGAACGGCGAGTGATGTTGTAATAGTAGTGCCGTGATGTTCCATTGTAGTGCGCGTGATATATATCTATTATGGGTTGCGAGACTATGGCGTGGCAGCGATGTGTTCTATTAGTGTCATTCTCGTTTGTCAACCGACACGATGTTCCTTGTCTGTTGTGGCGTAAGTGGTATGATGGCAAATCTTGCCATGGCAGGACTTCTTGCTGCTGGCAAGGAAAATTAGCACACTGTTTTAGCCCAACCAAATACAAACATTGGAATTTCTTTAGCCCAACCAAATAAGAGCTATTTAGGGCTTCATACAAATTGCTAATTTATTTGTAAAAAACACCAAATATAAACATTGGAATTTTCCTTTTTGTTTTATTTAAAATTTGATTAATTAGGAATAATCAATAAAAACTTGCTCTTACAATCTCATGTTCATCCATTGGACATTTACTATTTCTGATTGACTATAATAATCAATACTCCATAAATTTCAAAATGAAGCATGTCCTTCGTACAAAATGTTTATATCACAAATTGAAGCTTGACCTTCATACAAAATAAATCATATCCTTAATTACAACTAAGTTACAATCCGACATTAGTTATGATTCGGCGTATGTATGTAGCTTCCTCTATGTCTTCCATGAGACCTAGGTCGATGTTCTCACCGAAAGGAGGAAGCTCATCAAAGCGGTTATAGTCTTCCTCGTCGACTACATTCTCAACTCCCACAATCCTTCTTTTTGATTGAAGAACCACGTGGCGTTCCTTGTCATTTGGATCCCTCACAAAGAAAATTTGTGTAACTGGCATTAGCAAGTACAAATGGTTCTTCTCTCAGATCCCGAGCGTGTTTGAAGTCCACAGTAGTGATCTTGTACTTGTCGATGTTCACGCCCCTAGGTAGCCCGACCTTGGCACCGAAGAGGGGACCTTCAAAGGCCCATAGTCAAGCTCCCAAATCTCTTCTATGAATCAGTAATGCGTCGCATATTGCCATTCTTTGTCATAAGCATCTATACGGACCCATTGTTTTGGTTGGTGCTCTTGTTATCTTGTGCTCTCGTATAAAATGTATACCCATTGATGTCGTATCCTTCAAATGTCAAAATTGTATATGATGGTCCCTTAGCGGCGTTCTCAATTGGCGACTCTGCTGTTTATGTATGCATCATGTATCTAAGCAACCAATCTCCAAAGTTATCTCTATGCTCTCTCATGATCCAAACCTCGGACTTACATAGGTTTTGTCTTCGTAGCATGTTCTTGTGCATGTCGACATCGGGCCGCTACAAACCGATTAGTGCAGAAGCGTAAAATGTGCTTGCGTGAATGAAGCACGATCATTTATGCGGATCGATTTCGACCTAGTGTCCCTTTCCTTGTAGCCTCCCTTCATGGCGAGATCTGAGGCACACCAATCGGTTTGAGAACCATGTAATCGATCACGAGAACTCGATGACCTCCTCGGTTCCCCAACCTTCAAAGCAATGCACCCTTCCGGCCGATGTCGATTCACGAACATATTTCTTCACAACCCCATGAACCTCTCGAAAGGTACATCGATGTAGAAACACATGGCCAAGAAATATCTCTTTCACAATATGAACAATGAGATGGACCATAATATCGAAGAAGGATGGAGGGAAGCACATCTCAAGCGGCATAGAGTGTAGATCATGTCTTCTTTGCGGCTTATCCGGTTTCAGCGGGTCGATGACCTTCGTGAAATCGCGTTGAAGAATGAACACAACTTTATAATTGGGTCTCGCATTTTCTCTGCGAGAACACCCCTAATTGCTCTGAGGAAGCATCTCATGTCATCATCTCGTGGCAATCATGAGACTTCATACCAACAAATTTCAAGTCTTTCATTGAGACTAGCCTCTTTAGGTTGGCGAGAATAACAGGGACGGAACTTTGACTCCGTGCAAGCACTCACACACGCTAATTTTCTCAATCTTGCTTAAAGTGTAGCAAGTCTGCGGGAAGGTACTTTTTCCTTGACCCAGTCTTCATGATGCAGCTCCTTCACGAGTTTCATATCTTTCAGTCCATCCGGTGCCTTGAGTGTATCTTTTGTTTTGCGGTATGTCTAGTAAAATACCAAGCAATTTGTCACACGTTCTTCTCTATATGCATGACATCGATAGCATGTCGAACATCCAAGTCTTGCCAATAAGGTAGGTCCATAAATCTTGATCTCTTTTTCCACAAAGGAGTGTATCACCGAACTTCGGGGTGATGTACTTGGCTCCCTTTCGAGGATAATTTTAATATCCTTACGGTAGTAAATATCTCTTTGCCGTTGCGATGTTTCAGAGTGAAGCATCTCCTTTGTACCGTCAAAAGCTCTCTTGTTGTTGCGATATGGGTGGTCCTTGCGAAGGAACCTCACGATGCCGCATGTAACACATTTTTCGACAGTATTTCAGCCACCGGCTCCCTGTATCACCCATGCAATGCACGCATCCATTGAATCCTTTTATAGTGCGGCGAAAGATTGCCAAGAGCAGGGTAATCATTGATGGTTACAAACAACAACGCCCGTAGCATGAAGTTCTCTCTTCAGTACTCATCCCATACCCGTGCACCGTCGTTCCACAATACCAGAAGATCTTCAACCAGTGGTTTGAGGAACACATCAATATCGTTGCCGAGTTGCCTCGACCCTTGGATCGATGCGGCATCATAATGTACTTCCGCTTCATGCAAAGCCAAGGAGGAAGGTTGTACATACATAAAGTCACCGCCAAGTGCTATGGCGACTACTCATGTTGCGAAAGGTTCATCCCATCCGTCTTGAGTCCGAACCTTATATTCCTCATATCATATGCAAAGTGTTTCTTGTATTTTCTATCGATATTCCTCCCTGCTTGGTCGGTGGGGTGTCTAAACATTCCATCCTTTTACGCTCCTCGGCATGCCATCGCAGCAATTGAGCATGCCTTTTGTTATAAGCAGGGCGGCTTGACGGGGGATTATAGGAAATACCACACCACCTTGGTCGGAGGTCTTTTCTTCTTACTTGCCCTCGATATCGTCATCGCCGTGCTTATACCGAGATGCCTTGCAAAGCGGGACATGCATCCAAATTTGCAAACTCATTGCGATACAATATGCAATCGTTTGGACATCGTGTATTTTCGCACTTCCGGTCCCAGCAGCAAACAACTCGCTTAGTCCCAAGCGACAAACAACTTGCTTGGCACAGTGCGTGGTTCTTTGGCAACACGTTACCCTCTGGAAGGACATCTCTAAAGAAACCTAATGACTCTGAGAAACTCTTGTTGGACCAACCATTGCTTGCCTTCAAGCTGCGGACGTAAGCACAACATGCGACTTTTGAACTCCTCTATGCGACTGGGTACAAGGGTGTTGTAGAATCCTCTACCATATCTTTGAAACTTGAAAATCCCTTTCACTCGTGAGGTCCTCCTCCCCATCGTGCAACATCTGTTCTAGATCATCTTCATGGTTATCGATGAATGTCTCTTCATGGGTGTCGTGAGCGTATTTTCCACCGCGGTTGAGTCGTTGTCTTCATCATCATCAATCAGATGCCCTTCATGCACAATCTCATCTTCATCATGCTCGGTCCAGCGGTATAGGCGGCTTGAAACCCCTTGAAGCAAGTGTGCACACATCACCTCAAGGTTCAAAATTGCTTCTCATTCTTGCAATCGATGCACGGGCAACAAATATAGTCCATCGACTTATTTGACTTGTACCGCATGACCACGCTTTGAAAACTAGTCACACAGATTAAAGTACTCTCTATCGCGACGGTCCGCTTCATACATCCATCTTGATCCATCTACAAATATTTACAACAAATAAAATATCGATAAATCAATAAGTGCTCACAAATTGTTTTATACATTTAATTTGTTATCACTACTACAATGGGCTTATATCGGATGCACGATCACGATGATAGTTACGGAAACCGTCTATGATATGGAACATCACAGACGGTTATGTACTCAAACGTACCATTTATATATCACGAGCGGTTTTATATTACGGCCGTCCGTGATGCAAGAAATATCACGACGGTTTCTAAATATAACCGTCTGTGATGGCTACGATGCTCATTACTGAGCGGTTTCTAATTAATCTAGAAATTTTCATTACTTATAAATCTATATCCAAATCTCGATTGTAAAACCAATTAAATAATTGCTATTAGTTATATATAATGGTTCGTCCAACAAATTTGAGTACTATTGTCTCCTCTTCTCTTATTTCAGTACTATTTTATCAAGGAGTATTGGATGAGGAACATAATTCTTTTATGCATGGCCTTTTTACATCAATTATATACCTTTTCATCCATTGGACAATTACTTTTTTGAATGATTATAATAATCAATACTCCATACATTACAAATTGAAGCATGTCCTTCGTTACAAAATGTTTATATTACAAATTGAAGCTTGACCTTCATACAAAATAAAGCATATCTTTAATTATACAACTAAGTTACGATCCGACCTTCATGTTTATCGATGAGCGTTTGGCACAGCATGCGTGGTTGCTATTAGTTATATATAAATCTATATCCAAATCTCGATTGTAAAATCAATTAAATAATTGCTATTAGTTATATATAATGGTCCGTCCGGCAAATTTACATTACTTACAGTATTAAATTAACATACACGAAATAAAGAAACAATTTTAAGTATTTAGATTAAACAATAGTTAATTATGAAGTGCTACCACATTTAAATTCAATCAACTTATTAAATGCAATCACTATACATATAAAAGTTGGTAATTTCAAATCTAAACTCCAGATTACAAATCTAATTGTGTTATCCAACTAAACACTATATGAACCTTAGATCAGAAGTTAGAAACGACAAATTACACTAAATTTGAGAGCAAAAATTCGCCCCCTCTCCACCCCAATCGAGCAAAACGAGCTCCTCTGCATTGCGGACACACTGGGGAAGGGAGCAGGTATATATAGTGCCATATTATCACTTGCCGATTTATTCTCTTGAGCAAGCAATAATATATCCTTGCTGGTTCTATCTCAAAAACCAGCGGTGATATGGATTCCTTTTCTGCGCAATTCACTTTATCACTTTGCGGTTACCTTTGTTGAACCGACACTAATACTTTCACTTGCCGGTTCTTTATCTAAAACCGGCGGTGATATTGAATCGTTCCACCCAAATTATGACTATATGTAATTATGGACTACAAATGTTCTGCGAGAGATAAATAACAAATGTTTAATATGTTCTATTTTTTTTATCTAATTATGCTTTGATGTGTTCTGTATCTTAACTAATTTTGGGTAATATCACTGCCGGTTCTGGAGTAAAATTGAAAGTGAAAATTGTCTTATCACTGCCAGTTAAAAAATAAAAACCGGCAATGATAGATCACTACCGGTTTTTTATATAAACCGGCAGTGATATCTTCTTATCACTGTCGGGTCTCTCTAAACCCGGCAATGATATTGCCTCCATTCGTCCTGTAAAATTTTACTATTCTTATCTTTGCGGTTGAAATTAGAACCCGGCGGTGATAATAATATCCTTCTTAAACTGCGCCTAACCGATGCGATGATGGGCGTCATGCAGATGAAGCAGTCTGTAGTAGTGCATGGGACTATGCGATTACATATTATTCATGCTTAGCCATGTTTTAGAATCAACAAGACAAATGATCAGATCAAAAGTTGTTTCCTGAAAATGTTGGAAATGTCACTGCTGTTGGTTGCTGGCATTTTGATTAAAAACCCAAAATAAAACTACGGTTTTAACATGGGCGATTATTGGTAATAGCCAGGTGTGCAAAGTGATGGGGAAGGGTATGCCCGAACTTCCGTCAGGTGGAGGATAAGTCAATTAGGCGGCGCGAGACACACACGATTCAGCTTCTTGATCGGCACGATCAAAACCCCTGCAATCGCAGCACCACGCGTCCTCTGGTTATCAACCGTGCGCTGCCCGGTTGACCTCGCCACGACGGCTAATCCCTGCCAATGAATCGAGAACACAAGCAAGAACAAGAAAGATGCAACTGAATTTGCAATTGAGGATGAAGCTCACGAGTTGGGGTCTCACAAACCGATGAACGGCGACACTGTTCAAAGACATAATTAATCTAAGCAAAACCCGCCTCAAACCCTAGCGGCGGCTACTGATTATAAGGTCTAAGGGACATCCTAGAAACCCTAGACGCGTCCATGAGGGACTCCAACACGATACATGGGCCAACGGCCCAAATTGGTGACGCAGCACCCTGGGACAGATTCTGTCCGCCAGCTAGAAACGTTAATTCCTATCGACTCCGAAGTCCAAATGACCTGAAACTAGTTCCATTAGAAAGTTTATCTCCTTAGCTTTCGAGGCATATGTGGATCATCAAAATCGGAGCCCGTTTGTGGTCTGGGCGATGATTTTAGTGAACGCTGCTCCTGGCGGCCGAGGTAGTCGACGCCGAGATGAATTGAACCTCCAACTTGACTTGGACACCCTCCTTGCCTCCCTCCTGGTCCTTGCTGGTTTCCAAGGCCTTCATGGTCCTCTCCAAAGTTCCTAAGTACAAGATAATCAATAATATCATTAGATAGCATACCATCCTCACAAGTATATGCACGGGCACTTAGGAACGAGCTCACCTGTTGATTCAATTGCCGTGCTCGTGCTCTTGTGATGGGTCCTTGCATCACAACTGGAGGAGGCTCGATCGTATGCATAAGTGATGTCCTCATCACAAAGGGAATTGCACGTAGTGTAGGGTGAAGTGTCGCCAGTGTCAATTTAAGGACCGAGCAATGGGGCGCTATTGATCCAAGAATTCCGTGCAACCATAAGGGCTATTTATGGGGTAGCCTTAGCCTATTAAGTTGTTTGGATATGTCTTTGTTCTTTTGGAAAGGCAGGGAGCTTGCACAGCATTCGGTCGAGTCTGCCTTGCGGGGTCTCTACTTGCTAATGCAGCGGTGTACATCTGCCAGTGTTGAAAGCGTTGTGTTGGGTGTGTGAAAGTGGATCAACATCTTGTGTGTGTTTCGGGTTGTGCGGCGGGGAATAACGCCCCGAGTGGTTCAAAGTCATGTCTAAATAATGTAACGACTATGTATGATCGCCTCATGGCACACATCTATTGGGCGTGTGTCGAAATGGCCTAGCGAAAAAGGTGGATCATTCCTTGTGGGTAAAGCTTTGTACACCTCTGCAAAGTGTAAATCTAATCGATTAGCCACGCCCGCGGTCATGGGCACTTGGTGAAATCATTCCAATGCTAGACTTTGGTATTTTTACGAAATTGGGTTTTGGTTTGAACTTGTTTAGCAACTATTGCTTTATGTCAAAGGCGACATTGATGGATTTGAGTTTGGATTATTAAGTCACTAACGTCATGGAGGACTATGAGTATTACTTATGCTTTACTTATTTGTTATCAATCAATCTTGCTCTTATAAATTCCATTTGCAAATAACTTGATTTACAAAGTCAATTTAAGCTTTATGCAAATTAACAGTAGTAGTCTCCTTTGACTTGTCCTCGCACTTATACATTTGCAAATACCACCTTAAGTTTTGCAGTACGAAAGTACTCACTCTATAGTGAATTTGGTGGAGTGGAGCTGATTTTTTGCAAATATAGTAATTTTGAAGTTTTGAATTTAGCCTTCACAGTAAAATGTTATTTTTTGACACCAACAGATAGTATATGCTCTGTTTGGCACTTTGTTATTTTCATATCTCTCAAATCTGATTGAGTTTGGTCTTAAAATTTTACAACATTGTAGAAGCTTACCTCCCCTACCTGTGGTAATTTTTTGAGAATTTTTGAAATATTTTACTGCAGGTTTGGTAAACATAACTAAATTCTTATTCACAAAAACTACAAGTACATATTTTCAAAAATTATATATATGATGTTCATAAATTTTACGCTATAAGCCGGCTGTAAGCAGTATACAGTAACATTTTGAGTAATAGACAGTAAAATGTTATTTTCTTAAGAGTAAAAGATAGTATTTATTGTTGTTTGATATTTTATTATTTTCATATCTCTCAAATTCAATTGAGTTTGATCTTGAAAATTTGCAGGGTTGTAGAATATCATCTCCCCTACGTGTGGTATTTCTTTTAAGAATTTTTCACAGTAAAATGTTATTTTTTCTTACAGTAAAAGATAGTATGTGCTCTTTGTTTGGCAATTTTTATTTTGTATCTCTCAAATCCGATTACGTTTGATCTTCAAATTTTGTAGGGTTGTAGAAACTCAGCTTCCTATGTGTGGTAATGTTTTGAGAATTTTTCAAATATTTTACTGTAGGTCGACAAATATAATTAAATTCTTATTTATGAAAACCATATGTATATGTTTTAAAAATTCTGAAAATATGACCATATGTAGGGTATGTGAGCTTCTACAGTCTTGTAAAATTTGAATACCAAACTCAGTCATATTTGAAAGATATTAAATTGACAAGTGCTAATCAGTGATGAATAGTAAATTTATCATTTACATATCTTTCAAATGCGACTGTGTTTAGTAAATTTATCATTTACATATCTTTCAAATGCGACTGTGTTTGTTTTTAAAATTTGCAACACTGTAGAAACTCACATTCTCTACCTATGGTAATTTTTTGGGATTTTTTTAGAACTTGTACATATAGTTTTCGTGAACTTTACTGTCGAATAACTGATCTATACAGAATATGCTGCAGCTGTAGTGATTTCATGTTAGAAAAATTACTGTTTAATAGTGAGACTTATATCGTTTAATTTATCTCGTCGTCGGTAAGCTACTGGTAAAAACCATTTGAAAATCCGAGAGATATGTACCAATAAAAAGATATAGCTAAAATAAAGAAGACAGATTCATGTACAAACTACAATAGGCATTCTAGCTGGGTTGACCGACAATTGAACTAATAACTGATTCGGTAGTAATTCAATATGTTGTTCTATAGAAAAATGTATTTGTGATTTTCTACCAGTTAGATTCAATTAGCATGGTGTACTTTGTATGCATGTCATGAGTAAATTCATCAGTTATTCTGTAGTAAAATGTTTCGCGATTTACTGCGTACCAGACTGCAACCCAAGCCAGATGGAAGGCTGCAAGTTGTTTACTCTTTCTCTCTCGTACCACCTTGTCTGTAAATGAAAAGGGAGAGATAATTGAGGGTGCGATGGAACAGAAGCACCGATTTTTGAGGAAGAAGATGTAATCTCAATCGTCCATTGAACGGGAACACGGGTGAGAACACGACGAAAGGGAACAGGGGAGCTGCATCCAGGCTTTGGGGTCACGTTGATCCCGTGATACATCTAGGAATGGCAGTGGAGTACTATCTGCGCACCCACTGTACGGGAACACGGATGAGCACGACGAAGCGAACAGGGGAGCTGCATCGATCCAGGCTTTGGGATCACGTTGATCCCGTGTTTCGTCTAGGAATGGCATTGGAGTATTATCTGCCTACTGTTTATGTATTATATTATACAACTCTGGTCGTAAATACACATATCGTTTTGGATATTAACAGGGTCTTTTAAACACCTCTACAACTACAAATTTCTATTACAATATATTTATAAAACATAACAAAAATTATAATACTATATATAAAAGTACTTTTCAAGATGAATATATATATATATATATATATATATATATATATATATATATATATAATTTTCATGGATCCAATATAAATATTTAAAAAGTTATCGATGGCTAAAGTTTTGAAAGTTTGACTACACGTATCCAAAAATGATATATATTTGTAACTAGATGGTGTATTATATGTTATTAAAACAAAAGTAAAAGAATCCCCACAGTCACTCTCAAAAGTTAGAAATTCCCATGTTAATCGCGCAAAAAGAGAAAAATCTACATCGACGCTGGTATGTCCAAATTATAACTGTCGAAGATCAGGATCGCCGGACCACAAAAGTGTATGAGGGTTGATCGTGTATACGGGACCCGGAATCGTCTTCATTCACCGAAGAGTTGGTCCTGCTGTTCTGATGGTCGGAGGAAAAAGACAAGGGCGAGACACCAAGAATTATACTGGTTCGAGCTCCTGTGACAAGTAATAGCTCTACTCCAGTCTTGCTCGGAGGCGGAGAATTTCACAATGCTTGAGTACAGGGGGGTGCGCTCTGAGTACGCTCGTCCCAGGGGGTTATATGCCCCTCTCAGCCGTTACTGGAAACGTCCGGGAGAGATTCCCAGGAGAGTGGCTTCATGCGCAATGAAGGTGGGTCGTAACTGCGCCGGATTTGCCGCCCACGTCTGGCTTAACTCCACTACTTAAGGACCTTCGTAACCGCCAGTTGAATGCTAGAAAAATATCTCTCTCGTACCACCTTGTCTGTAAATGAAAAGGGAGAGATAATTGAGGGTGCGATGGAACAGAAGCACCGATTTTTGAGGAAGAAGATGTAATCTCAGTCGTCCATTGAACGGGAACACGGGTGAGAACACGACGAAAGGTAACAGGGGAGCTGCATCCAGGCTTTGGGGTCACGTTGATCCCGTGATACATCTAGGAATGGCAGTGGAGTACTATCTGCGCGCCCACTGTACGGGAACACGGATGAGCACACGACGAAGGGAACAGGGGAGCTGCATCGATCCAGGCTTTGGGATCACGTTGATCCCGTGTTCCGTCTAGGAATGGCAATGGAGTATTATCTGCCTACTGTTTATGTATTATATTATACAACTCTGGTCGTAAATACACATATCGTTTTGGATATTAACAGGATCTTTTAAACACCTCTTCAACTACTAATTTCTATTACAATATATTTATAAAACATAACAAAATTATAATACTATATATAAAAGTACTTTTCAAGGCGAATATATATATATATATATATATATATATATATATATATATGATTTTCATGGATCCAATATAAATATTTAAAAAGTTATCGATGGCTAAAGTTTTGAAAGTTTGACTACGTATCTAAAAGCGATATATATTTGTGACTAAAGGGTGTATTATATGTTATTAAAACAAAAGTAAAAGAAGTCACCACATTCACTCTCAAAAGTTAGAAATTCCCACGTTAATCGCGTAAAAAGACAAAAATCTACACCGTCGACCTTGGTATGTCTAAATTATAACGGTGCAGATTAATCACATAGGTAAGAAAGTTGTTACAATTGTAGGCACCTTTCGTTCTTTTGTACTTGATATTTTTCATTTTTTATGGTGTCTGTGATGTGACTTTGACTGTTTTTTTTGTAACTTTACATTAAGAAAAACTAATATAATTAAAAAAGTGTTTTTGATGCCTAATCTAATGATCTGTGAAGAATATGTTGTAGCTGTAGTAATTTTATGTTAGAAAAATACTGTTTAATACTGAGACTTATATCGTTTTATTTATCTCGTAAATCGGTAAGCCGGTGAAAACCATTTGAAAATCCGAGATACGTGCCAATAAAAAGATACGGCTAAAATAAACAAGAAACATATTCATGTACAAATTAACTACAATATGCATTCTAGCAGGGTTGACCAACAAATGAACTAGCTAGTAACTGATTCGGTATGTTGTTCTATAGAAAAATGTATTTGTGATTTACTACGAATTAGATTCAATTAGCACGGTGTACTTATTATGGATGTCACCAGTAAATTCATCGGTTGTTCTATAGTAAAATGCATGTTTCGCGATTTACTACGTACCATGTCGACACGTAAAGCGGCGGCTATTTGTGATCGGGTGAGTATAAGCATATTGAGTTAGTATATAATAAGTGTAAGCTTACTTTCAAACAAAATCGTACCTATGATAGTATGCGAAAGACTCGACTCGGCGCGCAATTAGTATTACCACCAGGCCAGCTGCCAACAAATTAATTGGGCATGTCGACGTTTCCATCTCACACACGCTAGCTCGCGAGTCAATAGACTTGAGCCGCGATGGATATATTGAGCTGAGCTCTATAAATAGGCAGGGCATCTTCGTTTCATGGAGCATAACACGTACTGCAACCAAGGCGCACAAGTACATCACAACTAGCTCGCGAGCACGCAATCAATGGTAAAGTGTTTCTTAATTTTGCATCGATCATGTATGATCAGTTATACTACTTCCATTTCAAATTATACACTATATATAGCTAGTATGTTGGTTTTGGTTTGCAGATACCAATTCCTCCGTCTAGCTCGTAGTATCTGACTATTTTCTTCTCATATTTTTTTGATTGTTGAGAAAATGAAAAGAATGTCAGGAGTATAATTATCGGCTACGTACCCTCTACCCCTGCTTTAATACATTTTCAGAAAAGGTTAAGTAGTCATAGTATATCGGAGTACGCGTATATATCCAAATACGAATAAGGCCGCCATAACTATTTCTTAGGGTTTCTGCTTCTCTGCAGCTCACCGTACATGCACAAACATTGTTTTCTAAAAGAATTACTTTCTCATAAATTAGAGCAAATATTAATTATCACCCATCTTCAGAAATATAAGGCGTATTTTGACTTTGCAAAAGGATTAAGTTTGCAATGAAATTGGCAAATGTATGAGAGACAATACTTTGTGTAGGTGATAATGAATAAATTAACACATGCGTGGTTCAGAGATAATAAATATAGATATAATAGAAAACGACTCATTAAATCTATATACAAATTTTATATCTCTAAACCAGGTCATTTAAAGTTTATACCGCCTCTGAACGGAGGGAGCACTGCCTTTTATAACATTCGAAGACAACAATTTCTTGCACTTAATTTCCACGTACTTATCTATCGCTTTGGGTGCACGCGCGCATGCATGCAGGCGTCAAATCTGGTGAAGATTGGGTCGTACGGAGCGGCAAAAGGCCAGCAAATGGACACCAGCGTGGTACCTTTTAAACTCGTTAAACTTGAAGCTTGGGTCGACCAGGGGCAGGGGACCATCAGTGGCATCGAATTCACTTACCACGACAAAGCTGACAAAACCGCCTACACGGAAAATTTTGGCTCGAAGACCGGTCCAAATCATATTCTGGTATGTATGCATGTTCGTCGTCATCGTCTATCCTTGTTCTATGTATATCCATTCTTCGCATCCTATTCATTACATGTTCTATAACCAATATGCATGCGATCGAGCAGTTTGACACTGAAACAAATGATCGAGGTGCCTATATGGTCAGACTATACGGCACATATGATGCTGACGGTGGTGTCAACAGTCTGGGTATCACAACGAACAAAGGCAGAGATGACTCGTGCGGGACACGTAAAAGTGATCCTTTCGACATCCTGGTGGCGAGCGGCGCTATCGTCGCCTTCTTCGGCCGCTCCGACGGCCGGTTCCTCAACGCTGTGGGTGCATACGTTGCTCCCACAGTCCCAGCAACTAGCCTTGTCTAGATCGGCTGCATACGGTGACCTACTACTGTCTGCAACTAAATAAAATGGGGATCCTGTCAGTACGGAGTACAGCTAGCTAGCTATGGCTTGCTTGCTGGCTATAGTACCAGTGGTCTAATACTGCCTCTGCATGCCATATACGCATGTATGTATTGGGTCCTCCTCCCTTGTGTGCCTCTTTAGTCTCTCTCAACTGCTTCTCTACATGTTTGTGTGCGTTGTACGTTTGTACCTACGCCCAGGCTTGTAATGAATAAAAGTCTCGAAACTACGTATTTTCCTCGAGAAACTAATGCTTGCTAGCTCCACCTTAATTTGTCGGTGTGTCTAGTTGTGTATTAAATGAAGGAACGGAAAGGTGATCAGAAGGTCCTGAGTGATCCTAAATAATTTTTTCCTGTCTACTGGACAACAGGAGACCAACCAAAAACAAAACCAAAACAAATGAATTCCACTAAATTTGAGAGTAAAAATTCGCCCCCTCTCCACCCCAACCGAGCAAGAACAGAGCTCCTGTCTGTTCTTGACCTATTCTTGACAGGTTGGGGAAGGAAGCTGGGATATATATAGTGTCATATTATCACTGCAGGTTTTTTCTCTAGAACTGGCAGTAATATATCACTGCCACTTCTATCTCTAAATCCGGCAGTGATATCGCAGCCGTTTCCCGCGCAAATCAAGTTATCACTGCTGGTTATACTATTGAACCGGCAGTAACATCCCAAAAATTCTAGTAGAATAAAAATAAATATTTTGAAATTGAATATTATTATTTCTGAGTTTTCTCGGCATTGTTGAGTTTATTTGGATTTCTTTGATTTTTTGTGTTATGAGAATAATCAAATAAAAGAGAAGAGAGGAATGAAAAAGTGAAAAAGGCCAAAAGATAAAAAAAAAATTGAAAAATTTAACATGGGACCCTGAGCAAGCAAGTAAGCCATTTTAGCCAGTTGTGGGATATATACATCCCGGTATCTACGAAGCAGGCCTGCGTGGCCCAACTGAACAACGCTAAGTCGGGCCAACCGCAAGGGAAATAGAAGCTATCAGGGGTGCGCCAAGACATGCCAAATAAGGAGGCCCTGGAGATAGCAACCGAACCGGATTAGGCAGGATATGATTGTAATCTAGACCATTGCAAAAACGGATAGGTACATCAGATATAATTCCTACTTTGTATCCGACTAGGACTCTCTTTGTAACCGCCCTCCTCTGCTATATAAAGGGAGGGGCGGAGAACATCATCATACAATCTCATTAGCAAATAGCTAGCCACATATAATTCCAGAGCACAGGACTAGGGTATTATCTCCTCGTGAGAGCCGAACATGTATACATTCGAGTCTTGTGCTACCATCGAGTTGGATCGGCGCCTAGCCTCCTTTTCATTATTGCCAACAACAAGCGTTGACAGTTAGCGCGCCAGGTAGGGGAAGCGTCAAGATCAATCTCGGCAAGCTCGATGGCCTCCATCAATGGAACCGTCATCACATTCGCTCCCGGCCATGCTTTCCGCTTCAGGAGCCTCGACTTCATCACCGACAACCTCGACAAGCTTTTTCTCTCGGAATCGGACGGATCAATCTGAGAGAGACTTCATTGATACTTCATCCGGACTTTCGTTTGGGTTGGGGCGCCGCGCCATCTACTCACGAGTAGTAAGCGGTGACTTCTAATCCGGATCTGATGAGATTCAATCCGAGACATCTCGCATGCGATCGTCATAGTGGCCTTTTAGAAAGAAGTCGGTGGCGCCAACTTGATCAGAAGATGTCTCGAGGCCGCCAACTACGGTAAGGAAATGTTTGCATTAGCGGACGCTAGCGCCGCGCTTCGGCGCCATCTACGGCCCGACTACGAGCCACGCTGCGCCGAAGCGCCACCTTCGCGACGCGGCCACGAGCCACGCTGCGCCCGGCGCCACCGGCCGCGGCCACGAGCCTCGCCCGGCGCCGAAGCGCCACCTTTCAAGACGGCCACGAGCCACGCCGGCACCAGGCGTAACGCCCGGCACGGCCACGAGCCTCGCTGCGCCCGGCGCCACCTTCCGCACGACCACGAGCCTCGCCTCGCCCGAGCACCACCTTCGGCGGCGGCCACGAGCCACGCTGCGCCAGTGCCACCATCGACATGGCCACGAGCCACACTGCGCCGAAGCGCCACCTTCAAGACGGCCAAAGCCACACCGGCACCGGCGTCATCTTGGCCTGACCACGAGCCTAAACTGCGCCCGGCGCGCCACCTACGTGCGGTTAAGAGCCACGCCGGCGCCCCGAGCGCCTCCTTTCGCATGGCCACGAGCCTCGCTGCGCCCAGCGCCACCTTGCGCGATCACGAGCCACGCTGTGCCATGGGCAGGGCGGCTTGATCGTTAGCAACACATGGAGCATAAAGCATTAAGTCGCTTTTACTCAATTATGTCATTATGAATAAAATTATTGGCTTTCTTGACTTGCTACTTAGTTGATCCACAATTAGCGATAAGTCGGGGGCTACACCTAATAGTGTGCACATGCACACATCTTTTTCTGAGTTGTGTTTTTCTTCTTTTATTTAACGATTGCAAATGAATCCGAATGTGTTAATTACAAGTTGTGAAGCTATGACCTCATGAACGGTGAACTGTAGTCACCCAAAATACGTGCCTGGGAAAAAGAGCCATGAGCCGACTCCCGACGCTCGGGGGCTAGACTAGTTGGGTAGAGTGCTTAAACAAAAAGAGTCAAACCACTCGGATGAATTCAAAATTAATAAGGAAAAGGAGTAAAAAACTCTAAAATTATACATAAACCAGTTGGACACCACATCCAAGTGAATTGTTTTTACATGGCCTAAGTTCTACATATACATGATTTTATTTCAGGGCTACTAAATTTGGATGCGACGCGTGTGGGCCAACGTTTCAACGACGATATCAGCAACTTCAGCGACGAATGAATTTAAAGGGAGTGGTGTTAAATTTTGCCTTGAGCGGGAAAAGCGTTTTAAACTTCTGCATATCGCTTGGGAAGCGATATGCCCCATGATGGGCCAAAAACCAATGACCGCATCAGACTAGAGCTGGATACCTTCCAAATATAAACATCCTCTTATGATATGCCTCATGTCAGGTCGTATGCTGGATACCGTTCAAAACGGGATCATATATCATAAAAATAGTTTAAAACAGAAATTCCAGAGGTACGCCTCATGATAGGCCAAAAGCTGTGCGCCCTGGCGCACAGGTACCACTCGGCTAAAAGCCAACCTGACTGGAGATATTAATTATATTCTCCATACCAAGTTGTGTGCTGACCCAAAAAATCGGGTCAGGAACCACTCGGAATAAGTACACGTGGAGCTCTATCGAGTCCTTCACGGCCTCTTTGCCTCTTTGCGAAGCACTCTACCGCTAATAGACCGTCGGAAGACTAGGAGATAAGGCGACAATCGACCCACGAAGCACTCGGGGTTCTTGTGGGATATATACATCCGGGTATCTCTGGCAAGCTTGCATCTTGCCCAATCGAACAACGCTGAGTCAGACCCAGCGCAGGGAAATAAAGCTATCGAGGTGCGCTAAGGCGTGCCAAATAAGGAAGCCACGGAGATAGCAACTCAACCGGATTAGACATGATATGATTGTAATCTAGACCGTTGCCAAAACCGATAGGTACATGAGATATAATTCCACTTTGTATCCGACTAGGACTCTCGTATGTAACCCCTCCTCGCTATATAAAGGGAGGGGCGGAGAACATCATCATACAATCTCATCGACAAATAGCTAGCCACATATAATTCTAGAGCACAGACTAGGGTATTATCTCCTCGTGAGAGCCGAACACATATACATTCAGTCTTGTGCTACCATCGAGTTTGGATCGGTAGCACGAGCCCCTTTTCATTATTACGAGCAACAAACGTCGACACCAGTAAATGAAATTTTACACACAGAATAATAAAGAAATAAAATGAAGAGGCAACTTTTATATCAAATTGATGCATTTTCAGAATTTATGCAAAATATTGGTATCATAAATGGAGCTATAAAAATTATCACGAAAACTTTAATGCAATATTGTCAGAATTTATGCAAAATATTGGTATCATAAATGGAGCTATAAAATTATCACGAAAACCTCAATGTAATATATATCTCGGTAAAAATATTATAAATGAATAATGTGGTTTAAGACATTTTGAAATTTTAAAGCGAAACTCTGAAAATATGGAAATTGTAATGTTAGAATTTTTATAAAATAATGGAACCATATTTTGACTTCAACATTTTATAGTAGCATTATTAGCTCAAATTAATCTGAAAACAATGTTTTAGAAATAATAGACTTTAATTGCTCTCAAAGAAAAATTGAAAGCGAAATAATAATTTGGAGCGATCCTTTGTTATAGAAATATTAATAATTTTTGGTAACTCATTTTAACCTCGAAATTTTACGAGCGTCAAGATTTATCCGGTGACCTGGTCAAATAGTTTGAAAATTTTCTACTCCAATTTGGCAGCCCAATAAAATCGAGACAGCCTTGATTGAGCCGAGCCGTCCCTTTACTTTTGACCTTTCTCGACATGTGGGCCAAGCGCCGGACCCGAATGTGCAAATCCGGACCTTGTGTTTCAGCACTAGTCGAGATCACGCTAGTGCACACAGATCTCAACATCGGTACATATCACGAGACATATCCAACGAGATAGTAAAGTACTTTAATTAAATATATAAAAGAATGGTTGATCGACCTTATGGTCGAAGTTACAAAGATACGCCTCATGAAGCTAAGACTTATAAAAAATATCCAAATCTGGTGGAATAAAATAAACTCGTGGCGCCAACCAATTTGCCACGAACAAGCCGATGGGCTCGCTCCTAGTTAAATCGGCTCCTCTTGATACTCCTCTGGCGGGGGGTTGCTTCTTCTTCAAGCTGAAGTTGTGTTGTTGTGGGGTGAGTACTTTGAGCACTCGACAAGTCATGTCTGAGAATGCAAAGCTAATATTCTCGTGCATGGCTTAGTACAAAGGGTAGGCTATGGTTCATTTGCAAGATCTGACATTCAAGAATAACAAGATGGCATTGTAAAGCGATAAAACAATAATAAAGGTAATAACTTTCACAATTACTTTTCTTGTCAAAAGCAGTTCACATCCTAGATCATGTTCTTCATTACCATCCCAAGCCTTTTCCATAAACAAGTCATTTTCATAAAAATCTAACCCTTGACCGTAATCACCGAGCGATGCTCAATACCGTGAGCACGGCTATTCGAATAGGTTGTACACTCTGCAGAGGTTATACACTTTACCCAAAAGATACAGTCAAATACCACCAAGGCAAATAACTAATGAACGAAGCCTTTCCAAAGTTCCATCTAAACCCGATCTTGCCGCTAAGGTTTCAACACTAGAGGTGGTTACCACACCAGGGCCCCTCTTGCGCCATGTGAGTTCTCACCGCTTCTCTGGGCCCCACACCACCACGACAAGTACCAAAGAATAGATTTCCCGGTTTACTCGGCTAAGCCCGTCCCATTGCGGAGCTTATGGTTGTATGAAAGACTCGGTTCAAATGCTCGCAAGGTTAAGTCCTTAGTTGACCGAGGCAAGACTAACCAAGTGTGAACTCAAATATCCATAACCAATAAAAACCAAATCGACCGCCCGATTGCCACTCTTGGCCCACGAAACAATCTTGCCATTTGCCCCGGTCTAAATCATTTTCCCACCCCGGTTCTTTACCCTTGCACCACGTGCCATCATCAACTCAATAACACATGTCTCATTCACAAATCATGTTCCATATCTCATTAAGTCAATATTTACTTTGGTATTCCAAAATCATAAAATGTCCACGTGGCGGGGCTAAGCATACTACTTGGTCTACTCAACCCATGTTGGCAAATTATTAATGTCAACTATTAGTCCATAACCTAGGGTGACAAAGGATTCATGGCCTACAATTATATACGACAAGGTGGCATCTGACAACTAGGCATTTAACTAATCCCAAAACTTATTCAAAGTCATTTCTATCAAATTAGCATGCAATAGTTTAAATCAAAATAATTTGCTCTAATAGGTTCAACATGATCAAACACAACTTGCCTTCAAAAAGTCTTTGGTTACGGTTCTGAACTTGCTCTCGGTGAGAACTTCTCCTCGAAACCCGGGCACTTCAACGTCTACGCGTAATGCAATTAAACAACAATAAATAAATAAACAGTAGACAAACAGTGCTCAAAAATTTAATTAAAATTCATAAACAGAAAGATCACAATTTTACAAATTTATAGAAATTGGAATCACTCAAATCGGAGTTAAAACGCGAAAGTTATAAGCATTTGAAGTTTCAAAATACATTTAAAATCAATAAACCGAATTAAATAAATATTTTTCTTTTGGAAATTAATTATTCGTCATCTATGACACGTGTCGCCACCACGTAGCGACCGTGGCCTTCTGCCGTCGCCACCGACGGCTCCGTGATGACGTCGGCATGACGTCATCGTGGCGTCAAGACGACTCGGCTATCTCGGCGACAAGTGGGTCCCACCGTGGCGTCAACATGGCGTCAGCGGTGACATCACACGCTGCGGTGCGTCGCGGTGACAAGTCGGTCCGTCTTGTCGGCGTCTCGTGTGCCACGATGTGCGGTGCGGTCGCGGCGACGACATGTGGGTCCGCTTGTCGATGACACGCGCGCCGGATGACGGCGACGATGGCACTCTGGCGCCCTCGGTTGCATCTAACGGTGGAGGTTAGAAGATGGGGTTTACTATTTACGGACGACGTGGCGAATCCGGTCGTTGATCGCCGATCGGACGGTTGTGGGAGCTTCTGGCGGCGGCGATGGTGTGGCGGCGAGGTTTCACCGGGCGAGGAGAAGAGCGTGGACGGCGCTTCCGTGCTCCTCGGCGTGAAGAAGTGGCCCTCCGACGCGGCTTGACGAGGTGAGTCCGATGGTGGCACGCGAGGCGGCGGAGAATCACCGGCGGCGATTTAAACGATGCGAAGAACTTCGGCGGGTGGCTCGGGAACCGGCGAGCTCGCGGCGGCGAGAGCGGCGTCTCGGCGACGGCGGTACTCTGGTGGGTCTGCGCGAGTGGGGATCACAACCGGGTGGCGCGCAATAAATAGCCCCTCGACTCCGTGAAAAGCGCGAAACCGAGGCCCACACTGCAATGGCGGCGGAATCCGGCGATTTAATCGGATTAGGTGACGTGCATAGCGTGAGCCCTTGGATGAAGATCGAGCAGTACCGCCACGCTAGGGTTTTTTCCTAACAGACGACTGATGCAGGCCCGATCTTTTCACGGGATATTTAATCCTTTTCCGAATAAAATTAATTCCGAAAATAAAATAATTCATTTGGGGCTTTAAAAATACTAGAAAAATTCGGAAAAATTCCCAAAAATATTTTAAGACATTTGTGACACAAATAAAATATTTTCAGCAAAATTTTATTTTAACTTTTCTATTATTGGTCTAAAAAAGCACGAGCACAAAATAATATAGATCACTAGGGGAATGCTAGGCATACGATCACAAAATAACATAGATCACCGCTATCGTGGTAATGCTAGGCGCGGGCGATGGCATGACGGCAGATGAGTGGGCGCTGAGCCGCGCCACCACCGGCCAAAGACAGGAGTGGATGAATGGGGCCGTCGCCACCTCAACAGCGAGGCGATCTACTATTGCGCCCAATGAGAAGCGAGGAGAATGTGGAGCCGTGGAGGTGTGCATGGCATTAAGTAGCCAAAAGAATTCTACAGGGCGGTTAGCAGATTAGTATATCATCTAGCAGATTGGTTATACTGTATACGTGGGGGCTTTACTCTCTATGGAAGGTGGGGTCCGCAGCGTAATATCTGGGATTGAAAATAAAAAGAGAGGGAAATCAGACTGGGGAGGATTAAAAATGGAGGGAAACAGGACAAATGGAGGGAAATTGTATTCCTAGGCTGAAATTAACGAAATGTATTGATTATAAATTGTTTTGGCAAATGCAATAGGTACTTAAAATTATTTCCTATTTTAAATTGGTTCCATGCAAAAGTGATGATTTGTTAGAAACCATATGTCATTTAAGATCAAGGTCCTCTTTGGCATTGAAAATAATGTCAATAAGTCCACATAAATTTACAGTGCAAATGTGAGTTCTCTGTGAAATTTTTAGCTCAATTCGACAACAAATGCTAGCTTGAATTGCCAGATAGTGCCGCACGATGAAAGCAAAATAGAATATGTTGACTTCCATTATTTTTCCTATGCACCGTAGACTGAATTCTAGCGGTGAATTTCCATGGCATGTTAGTAGTGCAAACAAGAGTTCTCCGTGAAATTTTTAGCTCAATTCGATACCAAATGCTAACTTGAATTGCCAGATAGTGCTGCACGTTGAAAGCAAAATATGCTGACTTCCATTATTTTTCCTATGTGCCACAAACTGAATTCCAATGGCGAAATTTCGTGGCATGTTAGTAGTGCAAACAAGAGTTCTCCGTGAAATTTTTAGCTCAATTCGATACCAAATGCCAGCTTGAATTGACAAATAGTGCCGCACGTTGAAAGCGAAAGAGAATATGCTGACTTCCATTATTTTTCCTATGCGCCATAGGTGGAATTCCAGTGGTGAATTTCCATGGCATGTTAATAGTACAAACGAGAGTTCTCCATGAAATTTTTAGCTCAATTCGATACCAAATGCTAGCTTGAATTGCCAGATAGTGCCGCACGTTGAAAGCGAAAGAGAATATGTGGACTTCAATTATTTTTCCTATGCGCCACAGATGGAATTCCAGTTGCAAATTTTTGTGGCATGTTAGTAGTGCAAACAAGAATTCTCCATGAAATTTTTAGCACAATTTGATACCAAATGCTAGCTTGAATTGGCAGATAGTGCCGCACGTTGAAAGCGAAAGAGAATATGCTGACTTCCATTATTTTTCCTATGCGCCACAGACGGAATTCCAGCGGTGAATTTCTGTGGCATGTTAGTAGTGCAAACAAGAGTTCTCAGTGAAAATTTTTGCTCAATTCAATAGCAAATGCTATCTTGAATTGCCAGATAGTGTCGCATGATGAAAGCAAAATAGAATATACTGACTTCCATTATTTTTCCTATGCGCCACAGACTAAATTCCAGCAACAAAATTCTGTGGCATGTTAGTAGTGCAAACGAGAGTTCTCTGTGAAATTTTTAGCTCAATTCGATAGTAAATGCTAGCTTGAATTGCCAGATAGTGCCGCACGATGAAAACAAATAGAATATGCTGACTTCCATTATTTTTCCTATGCGCCACAGACTGAATTCCAGTGACGAAATTCTTCTCCTTGAAATTTTTAGCTCAATTCGATAGAAAATGCTAGCTTGAATTGCCAGATAGTGCCGCACGATGAAAGCAAAATAGAATATGCTGACTTCCATTTTTTTTTCCTATGCGCCACAGACGGAATTCCATCGGCGAATTTCCGTGGTATATTAGTAGTGCAAACGAGAGTTCTTCGTGAAATTTTTACCACAATTCGATACCAAATGCTAGCTTGAATTGCGCTAAATGCGAGGCGACGAGGAAGACAAGCTCGATGGCGCAGAGGAGCGCGGGCTGCGGGCATGGCGAGAGAAAGAGGAACGCGAGCCGATAATATAAATTGCAAAAAGGGATAAAAATGATTGATTGATTTTTGAGATTGGTAATATATATTGCTACGTACAATATATTTGGTTTTAATTCATACCGGAGAAGAAACTATAAAAACTTTTGTAATCGGGAGAAATAGATGTTTGATCTTGTACCATGGGTATTGTTCTAGTAAACCAACATGTCACACATCATATGAAGAATAATTTCCCAAATCTTCCCAATAATACTGCGTGTAATACTTACAAAATATCTAATAAGACATTTGTTGAACCTATTAATAGGGAATTGAATATTGTGTCTGTTGGGGAACGCGGTATGCTACGCTAGCACAAATTAAAATTTCTACCACATAACCAGAAAAGCTACTCGCAAGAAGGGGATCATAGATTGGATTACCACTAGACGCGCAGTTGCGGAATCCTTCACGCGTTGGTGTAGTGGATCGTCCTCACGCGGATCGTCCTCGCTGCGGTTCGTCCTTACGCGGATCGTCCTCGCTTCAGATCATCCTCGCTGTGGTTCATCCTTACCACGCCGCAAAGTAGCAGCAGCGTCACGATAGCAGTCCACACGTCCCGGGAGGGAACGCCGTGTGTCGACGTTTGTTGTTGGCAATAATAAAAACGGGGCTTGGCATCGGATCCAAACTCGATGGTAGCACAAGACACATGAATTATACAGGTTCGGGCTCTCGCGGAGGAGATAATACCCTAGTCCTGTGCTCTGGAATTATATGTGGCTAGCTAATTTGCTGATGAGATTGTCCCCCTCATGACGCTACCTTACCTCCCTTTATATAGTAGAGGGGTGCGGTTACAAAGGAGAGTCCTAATTGGTTACAAGGTGGAGATTGTGTCTCTTTCTTGATCCATTAAACATGATAGCAGTTAGGATTACAATTGTATCCTCCCTAAGCGAGGTTGGTTTCCATCTTCGGGGTTTCCTTGTTATGCATGGCGGCCTGTCTCCTAGGCAATACCCATCTTCATGTAGTCGGCGTGGCCCATCCCCTCTTGGGCTGTCCTCACGGTTCGCCATGCAGATACCCGGGGTCCATATACTCCACAGTAGCTCCCGAGTGCTTTGCGATCGAGTTGTTGCCTTCCTGGTTGCAGTCCCACTAAGTCATGCTTCACGCCGAGTGTTTCTAGTTCTTGATGCAACCTCCCGACTGGTTTTCCTTTCCAGCCGAGTGCTCTGTTTTAGGCAAAGAGATCGTGAAGGACTCAACAGAGCTCTATGCGTTGAACTTTCCGAGTGGTACCGAGCCCAATTATTGGAATACTGGCAGTCGGCTCATCTTGGAGCATACCGTATCCCAAACTATGTGCAGAAGTCAAAACGCTTTTCCCACTCAAGGCGAAATTCAGCACCGCTCCCTTTAAATTCATTAAATGCGAAGTTCTTTGATGTAAATCATTGAGCGTTGGCCCACAGCGTTGCATCCAAATTTAGTAGCCCACGAAATCATGTATATGCAGAACTTAGGCCACGTGAAAACAATTCACTCAGATGTGGTGTCCGACTGGTTTATGTATAATTTTAGAGTTTTTTACTCCTTTTCTTTATTGATTTTGAATTCATCCGAGTGGTTTGACACTTTTTGTTTAAGCACTCTACCCGACAAGTCTAGCCCCCGAGCGTCGGGAGTCGGCTCATGGCTCTTTTTCCTAGGCACGCGTTTTGGGTGACTAAAGTGTAACACCCCGGCGCCAAACGCACCGCGAATGCTACCAAAACCCCGCTTCACTAGCAACACCCCTCGGACCCACACATGTCCAAAGGTTTACCCACCCACGATAATTCTCCACAACAAGATCAATTAAACCGAGAATTACCGAAGAAGACATAAAAAAAATAAAAACCTAACACCTCTATGAACTTGACTACAATCAATCACTAAATTCTAAAACCGGTTCAAAACTAAGTCACGAAATTTACAAAATTTGGCATGACCTCTCTAGTAAATAGGACATCCACTCGTGAGAGAAAACATACGCAATATATGATATCTTTCTAGGTGTCCTTAGTTAACCAATATTACATCCAATAGAAATAAATAACTCCACCACGACAAAGGATACATTACAAACACCTTAGTTACAACAGACTTAACGAATCGATTAACTAGATTGTGGAGGAAGGCGTGCACGTGATACTACTCCCAACCGACGAGCCAACTTCAAGGTACCTAAGACAGAAACAAACAAGCGTGAGTCCAAGACTCAAAGAAAGCGCAACAATAAAGAAATGCAACCGAATCAAACGAAATAACAATACTTTGAAGCGTAACATATTCAAATAATTGGTGAATTTGGTAAATAAGTGAACCAAAACCGATTCCAACTACCACAACCATTTCAAGAATTATTGAAACCTTACTCATACCTCGACGGTACCGCTTATTGGATAAGTCCATGACTCAATCCTCAACCTATGAATGCCATTAACTCCACGATGAACCATTAATAGTTTCAATTCGCTGCCTTCATGCTCAAATGCACAAAACACCCAAAAGAAGAATCTTATATCCATACATTACAATCAATTCATTTAACATGATTCATCATTGTAAATGCAATGCAGATGCAAATATGCCAAACAAAAGAAGAATCTTATATCCATACATCACAATCAATTCATTTAACATGGTTCATCATTGTAAATGCAATGCAGATGCGAATATGCCAAACAAAAGAAGAATCTTATATCCATACATCACAATCAATTCATTTAACATGATTCATCATTGTAAATGCAATGCAGATGCAAACATGCTTGCTTGTTCATATGCTCATCCCATTTCACAATTCTCATCTCACTCCACCATTCTCATGCATATCTCACAATTTTTCATGCATATGATGCATCATTGTCAATGCAATGCAGATGATTGCTCTTTTCGATGCGCGTCTAGATCGCTTGGAGTGCCCACCCGTCGGTGTGCACCCTCAAACCCAACCATCCGTGGAAGGGCTGCGAAACAGGACTTGCCGCTACCCGATGAGCGGGTCCCTCGCTAACACCGCTCCCATCTCGCCAAGAGATGGGACTCTGAGTAGGAACTTGAGCACACCGGATTAGTCATATAGTCCGTATGACTTTCTCACATACTGCTCAATGCACTTTTCATGAATGCACATATGCAAATGCCTTTCCTCACATTCATATCCATATTCTCAATACCCATATCCGCATTCCTAACACTCATATTCATATTCTCGACTCTCATATTCCTATTCTCAACATTCATTTCATAGTCTTGACACTCATATCTACATGGTCACAATTATCATTAATACTCCCGTAAAGTCATAATCCATCCTCATGATCGCCAAATCATCCATTCTTATTAATCGAACCTCATTACGTCATTATTCACATTATCCTATCATACTAGTGATAATAGTATGACATCTCAACCGATAGCTCTCCATAATCTTAAGGTATCATGACATTCGATTCTCGACACAAATCTTTTCAATCAACGATGCACTTGCATCAAATTACTTTACCTTCTCACAAAAGGCAATTACCCTACTAGGCGTGCTTATAAACACAAACGCAACCATTAGCAAGCATATACATAACACAAGCAATCAACTAGATACAGTATAGGGGTTATACGGGTTACACTTGCATATAAACTCGTTTTAAATAAAAGCATAACCAATTAACCATTCTCATGCATCAAATCGCATGCAAAAGCAAACACGATAATATTAAAGCAACACATGAATAAATGTATTCTTGTAAAATCTAGTGGCCACCTAAGCCACAACCGATACAATGCACTTGCCTTCAACTTCTCGGGACGGTGTGGCAAGACGAGGTTGCCACACCCGGGGTCACACCACCTGCACATGGATATAACCCACTCAAAAACACGACCAAAATTCAACACAAGACTCATAACTAAGTTGGCCGCAACTCACTCCAAAAACCCAGAAATCTGCCAACCGGGACAACACTTGGTAAAGCGGGCATAACTTTCAAGCGGCTGAGCGAAACCTAGCGATTTGGACTTCATTGAAAGGTAATTCGATTATCTACAACTTTTTCTATAGCCGACCGACCGGAAAAGCACCGATTATTCCCAGATTTGCGACGAACAGCAGACAAACATAATTTAACTTGCCCTGGACAGCAATCGGTAAAACGGGTATAACTTTCAAACGACTGAACGAAACTTTGCGATTTCAGTCTCTATTGAAAGGTAATTTAATTATCTACAACTTTCGTTATAGCCAAACCCCCAGGAAATGCTTGTAGAATTTTCAAACAGCAGCTCTAACAGGGGGCAAAAATCTGCTCAAAACAGAAATTGCAAATCACTCTAGACTCAAAATCCCTCAACTAAATACATTGCAAAACAATAACCCTAGCTAGGCATTTCATCAAACACCATGCATGCAAGCAATCTCACCCCCAAAATTTCTAGGGTTTTTACCTCCAATCATACTCATGGAGGAAAGGGAGGTGAGGAGAGGTCAGTCTTCTTCTGGCCGGGTGAAGCATTCTTGGGAGGAGGTCGTGGCCACTGATGTTGCTCCCTTCATTCTTCTTCTTCTTCTTCTTCATGACCGACCGAGGGAGGAGCAAGCGCCAGGAGACTTGACCGGGGAGGCAGCGCCGAGGATAGAGGGAAGTGGGAAGTCGGCTGGAGATTGGAGGAGTTAGCTGCTGGAGTCTGGAGGGAGTCGACACACCAGAGACTGGAGGAGTCGGCACTGGTGATTGGGGGAAAAGAAAAAAATGGCTGGCTCCCTTTGAAGGATGTGGGTTAATAGGGTTAGGGGAAAAATAATGCTAAAGCTACACAACACTTCTAAAGAACACAACCAACGACTAACCAATAAAATCCTTGATGAAACCAAAATTCTTTTGAGTAAAACTCACTAAACAAAATAAACGGCTCGGAGAAAACACCGTTCCGAGCAATCGGCGCAGCTCAAAACCTTTTTGCTAAGAACCTTAAAGCCGTGAAAGACAATTCTTTTGCCCTTCCGCAATAAATCCTTGGATTTAAGAAGACAAAACAATTTGCGGTATTACACTCTTCCCCCCTTTAACAGAATTCGACCTCGAATTTTGAACACCACAAGAACACCGACAAGAACAACGGGAACTAACTGAAAAAGTGAAAACACCAAAAAAAATAACAAAGTTGGGTACTTCTCACGCACGAGACTCCAAAACTCGTGTCACTTGTTATTTCAACTTAAGAATTCACACCTCCCACACGAACACGCTATTGGAACCGGGCAGACAGCCAAATTCCCAAATTGTACCACAAATTATCAAACTCATGTTGCCACGATTATCCCAAGTCACAACACTCTATTAAGAATCCAACCAAATTTCACCAAATCACGAATTCTATTTGATTGATTAGTGGGGTTCTAAACCCAAATCCCTAAGAACAAAGGAAACCACGATTCACATTTCTCCTCAATAGTTAACCTTTATAGCCACATAACCATTAACAACTTCTGACCGAATCCGAATATACCACTAATTCTAACCAACTTACACCGGGATCCTCTCACAAAGGTCAGAACCACGACAAGAATCACTTCTCATTACTCTCCACATTAAATCCATATACCATTAACACTTAACCCTAATTAGGACTTCATCAAATCCCCTCCATACATGGTTTTCCTTCTAGGACGATCTGGCCTGAAGAACGAGATCAATGAGCATACTCCCGAATTATACTCAAGCAAGGAACCACAACTAAACATTTTCCTTTCTCCCATTAGAGCGCAAAGAGAATCTCGGTTCTTTTATAAGACTAACCACTTTCCTTAACTTGAAATCAATGCAGTAGAATGCACACGGGGAAAAACTCAACTGAGAAGAGGAACTTCACACAATTCTTCTTCAAAAACGATCACATAATAACTGGGGAGAACTAAATCCTCACTAACAACATAAAGCATTTCCATCACCTTGAACTCCATGGTGGAAAACATCACATCGAGGAAACACTCGATTAAGAACAACACAACACTTTATTAGTAATATTCACTTACGACTAATCATAAGCTTCACCTTTTGGAACACTCACAAAAATCATTCCTATTTTATTTAAATCCAACTCCAATCGAGCTATTGATACCATTATCTCTCACTCAAGAGCGTCCAACATTTTCCATTACATTTATTCATTTCTTTTAGATAACAAATTCAAAGACAACAAAGTCTAGGTGCTAAAAAGACACAATCCATTCATACACGCCAAGTGTATATTTCGTGCGCATATCTTGAGCCAATAATTATCCACGACCACGGAGTGGCGTGATTGAATGAATTGGAATAGTCCCAAAATTATCATCACACCGAATTATGATTAAGCACTCTTTCTTCCTCAGAATACCTATTAAGGGCAATAGATTAAGATTGTATCCATATTCAACCTGTCCATCAATACCACTTCTTAATCTATTTCAAAAACATCGCTTTTCAAAGCAGCATTCAATAGTTTAACTTGCCATCCAAAATTCCTAGTAAATCAACCATATGACAAGCGTAAGATCAAATATCTAAGTCTCCCATGATTTTGACAATTTGAACCCCACCAACTTATTTAACAAGTTCCTCATCCAAACTTGTCATTCAACAGATCCCCAAATCAATCATTAAACTCCCAAAATTCCACAAAGGAAAGGAGTTACACAAATCAATTCACGAAAGGAAAAGCGAATCGATCAAATAGCACTTTTCCTTTAAAACCCCAAATCAAAACTTCAACTCAAGAACGACAACACGAAAATTCCATGTCATTCCCCACCATCAACCAAAGGAGGCAACACCAAACTCCTTTTCTTTGACTTAAACCCAAGAAAACCAAATAAGTCAAAGGTAGGAAAACTTATTCCATCAATCTTCTAAGCTACAACAGAAGAACAACGACTCCTTTAAACTAGGAGAGCGTCCAACACAAGAAAGAATCCATAATTTCCTCTGCAAAGCAACCAAATGAGGAGCAAAGAATACTCTTTTCTTTGTCTTAAATCCAAGAAGACCAAAGAAAACAACACCCAAATAACGTATTCCGTCAACTCTCCAATTTACAACGAAATGTCAAGAACTCTCCTCACACGAGGTTATGAATCCTCCGGAGCTGGCTCTCAATTGCCACACCGACCAACCCGGCTACACGACAGAGCCGACATACCTTCAGCACAAAGAGTCCCATCGGACCCCACTAACAAAATACCACTTCAAAATCATAGCAGTAAATACTACCATAGCCTTATCAAACTAACAAATAACATAACCACAAGTATCAGCTTAGCATCAATAACAAAATAAGTATTGTAGCACAAGCATAGCGATAACCCATCCCTTCCCATCACAAGCATCGAGTGTGTCAAATTTTAAATTAATTTGTCATTCTACATCAAGTTTTACGGTTATTGCCCTAGGGCCACATTTTAAAAGTTCAACCTAAACCATGTTTCTACCTTCACACAGCAAAATTTTAATTCATTCTAGAATCACTCACTATATTCATACACCACGGACACAAGCCGCTCGATACTAATCTGAATAACACCGGCGCTAAGCGCACGCATGAATGCTACCAAAACCCGTTTCACTAGCAACACCCTCGGACCCACACATGTCCAAGGTTTACCCACCCACGATAATTCTCCACAACAAGATCAATTAAAGCGAGAATTACCAAGAAGACATAAAAAAAATAAAAACCTAACACCTCTATGAACTTGACTACAATCAATCACTAAATTCTAAAACCGGTTCAAAACTAAGTCACCGAAATTTACAAAATTTCGGCATGACCTCTCTAGTAAATAGGACATCCACTCAGCAGACAGAAAACATACGCAGTCATATGATATCATTCTAGCAGGTTCTTAGTTAACAAATATTACATCCAATAGAAATAAATAACTCCACCACGACAAATGATACATTACAAACACCTTAGTTACAACCAGACTTAACGAATCAGTTAACTAGATTGTGGAGGCGAAGGCGTGCACGTGATACTACTCCCAACTGCACGAGCCAACTTCAAGGTACCTAAGGCAGAAACAAACAAGCGTGAGTCCAAGACACACGAGAAAGCGCAACAATAAAGAAATGCAACCGAATCAAGCGAAATAACAATACTTTGAAGCGTAACATATTCAAATAATTGGTGAATTTGGTAAATAAGTGAACCGAAAACTGATTCCAACTACCACAACCATTTCAAGAATTATTGAAACCTTACTCATACCTCGACATCCGCTTATTGGATAAGTCCATGACTCAATCCTCAACCTATGAATGCCATTAACTCCACGATGAACCATTAATAGTTTCAATTATTTGCCTTCATGCTCAAATGCACAAAACACCCAAAAGAAGAATCTTATATCCATACATTACAATCAATTCATTTAACATGATTCATCATTGTAAATGCAATGCAGATGCAAATATGCCAAACAAAAGAAGAATCTTATATCCATACATCACAATCAATTCATTTAACATGGTTCATCATTGTAAATGCAATGCGAATCTTGAATATGCCAAACAAAAGAAGAATCTTATATCCATACATCACAATCAATTCATTTAACATGATTCATCATTGTAAATGCAATGCGATCAAACATGCTTGCTTGTTCATATGCTCATCCTATTTCACAATTCTCATCTCACTCCACCATTCTCATGCATATCTCACAATTTTTCATGCATATGATGCATCATTGTCAATGCAATGCGATGATTGCTCTTTTCGATGCGTCGCACGTCAGACGCTGAGTGCCCACCGTCGGTGTGCACCCTCAAACCCAACCATCCGTGGAAGGGCCTGCAAACAGGACTTGCCGCTACCCATGAGCGGTCCTCACGCTAACACCGCTCCCATCTCGCTAGTAGATGGGACTCTGTAGGAACTTCGAGCACACCGGATTAGTCATACGGTCAGTAAGACTTTCTCACCATACTGGCTCAATGCACTTTTCATGAATGCACATATGCAAATGCCTTTCCTCACATTCATATCCATATTCTCAATACCCATATCCGCATTCCTAACACTCATATTCATATTCTCGCTCTCATATTCCTATTCTCAACATTCATTTCATAGTCTTGACACTCATATCTACATGGTCACAATTATCATTAATACTCCGTAAAGTCATAATCCATCCTCATGATCGCCAAATCATCCATTCTTATAAATCAAACCTCATTACGTCATTATTCACATTATCCTATCATACTAGTGATAATAGTATGACATCTCAACCGATAGCTCTCAATAATCTTAAGGTATCATGACATTCGATTCTCGACACAAATCTTTTCAATCAACGATGCACTTGCATCAAATTACTTTACCTTCTCACAAAAAGGCAATTACCCTACTAGACGTGCTTATAAACACAAACGCAACCATTGTGCAAGCATATACATAACACAAGCAATCAACTAGATACCGTATAGGGGTTATATGGGTTACACTTGCATATAAACTCATTTTAAATAAAAGCATAACCAATTAACCATTCTCATGCATCAAATCGCATGCAAAAGCAAACACGACAATATTAAAGCAACGCATGAATAAATGTATTCTTGTAAAATCTAGTGGCCACCTAAGCCACAACCGATACAATGCACTTGCCTTCAACTTCTCGAGACGGTGTGGCGAGACGAGGTTGCCACACCGGGTTCACACCACCTGCACATGGATATAAACCACTCAAAAACACGCCCAAAATTCAACACAAGACTCATAACTAAGTTGGCTTCGCAACTTACTCCAAAAAAAAACAGTAAATCTGCCAACCCTGGACAACACTTGGTAAAATGTGCATAACTTTCAAGCGGCTGAAGCGAAACCTAGCGATTTGGACTTCATTGAAAGGTAATTCGATTATCTACAACTTTTCTATAGCCGATCGACCGGAAAAGCACCGATTATTCCCAGATTTGCGACGACAGCAAGACAGACATAATTTAACTTGCTCTGGACAGCAATCGGTAAAACAGGTATAACTTTCAAAGCGACTGAACGAAACTTAGCGATTTCAGTCTCTATTGAAAGGTAATTCAATTATCTACAACTTTCGTTGTAGCCAAACCTCCAGGAAACGCTTGTAGAATTTTGAACAGCAGCTCTAACAGGGGCAAAAATCTGCTCAAAACAGAAATTGCAAATCACTCTAGACTCTAAATCCCTCAACTAAATACATTGCAAAACAATAACCCTAGCTAGGCATTTCATCAAACACCATGCATGCAAGCAATCTCACCCCAAAATTTCTAGGGTTTTTACCTCCAATCATACTCATGGAGGAAAGGGAGGTGAGGGAGAGGTGCAGTCTTCTTCTTGCTAGTGAAGCCATTCCGAGGAGGTCATGAACAAGTGAGGTGGCGCTGAACTGGCCGAGGAGGTCGCGGTCACGATGGCTGCTCCTTCATTGCTGCTTCTGCCGCTACTTCTGACCGCCAGGAGGAGCAAGCGCCAGGAGACTTCGACCAGGTCAGCGCCGAGGATAGAGGGAAGTGGGAAGTCGGTTGGAGACCGGAGGAGTCGACTGCTGGAGTCTGGAGGAGTCGACACACGAGACCGGAGGAGTCGGCCTTTGGTGATTGGGGAAAAAATGGTGGCTCCTTTGAAGGATGTGGGTTAATAGGGTTAGGGGAAAAATAATGCTAAAGCTACACAACACTTCTAAAGAACACAACCAACGACTAACCAATAAAATCCTTGATGAAACCAAAATTCTTTCGAGTAAAACTCACTGAACAAAATAAACGGCTCGGAGAAAACATCGTTCCGAGCAATCGGCGCTGCTCAAAACCTTTTTGCTAAGAACCTTAAAGCCGTGAAAGACAATTCTTTTGCCCTTCCGCAATAAATCCTTGGATTTAAGAAGACAAAACAATTTGCGGTATTACATAAAGTTCGCCGTTCATGGGGTCAGAGTTTCACAACTCAGAATTAATGCACTTGGATTCATTTGCAATCGTTAAGTAAAAGAAGAAAAACACAACTCAGAAAAAGATGTGCGCATGCGCACACTATTATGTGTAGCCCACGTGTAGGGTCGAGGATGCGCCTAGAGGGGGGTGAATAGACGCTTTATGAAATTCGATCACTCACTAAACAATTCGCTCTAATCAACCCCTATGTCAAAACCTAATCAAATATATATGCGGAAGCGATAAATAGGTTTTGACAATTAAAGCCTAAATCAACTAGGCTCACTAGTGCACTTAACTAAATTATGTCTCTACACAAGAATTGCTATATTGAACAACTAATTAATACTAAGCAATTCTAATACATTCAAGCAATTGATAAATATGCAAAAAGTAAATACTTGAATGTAAAGAGACAAGAGACAACCGATGTTTTTCCGTGGTGTTAGGAGACTTGCGGTCTCCCTAGTCCACGTTGAGGCAAGCCCACACTTGGACCGGCTCCCTCGAGCACCGCCTCTTTCCACTAGTCGTGGTTTTTCACGCTTGCTTGGCGTAGGCTCAACCCGAACCTTCACAAACTTGGGGCTTCTCACACCTCGAGAGCTCCCAAGACGACGCCACGCCTGTCTAGGAGTCAGCAACCTCCAAGAGCAATAAGCCGCTCCTTCGCTTGAACCTCACCGGGCACAACGAATGCGCTCCTTGGTGATCACCAAGTGCAACACATGCACAAGGCCTCCTCAAGTGCAACACATGCACAAGAGACACTCAAACCACTTCCTAATTGCAACACATGCAATTTGGGCTCACTCTTAGCTCAAGAAGCAAATGGAAGAGGGCAACACATGCACACAACTCCCACACACTCACAATAATTCCAGCACCCGACCAATGACCCCCAAGGCCTCCTTATATAGCCTCCAAGCCAAAACTAGCCGTTGGGGGTGAAAGCGGCAAAACTCGAGAAAATCGGTGCTCTACCGCCCTACTAGAACAGTAGCACCGAGCCTCTGGTCCATGGCTACAAAACTAGCCGTTACCGTGAAATTCGTAGCACCGACCAAGCTGGGGCGGTGCTACCGCTCGCCAGTAGCACCGGCCTCAAGCCCGTAGCACGACCACGGCAAACCTCAAAACGCACCCTCTGGAAATATCACACCGGGTGCAGCCGGTCTGTCGCTTCTCCCAGAGCCGGACCACCATGGCCGGTAGCACCGGCCCAGAGGCACAAGAACACCCCCTCTGGAAATTTCACACGGCCAGAGGGCGGTGCTACCACCAACCGTAGCAGGGCTACCACCACCGAGCACCGACCTCACAGAGAAGACAAGATTTTTCACACTAAAATCATTTCTCCAAAACCAAATACTATTCTTTGAGCTATCGGATGATCAACACATGATCATACACGTGCAAAACACATTTGCACCAACTTAGCTCATGCTCAAAGAATTTAAACCAAATTGCAAAAACACATTTTGCAACCAACTCCAAATCTATTTGCAAAACGTATTAAGCAAATCAAACTCGAGTTTATGAGATTAATTCCCTAGCCATGTGAAGGTCAACACAAGACCCGGTCAACTTGCCAACACCCGTTGCAAGCCCCACTCACATGCTCTCGGAATTCGGACTCATAAACCTCGGTTTATTCGCAATGAACTTGCAAATAGCATAATAAATACATTTCATGCTTGAGCACTACTCTTTGCAACACATGCAAAAGTCTAGCTCGAAGCAACATCAAATCAAGATGCATGAACTCTCTAATTGCAACACATGCAATTCTCTAGTTCCATGCAACACCAAATCGAACTAACACCAAAACCAAATCTCAAGTATGAGCTCTTTACTCGCAACACATGCAAGCCTCTAGCTCCATACAAACACACAAGTTTTAGAAAGATTGTTTTGCGAAACCAAAACATGAAGCTTCAACTAATGCAACACATGCAAAAGTGAACTTCACGCAAAAGCCAACGCACTAGCTTATCACATCTTGCAACACATGCAAATCAAAGCATTATGCGAAAACCAAATACAACCAAGCATAAGTTTAACCCATTCGCAACACATGCCAAATGGTTAACTCATATGCAAAAACCAAATCCAAATGGTTGAGCTTGAGTGAACGCGGATTGAGATCACCAACACATGATGAAGCTCAAGCAAAAGAGACAACCCCTCTTAATAGCACGCGATAAAACCTTAGACTCAAAGACTATAAAGTCCTTAGCCTATCTAATTATACCTTCGCCGCCGCGCACAAGCAATCCCCTTTGGGGTCTTTATGATCATCACTTTGATACTCCCCCGGGATCATTACTCGACTCCTCTTTATCTTGGGATCCTCTCTTGGCGCCCATCAACTCATGATGTCGTCCTTGTCCCGTTCTCATCATCTCATCCATCTTTGGACCTAACTCAATCACAACTCATACAAATAGTTAGTCCAAGATGCATGGTTATCTCAATTATCTCTTGCACTCCATTAACACATAATGGATGCCTTTAGATCAATTGAGCACAACCTAAATCAATTTGAATGATTTAATTGTGTCTTAAGTACAATAATGCAACTCATGCTTTATTATACTTAAGAACTATTCATTGTCCTCAATTAATCACGGAACACCATCAACACATGATGAAGTGTTCGTTAATAATTAATTAAGACAAATGAACTCAATTTAAATTATCATTTAAATTGATATGAGTATATATTAACTACACAAGTTTTCATATACTCATGTTGATGGAAAGTAATGATCCATTATATGTAAATTGTATGGAAATGATCATTACTCTAGATCATCAACTATAGAATACACCCCATATGTATATGTGCATAGACATGATTGACTTGGATATAATATGCACATATTCAAATTGATCGTATTGGAGTATATCCTATATTACCATGAGTATACTTATAACTAGGCAATTCGAATATATACTCAAAGATTTAGTTTCTTTGTCTTGATCCTTATATGTGTCAATAACGAATTGATCAATACAAAGAGACTTTCAAGTTAAACTAGAAACTCCCCCTAAATATGTGCATCCATGTAATATATGGATTGAGAAACATAATGCACATTTTGTGGTTAATATAACGGGGATATTCATATTTCAACTTGACTCCAAAGTATGCAACTAATATTAGAATGAATATGCAAACATACCTTGGGTTTTCCATTTTTCAATGCGATGAGACTAATCAAAGATATTCTAAATAAACAAGTTAGTCTCGATATAAGATTTGTCATTAATAATAAAAATCGCATTAGGGGATAAACTCAATATTGGATTTGTCATTAACACAAGATTAGATTTGTCATTAACACCAAAACCATAACTAATGAAGGTTGAACTTACACCACAACTTACTACTTAGTTGTGGATCAACAAAGCAGCAAGTCAAGAAAGCTAACAATTTTATTCATAATGACATAATAGAGTAAAAAGCAACTTAGCTGCTCTATGCTCCATGTGTTCTTGACGATCGTGTCGTCCTTACTGCGGGCACGCGTGGCTCGTGGCCGCAGCCGAAAGGTGGCGCTTCGGCGAGTGTAGGCTCGTGGCCGTGCAAGCGTGGCGCTTCGGCGTGCGGCGTGGCTCGTGGCCATGCCGAAGGTGGCGCTTCGGGAACCGCAGCGTAGGCTCGTGGCCGTCATCAGTAGATGGTGCTCGGGCGCGGTGTAGGCTCGTGGTCATCTTAGAAGGTGGCGCTCGGCGCGAGCATAGGCTCATGGCCATCGAGGGTGGCGCTTCGAGCGCGAGCATGGCTCTTGGCCGTGCAGAAGGTGGTGCTTGGGCGCAGCGTAGGCTCGTGATCGTCTTGAAAGTGACACTCGGGCGCAAGTGTAGGCTCGTGGCCGTCTGAAGGTGGCCTTGGTATGAGCATAGGCCGTGGCCATCCGAGGGTGACCTTCGGCGCGAGCATAAGCTCGTGGCCGTCTGCCGAAGGTGGCGCTCGGGCGCAGCGTAGGCTCGTGGCCATCCGAGGTGGCGCTTCGGGCGCAGCGTTGCTCTTAGTCGTCTTTGAAGGTGGCGCTTGGGGCGCAGCGTGAGGCTCGTGGCCATCTGAGGGTGGTGCTCGAGGTGCGAGCGGGCTCGTGGCCGTCTGGAAGGTGGCGCTCGGCGCGAGCATAGGCTCGTGGCCATCCGAGGGTGGCGCTTAGCGCAAGCGTAGGCTCGTGGGTGTGCCGAAGGTGGCGCTTCGGCGCAGCGTAGGCTCGTGGCCATGCCGGGGTGGCACTCGGGCGCAGCGTGGCTCTTGGCCATGCCGAAGGTGGCACTTAGGGCGCAGCGTGGGCTCGTGGCCATCTGAGGGTGGCGCTTAGGGCACAAGCGTGGCTCGTGGCCGTCTTAGAAGGTTGCACTCGGCGTGAGCGTAGGCTCGTGGCCATCCGAGGGTGGCGCTTCGCGCATGACGTGGGCTCGTGGCCATCGAGGTGGCGCTTAGGGCGCAGCGTGGGCTCGTGGCCGTGCGAAGGTGGCGCTTCAGCGCAGCGTAGGCTCATGGCCATCGAGGGTGGCGCTTCGAGTGCGGCGTGGCTCGTGGTCATCTGCGAAGATGGCACTCGGGCACTGGCGCTAGCGATCGACTAATGTAAACATCTCCTTTACCGTAGTCGGTGGCCTCTGGGACATCTTCTTGATAAAGTTGGCGTCGCTGACTCCTTTCTAAAAGCGATTATAGCGACCACATCCGAGATGTCTCGGATCGAATCCTTCTGATATCCGAATCGGAAGTCGACCGGCTTACTACTCGTCGAGAGATGGCGCGGTGCTCCCGACCCAAGCGGAAGTCCGGATGAAGTACCAGCGAAGTCTCTCCTAGATTGGATCGGTCCGAGTCAGAAGCGATCTTGTCGAGGTTGTTGGCGATGAAGTCAACGCTCCCGAAGCGGAAAGCATGGCCGGGAGCGAAGGTGATGACGATTCCATCGATGGAGGCCATCGAGCTTGCCGAGATTGATCTTGATGTAGCCCCTACCTAGCGTGCCAACTGTCGACGTTTGTTGTCGGCAATAATAAAAACGGGGCTTGGCATCAGATCCAAACTCGATGGTAGCACAAGACGCCAGAATTATATAGGTTTGGGCTCTCGCGGAGGAGATAATACCCTAGTCCTGTGCTCTAGAATTATATGTGGCTAGCTAATTTGTTGATGAGATTGTCCCCTCATGGCCTACCTTACCTCCCTTTATATAGTAGAGGGTGCGATTACAAAGGAGAGTCCTAATTGGTTACAAGGTGGAGATTGTGTCTCTTTCCTTATCCACTAAACATGATAACGGTTAGGATTACAATTGTATCCTCCCTAAGTAGGATTGGTTTCCATCTTCGGGGTTTCCTTGTTATGCACGGCGGCCTGTCTCCTGGGCAATACCCATCTTCATGTAGTCGGCTTGGCCTATCCCCTCTTGGGCGGTCCTCACGGCCCGCCATGCAGATACCCGGGGTCCATATACTCCCACCGTCTTTGCGCCGGCGTGCAAGCACCGTGTCGCTCAGCAAGGGCAATGAGAGGTGGAGGCTAGGGTTCTGGACATGAACAACATCACTCACGCCCACCCTTCTCCTCTCCTTATATAGCCACATGACGAAACCCTAAGCTAGGGCCCATTAGCACGTTAAGCCCACGAGGTCCATTAATTACGGATCCAATCCGAATTAATGTGTCCCAGCTCATTAAGTTTGTGACCCTGTAGGTTCATATACATTTGGACATAGATTCATAAAACCCTTTTCCAATCCAATAGCTGGTAGCGGTTCCTTGCGAGCATGCCAACTCCCAAGCGATATGATCAAATCGAGATAGAACCTTTCAAAAGTACTCATGTAATAATCCCTTTACCAAACTATATGAAGATCGAACTCAAAGCGAGAAGTATGTCATCCTTTGAGTTCAATCCATCTCTCGTATCCGTGATATATTAATAAGTTGTGATTGACTTCTCAATCACGGCATGGCCATGCACTTCCTTAATCATATCACACGAGTGGCCTAGTTATATATCTCCGTTACCTTTGGAGTGGCAAATTCCATCTTGACTACTCACTTTAAATCGCATGTTTCATAGCAAACATGAAAGCTACCTTTATAACTATCAGGTTAGGAAATAGCGTTTGGTGGCTCCAAGGTAAACTATTACACATGTAGGAATGTAACAATCTCGGGTCTAAGGATCATACATCCACTATGTATGAGATACTGCGATGACACATAAGAATGTAACATTCTCGCAGTTGTCCCATTACAGGTCTATCTAACCCATGTTCTTCATCATGAGTTCACAATATATTGATGATATCTCCATATCCCATGATCTATGAAACATGATCATCGATCAATACATGTCTTGATCTATTCATCGTTGTCCTATCTGAAGATACCCGATCGGAGATACTTACGTAATTATATCAATAAGTAGAGAGTTTCATAAGCAAGTCACATACTTGTCGATCAATATAATGATATACATTCATTGGACCAATAATCATATTATTATTCATAAACATAGTCATGTTACAATCATCTATATATCGCCTCAAGGGCATAACACTAATGATGTCGAGCCCCACCCACAGTAGGATGAAAGCGTTGCGATTCCCGGCCTGGCCCTTCTCGTTCCTTCACCCCTTCCTTCTTTTCCCTATCGCCGGGGCGGCGGTGTGGCCGGAAGAACAGTAGCGTCATGGTGGACGCAGTGGGCCTTGTCATGCAGGATGCAGTTAGCTTGTCCGCAGCACAAGCACCGATCCCATCGTCCTCATGGAGACTTCCTCAAAGAGACTTCGCGGAGCAGTCGTGACCATTCTTTCATCTATTCCTTGATCTTAATGGTGAGATTGAACCTAGGTTTTGTTAATCTTTGGATTTGCTTATGACATTGAGCCATTCTTTCATCTATTCCTTGATCTTAAGGATGAGATTCAACCTAGGTTTTGTTAATCTTAGGACCGCTTATGACATGAGCCATTCTTTCATCTATTCCTTGATCTTAAGGACTGAGATTGAACGTAGATTTTGTTAATCTTAGGAATGCTTATGACATTGAGCTCTGAATATGTTCTGCACTGAGAGACAATGAAGTTCTCCATAAAACTGCCTCCTGCCGTCCTTGTTTGTCTAGCATTTTCTTGTTTAGCTACTAGATGGACATCCATCAATAATTAACTGGTCCAGCAATCTTACATTTAGCTGCTAGATGGACTACTAAATGAACCATAACTGTAAAAAATCCAGGAGGAAAAATAATCTCCATTTTGCACAGAGTAATTTTCATTGATTGTTCCAAACGGTCCAACTCATCAACATGAAGCATTTTTGAACATATTCCTTGAAAATAAGCAGACGACTCAAATATTACCTCTATGATATCATCTGGAAGAATACCCCTCAAAGCAATATGCATGAGTTGCTGCATCAGGACATGACAGTCATGTGTTTTGAGACCAACAATTTTCCCTTCAGCAACGTTAACTCATTTTGATATATTTCTACAATAACCATCAGGAACTTTTATGTGTCGAAGAACTTTACAGAATGTTTGTCTCTCACTTTTAGACATAGCAAATTTTGCTGGTGGCAAGTACAACTTTCCTGAAGGTTTTTCTCGGATGATCGTAGTAGGTTATAGGCTCTGTTCCAAGCTCTATCGTTCCATCAATGAATTTGCATCCAAACGATAAGGATGATCAAGAGGAAGAAATCGACAATGACCCATAAAACAAGATTTAAGACTGTGCTTCAGATGTTTTGACCATGCATTTTCACCACAGGGCGGGCATGCAAATTCTCCATGAACCATATGAGAAGCAAGCATTCCTAAGCTGGTAGATCACTTATGGTCATTAGCATAGCCCTCATAAAGTAAAACTTTCATCTCGATGCATCATATGTGGACATGCCATTCAAATAAATCTTTTAGGTCCTCCAAAAGTGGTTGAAGGAACACATGAATCGATCTCCGGGACTTCTAGGACCGGGGAATCATTAAGGACAACATAATATAATGATCTTTCATGCAAAACCATGAAGGTAGGTTATATACTACCAAAACAACAGGCCAACAGCTGTGCGTAGAGCTCAACATCCCAAATGGATTAAACCCATCAGTAGCCAAGCCAAATCGAATATTACGAGACTCTGATGCAAATTCTGGGAACTTTTCATCAAACCTCTTCCATGCCGGTGAATCAGCTGGATGTCGTAGCGCACCATCCTTAGTGCGCTCTTCATCATGCCATCTTATGAGAGGTGTTGTTTCTTTGCACATAAATAGTCTTTTCAGCCTCTCTTTAATAGGAAAGTATCGTAATACTTTGCTACACGTTGCTTTCCTTCGTTCCTTCTTTGTTAATATGGACTCGGGTTCCTTATCCTTTCACCTTGAACTTGAAGCCTTACAAGGTTGAGCAAAAATCATCATCTTTTTTCTTTCCAATACTGAGTTAGCGATTATTTGGGCATGCATGAATATTTTCATAGCCCAAGCCAAATTTGAAATAAATTTCTTAACCTCATAAAAGTTCTTGGCGGTTCCTTTCCATTTGGAATAGCCATATCACGAGAATCTCAAGTAGATCACCAAAAGATTTATCGACCATTTGTTCATGGATTTTGTATTAAGCGAAGCACAAATAAAGTAAGCTATGTCAATTCACAACCTGTCCATAAAGGCTTTTTGGAATCTTCAAGCAGTTTATAAAACTGTCGTGTTTCTAAATTTCATCCTTTCACCAATGCATGGCCATCAGTCATAGGTATGTCATCATACATATGCTCAAACGCATCATGAATCAGTTGGTCGATATTAGCATGCCTTCCATCATTATGACAGTTTGGTTTCTGATTACCAGTGTGTTGCACTGAAGGATCACCATGAAAATCCCATTGATCATAATTCTCAAGTATCCCATTGCACACCAAATGCTCATATATCTTATCCCTTGGTAGTAGAGTAGTGTGCACGCATGTATAACATGGGCAATAAATCTTGGTACCTTCAGGCTTATCTTTAAATGCAAATTCAACAAATCCTTCTACACCAGCAAGATATCGAGTAGAACCTTTAGGACAGCGCAAAAGAAGCTTGATCGTTCCCAAATCCATTGTCAAACTATACAAATAAATCAGTTGTTAATTCTACTATAAAAATAACACCTGCAACCTATTTTTTAATCTTATCATTGCACAGATCTCACACTAGAAGCAAACCCTTCGTTTCTAGACAATGTTATATGACTAAAATTTATAAAAAATACATATTAATTAACCAAAGTTACTGCAGTACTGGATCAACACAAAAACAATAGTAAGTCACCAAGTTCAGGTAATCACCTCACAAATCAGGGTCAATCCGTCTACCCGAATTCAATGCTCTAGCTGCACCGATCACTAGTACCAATGGATTATCAAGTCTGAAGATTGCAGATCGAGGGGATGAATTATACATCACACATGCTCATGAATTTGAAGTTCGAACATTGTAGATAGTGGCGGAACTGCATGAAAAGTTCCACATTAGTTCAAATGAAGAATAGGAATAACCCAAAATCAGTACCAGTGGACATATACCAAACACTGCAGATAGGTTCATACAATGAATAAGCGTGATTCAGAAGAAAAGAACTGAAATTATTATTTTCCCATCTCCTCTGTAATCATAGTATTGCAGATAGGTTCATACAATGAATAAGCGTGATTCAGAAGAAAATTTTACAATGCTGTGTTTCAAAGGTTTAGGATCTCTAGATTAGTGTCAGGACTGGATTTCCAAATCCGAACCCTCTGTGTTTACCCGTGCTAGTCCAGGAAAAGCTAGCACACACAGTAGAAACAGTGATGATAACACAGTCATATCACAAAGCAAATAACAGTAATTAAGCAAAAAGGAGATAGCTTTGTAACCACATTATTACAAGTAAACAAGCCTTATGGCTTAAGTTCAGTAAGAAACAGCGGAAATAAAACAGTAGTAGCGGTATGAGCCCATCCATATGCCCAACAGGCAATTGATTGGGGTACGCGCCCTAGTAGTCTGGATCGCCTTCATCAAATCCACACACATAGAACTCATAATCACCTTCTGCTTCAGCAAACTCCTTTGGGAAAAATTGGGATGTTGCAAGGGTGAGTACACACCGTACTCCGCAAGTCTTGGAAACATAATGCATGATAACTATATGCAAGGCTAAACAATTGAAGGCATAATAGGGTTCATTTGCATAAAGCAGAATTTAACTTGAAATAACAATAGTAATTTCATAAAGCAATATTTGACAAATAAATAATAATTGAATTTGATGTATAACAATTTCATAGGTTCCAACCACCCGATTGGCTCCAACCGCCAAACCAAAACCCGAGAGTTCCATCCACTCACGGTTTTTCCAAAACATTATTTTCATTTAAAACCAAAACCGTAAAATCTACAATGTGCTAGCGTACCTCTCCTGCCCTTAACCGTGGGCATGGCTACTCAAGTAGTTTTAACTCTGCAGAGTGTGTACACTTTACCCACAAGACATGATCGACTCTTGTTGCCATGCAATTAACAAACTTCCTTTGGTGTGTTGGCAGAGAGATCATGACAAGGCCTTTACAATGTACGACACCGCTACCAACACTGCCCGCTAAGGTTTCACCGCTGTTAGTGTTAAATCCACCCGATCTGAAGCCCCTCTTGCGCCTTGCAAGTGTCTCCATCCGACACCCACATTCAACCCAATGGCGAAGCCAATAACGACACGCACAAATTAATTAGCCAGGTCGTACCCATATAGACTTGTGGTTGTACGGTAAAGCTCGGTCTAAGGTAACACTGTCGGGACCCGAATTCGCTATTCGGAAACCCTCTGTGTTTTCAGCACTAGTCCCAGGATCAGTAGCTAGTGCCCACAGTTAACAAAGATAAATATCACAATCATACACAACGAAATAATAAATAAAGAATTCATCTTTTAATATAACATGTTGAACAATAAGGTCAACTTACAATTGTGAAGCTTAGATGGCTTCAACTCAGAGTAAAACGAACAGCAGCGGAACGAAGAACGTCGGTGAATCCCATTAAAATACCACGGGCATTTGACAAGGTTCAACTCCTAGATATTCGCCTTCTTGCAGAACTTCTCCTTCTTCGAAGACAAAGACTTCTCCTCAACTGGTGATGTTTTGTTAAAGCAAGGGTGAGTACACAACCGTACTCAACAAGTCATTGTAACATTCTGTTTTTCAGTGTCTTGGAGTTTGAATTTCAAAATTTGAACCCTTTGCAATTTATTTGAATTTAAATCAGCTTAATTTGAATTTTTCCAAAACAAAAAGGATTTAATTTGATTAATCCATAATTCAATTTAATTATTTCTGATTTTATTTGGATTCCTTGTGAGTCATGGAATTTTTCTGTATTTTTGGGGATTTTCCGAATTTATTTGCTATTTATTTGAAGTTTATTCGGATTTTATGGATTTTCTTAATTCAGCAATTTCTTTTCTTTTGTTGGGCCGAATTCACTGTACATCTCTCTGGCCCGTTTCCCTCACACAGCAAAACCTAGCGTCATCCACCGTCGATCGTCGATCCGACGGTCGTAAATAGCGTCGCCACCCTCAACAGTAACCCTAACCCTAACCTCCTTCGAACTCACCCGTCGGATCAGGATCAAGCGGCTGGCAATGCGCCATGTCACCCTAGAGCCGCGCCGCCGATCGTGCGAAGCCCCACCTGCCGCCGCCCTTGTTTTCTGTGCTTTACCCGCATCCCTAGGCTATAAAAACCCACTCCGGTTCGCGTGTCGTGTTCTCCGCCTCGCGCCGCACCCGCCGGCCCTAGCCACACCTCCCGAGACGTCTCCGGCTGTGCACACGACCTCATCGGAGATCGTAGTAAAGTCCGAGTCTTCCGCCGTCACTTTCTTCTTCCACGGTGAGTCTCTGGCCGTGTTTTTGGTACCCTCGAGTCCATCTTTTCATCCTCTTCCGGATGCACTAATTCTTCTGCTTGATCCGTCGCCCTTTCGCCGTTTACGCGCCGTCTTCCCCAACTCCGGGCGTTAGCGCCGCCGCCTCACCGTTGGTATCTCCTCCGTCACTCTCTGCCGTCAGATCGTTCACCGACGGTTCGGATCAACGCCACGTCTCCCGGTAAGCAGTCGCACCGCACCACCACCTACCCTCCGCGTGGCGCCACGTGCAAGACACGTTCACGGCACGGTGTCGCCACGACGACCCTAGCCCACAGCAGCGTGCGCCACGTAGCCGCCCCGTGTCGGCCAAGTGTCCGCCACCGCAACCCTAGGTCCGCGTGGCCGTCCTTGTCAGCGCCGTCTAGTCGCTGTGTCGCCCAGTCTTGCCATATCAGCGCCACGTGGAGCTACGTGTCAGCCACGTCTTCGCCACGTCAACCCTAGGCGGCCACTTGGTGCTGCGTGTTCGCCACGTGTGCGCCACCTCACCGCCACATATGCGCTAGACCCTGCGTCACCGCCACGTCGCCGTTATCGGTGAACTCGGTCCACCGTGAGCCTAGTCGCTGACGCGTGGGACCCATTTGTCAGCCATAGGGATTTTTCCCTTTTTCTGGTGATTTTTCCCGAATTTCTGAGTCCCAGCCAATGGCGTATCGACACGTGTTAGACCCTGTTATTTTTCCGATTTTCTCTCCCATGAAACTTCGGAAGGCCCGTTCTCCTCCGTTCGAACTCCCATTCGAACGATTCAAATTCCTAAATTCATTTAAAATCAAGATCTATCTGTTGGTGTCATTTTTATGGATTTTTGGATTTTATTTATTTTTGTTTATTTATTGTTTTGTCTCGTTTTGCGTGTTTCGCGTGTAGACGACGCATCGGTTGAGCGAGCGGAGCATCCAGTGGAGGTAGCAGCAGCGGGAGAGGTTGAAGGCAAGTCTCCCATGACCATTTCGAATCCAAGTTTATGAAATGTTATTTTGTTTTAAATTATTGCATGCTATTTAATTTACGTATCGTACTTTAATGTCATTTTAAATGCTTAGATAAATTCCAAATTGTTATACCCACATTGATATTCATGTTGACAACCATTGACACCCTAGGAAAACTAATTCTTGTATTTAATGGTAAACATTTTATTGTGGGAGCTAGTAGAAAATGCTTAGCCATGCTTAATCACGTCGGTACCTTACCATTATGGAAATGATTTCATTCTTGATTCAAAATGAATTGTGGAAATTATGGCAATTGGTGTTCTTGTATTAATTTGAAATTAAAAGTGAAAAATGATTTAGGCAAGGCGGATTGGTTGAATGGCGGGTGCGGGATGCACAAAATTTTGGAATGTGATTGTCCGCCCTAGTCAATTAAGGACCGGTCGTGTGTTACCTTGGGCCATGCTATCTGATACAACCACATGTCTATTATGGGTACGACCTGGCTAAGTAATTTGCATGTATCGTTATTTGATTTCGCCATTTGGATGTGCGGTTTGCCGGGACGGTACTTGCAAGGCGCAAGAGGGGGCTTCTGGACTGGGCGGAGGTAGCCCTACCAGCGGTGAAACCTTAGCGGGCGGAGTCGGTAGCGGTATATGCATTGTAAAGGCCTTGTCATGATCTCTGTAACATCCCCAATTTCGGGTTTCTGTTAAAAGCTAATTTAAAATTAATTAATTTTAAAATTTGGTTTTTCATCGGTGTTATATTTAACCTGGCATCTTTATCCATCCGAAATTGAAGCTCAATTCTTGATCGTCCGAAAAATCAAAATTCTCAATTCCGGTCCTTATTCGAAATTTCACCCGAGTTCCAAAATGCTCTAAAAATCCCAACACCTATTTCATTAGGTTCCAAATATTCTAAAATGATTTTGAGAATTGTTCCGAGATTTTTAGAATCTCTCTGGTATTTTATCTCTCGCGGTCTTTCACCAAATCCTGTTTATTCGTTCCGGAATAATCTAAATTCCAAAATTCATCAAAATTCAGTGAAACCAATTTTATTGGGTTCCAAATAATCTCTAATATTTTTATGAATTTTTCCAGGATTTTTAGATCATTTTTGCTATTTTATTCCTCGCGCTTTTGTCTCTTCATTTCTTCCAACCAACGAGAATGCGACACGTGGCATGTTACTGTTTATCGTCTTCTTCCTCCAGGCAATGCCATGAGCAGAAATTCTAAGTTTTTGACTCTATCTTCAAATGCTCATAACTCTCTCCACGAATGTCGGAATCCTGTGAAATTTAAAGCGTTACGACGGTGTCGTAATGGAGATTGATTATCCACTGTTGCTCATTTCGAAATCAAGCGAAACGGCCGCTGCAATCAATTCTTTGCCGTTTCTTGTTTTAGCCATAACTCTTCCGTTTCTTCTCCTCTCCGAGCGTGTGAGTACTCCAAACGAGCATATCGACATCCTCTACACTGTGCTCACCTTGCCCCTTTGGTTCTGTGTCATTTGCCATCCCAAAACGCGAGAAAACAGTACGCCCGGCGTCCTCCAAAGACACCGGCGAGCCATCTCTTGCTCCGGTAAGTTTTCCGGCGAACCAACTGCGTCACTTTGTGCCTTTTGCTTCCGTGATCACAACCAATCAAGTGAATTTGATTTTCGTTGCAGTTTGACCCCGGATTTCGAGTTTGTTCGTCGTCGACCGTCGCTCCGTTCATCGTCGATTCCTTCCAATCCGGTAACTTCTAGCGCAATTCCTTTTAGCCGTAGAATCACCTTGTCATTCTCTACGCGATGCTCATCTTAGTTTCGAGAAATTTTGTTGTTTCGAGTGTTTTTGACCGTCGTGCCGCCCGCTCGTTTTTGGACGTCCCCGGTCTCGCGTTGTCGCTGCCGTTTCCGGTCTCCTCAACGCCGGCCACCATGCGTCCGACCTTCGGCCACCCTCGCCGCAGCTTTCCCCGGCCCCGGCTGCCACCGCCCGAGCCTCGCCGGTCTCCGTGCCGTGCGCCTCCCGTGCGCGCCGCCCACGTCCAGTCGCGCCACCTGCGCCCAGGCGTCGCGCCCAGCCGCGCCCTCCACTGCCGGCCGGTGAGCCCCCCCCCCCCCTCCGGCGAGCTCCCCCACCGACGCCATTTCCCTTCCCTTTGGCCAGCACCAATTTCCATTGCTTCCATGGCGTTGCTTCTGTTCTTTGCGTTCTCTGTACAGAGCATTTGGGTAGAAGAAGCTCAAGAGGATGACAAAGGAGCCCCACTAGTCAGTGAATCAATAGAAATCAGAAAACGTTCAGCCAAAAGAAAGATTCCAAAGAATATTCTTCATTTTCCAATTTTTAGGATTTCTAGAATTCAAACATTTGTTTCTCCGTCATCCGAACTCCGATTTAAGTGATTCTAATTCCTAAATTCATCTAAATTCATCCTCTATCTGCCAGTATTTTTATTATAATTTTTGGTACTGTTAAAATTTATTTTATTCTTTTGTGTCGTTCCGTTTTGCGCGTAGCCGAAGACGTTGCCGTCGCCGCCGAGGACGATCTCCATTTCCAGACCGACGTTCCGCTGTCCCGCTGCGAAGGCAAGTCTCCTTGACGCACATTGATTCTATGATTTACAAATGTTTTACAAAGGTTTTACAACATGCATTGCTATTTATATAAAGATGATGTTAAATATAGGTTGGTAGTTAATCCGAATTGTTATTACCACCTTGATATTGAAATCCCTGTTCATTTGTAACCCTAGATTGCTGTGATATATCATGATCATATTAGGTTGTGATATATTTTGTTTAGTGCGTTAGAAGATCTTAGTTGCGGAATTGATTAAAATACCTATGGATGGGTTGCTTTGTAAATGTTGTTGAAATGTGTTTTGTTGAAACTGTAGCAAAGAGTTTGCTGCTGAGATTGCAAAATAAAAATAAAATGAAAATGGTTTAGATTGGGGCGGAATGGTTTGTCGGCGGTGCAGACAGAGAACCGGTCTTGGCTTGTGGAAGCCGCCCTAATCAAATTAAGGACCGACTCTTATGATTGTCTATTCTTAGCACAACAGTACAACCACATGTTAAATGGGCTCTGACCTGGCTGAATAATTTGTAGAAACCTAATTTAGACTCACCAGATGGTGGAATGTGGGTGCAGAGAGAGGCAAGTCGTATTTCCCACGGCGCAAGAGAGGGCTTCTATCTTTGGCGAGATAGAACCCTAATAGCGGTGAAACCTCGGTGGTGAGTCGGGTTAGGCGTATACATTGTAAAGGCCTTGTCATGATATCTCTGCCGCACACCTAAGGAAGTGTGTTAATAGCTTGGCATCAAGAGAATATCATGTCTTGTGGGTAAAGTGTACAAACTCTGCAGAGTAAATAAACTATTGAATAGCCGTGTTTACTGGTCAAGGCGGAGCAAAGAATGCTTTGCATATTGGTAGTCTTTTGGTTTTGTTTTCAAAAATGAACTTTGGGATTCGGGAGTGGTTAGGACTCTCGGATGTGCCTCTGGCGGCTAGAGCCGGTCCAGTAGTTGAAACTATTTTGATCATGATGAGATAGAGTCATGAGTTGGTTTACCTTAATCTTTTTGAAATGTGGCGGATAGAGCACAGTATACTAGTGATTGGTGGCTAGAACCTTCGCTAGAATATTAAATAATTCAATTGTTAAAATAATTGTTAAAATGTGCATTGTGAAAATTATTATTAAGTATGGTTTGATGAAACTTGGCTTTATGCAAAAGAACCCTATATGCTTCCTTTGTTCAAGCCATGCATTTAGTTACTTGCATTAAGTTTCCGAGACTTGCGAGTATGTTGCATACTCACCCTCGCGTTTCAATGCGGGGCTGCTTATTCCATAAAGCAGATGATGGGAGAAGAGGCTATCAAAGAGCCGACGATCCACCGTTCGACATCTGTGGAGAGGACTATGAAGAGGATGATGACTCGGTCTTCTAGGGAGCGTTCCCAGTCGTTTGCCTGTGGTGTTTTATGGGTTTTATCATTTTGTTATTTGTTTCCGCTGCTGTGAACTCAGGTCATGTGACCAAGTGATGTAATAAATAGCCATGTGGCTGGTGTTTTACATTTATGTTATTACTTCGTTATGTTCTGGTTATGATTATCTTTGCTTCCTTGTGTACTAGCAACCGATCCGGGATTAGTCTGAAATACAGGAGGTTCCGGATGGTAAATCTGGGTCTCACAGAGGTGGTATCAGAGCCATATCGACTGTAGGACGTGTCCCTAGTTAGAATGGTCGTTTCTTAGGAAGCTTCAAAACTTATGTTACAAAATAAAAATAAAAATAATGTGCTAATCTTGCCTTTTCTCTTCTATCTATTCTCATCTTTATCATTGATGTTGTTTCTTATCTACTCCATCTTCATCTTATCTACTATTCTTTCACCTTTTTGGAATGTAAATTGGATCTCCCTTTGCCCTATAACTTTGATTTATAACCTTAATATGCTCTTCATATTAAACCTGTGGTCAATAAGTCATAAAACAATAAAATAATTTTTATATGATGCTAATATTAGGATGAATTCAAATATACAAAAATATTCAACTCTTGAATCACAGAACAATCATTTAAATTTAAAATGGGATGAACACACTAGTATGGACAATATCACTCACATGAAAAAAAATATAACTTATAAGATCATAAAACAAATGATCATGTACTTCTGGAATTATGAGAAGCTCAGACATGCAAAAACATATAGCTGTTGATCTGTGCTTAAGTTACTTATCTTGCAAACATTAATAAGCCCTAAGATGTCCATATATAAGTGTGAGTGCATAATAACTCATGAAAGGATGAAATAAATTGTATGAAGTTCCTGGAAACAGCAAGGATCCATGTTAGTAAAAATACTTAAGATAAGATTTAATTTGCATTCTTTTAATGAAAGAAATGTTGATGATAACAATAAGTAAATAGATAATCTATTGTAATTAAAGCTAAAATAATGCCAAACCAACTTTATAACATTTCTAGGATTGTATTCTGTTAATGCCTGAAAAATGAATCCAGAATCATGTATAGGTTAGTTGGAAATCAAGTTTGAAACTTGGCCGATTTAAGGTTTCAAATATGATCATTTAGGCTATTTCAGCGATAGATAGAATAACTCGTCTAAATACTAAAATCAGTAAAAACCAGTTTAGAAACACTGTACAAGGTTCATACTACCATATTCTACAAAAATATCTTAATTATAGTATGCTTTCCAATTAAATCAAGCTAGTTCAAAACCTTTAATCGTTAATCATCATTTACCCTTTCTTGCCGATTTTGAATAGTATAGTCTTCAAGTATAGCATGAACCATTTTAGCGATAGATTATAGTCTCGCCCAAAATCCTAAAACTTATGGAACTAGTTTAGTAGTGTTCTTCAAAGTATAGCCTACCCAAATACGAAAAGATAAATTCATTTCACCATGATTTATATATTAATCTTGATAGCTTAATATCCCTAAGTAATCACATTACTTTAGACCGTAATACGAATGAACGAACTTTGAGTATGAATAAGAAATCAAGGATTATGATATTTGTATCACCAGAACCTTCTTAAATAACACGTAAATTAGGCCAATAGCCTGAATCAATAGATTTAACCTGCGTAAAACTAATTCTAAGCGAAATCAATCAAAGATAAAGAACTATTTAGTCATAATCTAATATGACCATTTAAGCATTTTCATTAACTCGCATGGTAGCTTGTCTAAATGAGAATTTTATAAGAGATGGTGCAGAAATGATATATAAGATATGAACTACTATATTCAAGGAAAATATTTTATTTACAAGCTGTTCTTCAGTTAGTTTTCACTAGTACAATGAACTTAAGTGATAATTGTTCACTGCGCGTTTTCAATTCGATTTCTTGTAATGTAACCTTGATACCATATTAGCTTTTTCAACAATGAATATAATGTATCATTAAAGCCTAAAATTTATGGAATTATCTTAGGATTGTTATCTAAGTATAAATCATCTTATTGTGAAGAAATAACCATATTTCATCATGTTTTGCATGCAAATCCTAATAGCCAAATAACCTTAAGTGTTAAGCTTTCTGAACTTTATGATATGAATCGGTAAGAATGAAGAAGTCTGTATATTAGATGTTTGAATCACCGAAATCTTCCTAAAAGCCTTGAATGTGTAACTAATAACCTATCTTAGGGGATCTAGCCTATAGGATATGCTTTTTCATGCGAAGTTAATTAATGGATTAAATGCTATTCATTCATATCATTCAACAAAGTGACTAATGAACTAATTTTCACTAATCTAAATAATTTAATCCAGCTTTTGGTTGTTCCTGTTTTCTGCAATGATTCTTTATTTGGATTTATGCCTATCTTCTTTTGCCCCTTATGGAAGTTAGTTATTTGCTTTATTTCCGTTGATCGACGTGTAGATCTCGACGTCTCTATTCCGTAAATCGCCGCCGTCGGTAGTAATCCTCTTCTTCGTCAGAGCGACAAATAAGCAAGGCAAGCACCCTTCCTTTGATCATGTTGATCGAGATTTAAATTCATTGTTTTACTAAACCAATTTATGCATGCGTTTACTTTATGTAAATTGCTATTTTGTGGATTTGGTAGTTATACCTGTTGCCTCATTATCCTTCTTTGATAATTATGGACATGTGAACCTTGATAACCATAGATTGAGGATAGGCACTACTTAATGTCATCATGGGTATATGCGTTCATATTATTCATGCTTAGCCATGCTTTAGAATCAGTGATGTAAATGATCAGATTAAAATTGTTTCCTGAAAACATTGGAAATGGCACTGTTGGTTGCGGATAGTTTGATTAAAAACCCAAAATAAAACTATGTTTTGATGCGGCGATTATTGGCAATAGCGGGTTGTGCAAAAGTAAGTGCACGAGTGTAGGGGAGATTGTTGCGTATCGACAGGACCGAACATCGTGTTGTATGATCCAAGAAAATCCGTACAAACCACAAGTGTTGGGATGGGGCAACCTTAAACCAATTAAGTTACCTAGTTTAACTTTGCATTTTGGAAGGCGAAGTAGTGCGGGCTCTCCTTTTTAAGGTTTGCTCGACGGGTGCCCACACCGAGGTGTTGGGAGTCACACTTGCCAATACAGCGGTGTACGCCATACTTGGGAAGTTCCAACATTTCTATGCTCGAGTTCTCTATCATAGTATGGGCTCAACGTCCGTCATTTGGTGCAAAGTTAACTTAGGTAATGTAAAGGTTTTCTTCATGAACATTCCGCCACTGGCGAAAGTCGTGAAACACGCAAAAAGAAAAGGTCATGACTTGTGGGTAAAGTTGTACACCTCTGCGAGTTTAAATCTAATTGATTAGCCGTACTCGCGGTCATGGGTGTCTTAGCGAATCGATGCGAGTTAGATGTTTTATTATTTTCAAAAGGGTTGGTTCCATTTGTTTTGCAATTGTGCTTTATGTCGAAGGGCTGACATTGATGGATTTCAGGATTTGTTGATTCGTCGCTCACGTCATGGAGGACTGTGAGTGTTATTATGCTTTACTTATTTATTATCAATCAATCTTGCTCTTAAAAATTCCGTTTGCAAATAACTTGATTTACAAATGAAATTCGCTTTATGCAAAATAACTGTAGAAGCCTTTCTTTTGAAATGGCTTGCACGTATTATAGGTTTTGCTCAAGTCTTGCGGAGTACGAAAGTACTCACTCTTGCTTATCCGTTGTTTTTAGGTGGTTTAGAAAGCGAAGCTCCGAAGGTTCTTTTCATCGCAGGTTGCGGGTTCTTCTTCGGCGTGTTCTATCTGGAGTTTATGCCTCGTCAGTTGCCTGCGGGTTCGGTTGGGCACACTACGAGATTTTGCCTCTTTGCTTCTGCATTCTCTGAGTTGTAATAATTCTTTGTATCTATTCGTTTCCGCTTAATTAATTTGTTGTATGGTTGTGATTCCAAATGTTGAAATGTGCATGCTAGCTACTGATCCAGGGACTAGTACTGCGAGCACATTAGATTTCCATCTTTGGCATCCGTGCTAAAAATGGGGGTCGTTACATATCAAAGGTGAGATATCAGAATCCTACTAAACTAGGTCTTCCCATTCAGACATGTGGTTGTACGAGTGACTCAGGTCAAAGGCTTGCAAGGTGAAGTCCTTAACTGACCAAGGCAAGACATCCTTCGCTCAAAATTGGAGCACAGCCCTCACAACACTCAACCCTCCCAAATGCCACGATGGCCCACCTGGCATAAAGCCACTTGCCACTTGCCTCAGTCTAAATCCTTTACCACCCCAGTTGATTATTGCGCAACACAATGCCAACAACAACTCAACATCCATGTAGAACCACACTGGTTCCACATATCAACATCATTGTGTGGCAACACGTCACACCATTTCACAAACACATTTCAATATCCAGTGATCAATATTAACCTTTTATTTTCAAAAGACATGAGTTGTGTGCCATGGCTAAGCAGTTATACACGATCTAACCAACCCACGTTGGCAAGTAATAACAACCAACTAATAATCAACCAACTTAGGGTGACAAATGAATTATGGCATACAAATAATCATGTCAAGGTGATATTAGCAATTGTATTGAATAACTAATCCCAAATTAATTTAAATCATTTTAATCTTGAACTAGCATGCAATAATTTGAATCAAAGTAAATTTGTAAAACTGGGAGCAATATGATCAAAGCACGACTTGCCTGGCCCTTGCAATTTTTATTATTCTTTACTCTTCATATTCGATGCTTGATCCTCGATCTTCAATCTGCACTTGCTTGATCCTCAGCTCCTTCGAGCAACTTCCAGCAACGCGTCTAACGATAAACAAACACAAATACAACAAAACTCAAAAAGCAAATCAAGTAAACTCCAAATTAAGAACGAATAGCATGGGGCACAACAGCTTAGATGAAATTAGGAACTTGAATGGATTAGGTCGATGATTAGACAAAAGAGAACGGCTTTCAGAAAATACACCGAAGAGAAAGATTAATAACTGGGAAAGAAGGAATAGTATTCCGAAGAATATTATCTTGGTTGGATAGCTGATGTCATATGGACTCTCGATCTATAGACCGGGTCCACGAAGTTACGTTAGTTCACCATGAACTAAGCAGATGCTCGAGGTTGACTTTTGTTGATCGAACGGCACATTCAACCAAAAGGAAGATAGACTGATAGACTAGGTCTAGCACAACAATATGGCATATGGCTAATAGTCTGTTGACTAAGACCACGAATGAATTATAGGTTAATGGCAGATTAGATTTTCAAGGATAAGACAAGGACGGATGGAATCGACATTCAGTGCGATCCGATCTGCGGTTCGGTCATACATCAATGAAGAGACTTGACGATAACAGGGTGATGACGATATGTAGTAAGACAGTACAAATATCTTACTACGGTGGACACAACGAGGGAAACCGCACTACCGGCAGCACGGCTCACGATGTACTCAGTCCATCAAACCGGTCTTAAGTTAGGTTTTGGTCCGGCTTTGCAGATGATCGAAAGATAAAGCCAGACTTACAAGGAATGGGGTTAGATCACGATAGGACGATAGAAAAGGTAAGGACATCACATTAGGGCTTTCACTTGCATGCACCTATGCGATGACAGCGATACAATGAGAGCAAAGCGTTAACAGCGGGACGTTAACGATGGAACGTTAACGGCGAAACGTTAACGACGGAACGTTAACGATGAAGGTGAAGCGTTAACAGAACACTTATGAGATTACAAGGTGGCGACCATCGGTTGAAAGATAGGGCAGCGAGGTCATGACATGGCCACGACAAACCAAAATGGTTGGCGGCACAAGACGACGCGCGACGGTGGCAAAAGGCGGCGGCCGACGAATGAAAAGAATTTTGGTAGATGCAACCTTAAAGGGGAAGTGTCCATCGTGTAGAACGCGACGAGACGAACTCAACAATGTAAGCGGATTTGGCGGTGACCCACCGGATTAATTACAAACTGCTGATGAACGGCTCCCGGGACTAATAGATCAAATGATCATAACTATTAAAATAATAGATGAAACCTAACCAAATTTTACAGAGAGCTATCTGAGATCATTTGGCACAATATGATGTGAATGGATCTGAGTTTTACCTTCTGGATCAACGGGGAATGCGCGATGAAGTTTTCGGCTGTCTACAACGCAGCCTGATCGGAGAAAAGAATTTTCTACACAAAATCATGAGGTCAAAACCATGAGATAGGGTGAGCACCATGTAGGGGATATCACCAGGAGTCTACCATAAAACTTTTATGGCCAAACTCGCAAAAACGAGGAGAACAACCTCCAGCAAGATTTGATTTTTGGGCGACCGTAACTTTTTATTCTATGAACCAAATTGCACGAAATTTGAAAGAGAGACAGAGGGTACTACGAGGCACGAGGTGACACAGTCGGATCACCAAAAATCATGATGAGCCAACCAGGAACACGATGCCAAAACAGCCCGACGTTCACGGAAGGCTGCGATTCACAGGCTCCGTGCGGCATTCGGCGGCGAGAAGGCGGCCAAGGGGTGGGGTGGGGGCAGAAGGGTGAGGAGATGCTCATGGACATGATGGCCGGCGGTGGGGATGACCCGAGCGGCGGCGAGGACGATGGCCGACGCGACCAAAAACCGTCCGAATAGCATGGCGGCCAAAAGCACAATAGAATGCGGAATTTCTCAAAACCAGCGAGAGCACGGCGTAGAGCAAGATCATACTAGGCTACATCTAGAATGAATTTGATTGGGGATTACCGATTTGGGAGGAATCGACGACGAAATGAACTCAACTTGACAACGAACGAACGCAAATTCCCGGAGAAATTCTTCACGAAACCTGGATTTTCTTGAGGGGTTATGATCTACACACTAATGCGCACAAGATAACGTGAACAAGAGTCGATTTGCCTTACCGGATCAAAAGATGGCACGGTGATGCCAATGGGGGACGTCCGGCGACCGTTTCTTTGATTTTTGGAAGGGCAAATGTTCTGGAAATGGAGGGCAAAGGTGAGCACGGGATGGAGGACGTCGAGACGAAACTTTTGAGTACTCCCACACATTGAGGGAAGGAGAAACGGAAGTGTTATGGCTAAAACAAGAAACGGCAAAGAAGTGAGTGCAGCATCTGTTTCACTTGATTCCAGAGGGGGAAACTATAGGGAAATTGAAGCCCTTAACTAGACCGACGATTTGCAACTGACCTCACTCAATTTCGTTGAGAATTACAAAAGTTATGTGCATTTAAAGATTGGCTTACAAAAGGGGCTGGACATGAACAGTGCGCACTGGCAGGAGGTTGAAGATGAACAGTAAAGGCCACGTGTCGCTTTCTCATTGGTTGGAAGAAATAGAGGAATAGAAGCGCGAGGAATAAAATAGCAAAAATAATCTAAAAATCTTGGAAAAATTCCTAAAAATAGTAAAGATTATTTTGAACCCAATAAAATTGGTTTCACTGAATTTTGATGAGTTTTCGAATTTAGACAATTCCGGGACGAATATACTGGATTTAACGAAAGACCACGAGAGATAAAATACCAGAGAGATTCTATAAATCTTAGAAAAATTCCCAAAATCATTATAGAATATTCAAAACCTAATTCTATGAATTTTGATATTTTTGGAGTATTTTGAAACTCGAGTGAAATTTCGAATAAGGACCGAAATTGAAATTTTGAATTTGCGGACGGTAAAGGATTGAACTTTAATTTCAGAAGAAAATAGATGCCAGGTTATTTCGAACACTGAGGAAAATCTAAATTTTGGATTTAAATGGAATTTTAAAGGAAAGGTTTGAATTGGAATTTGGATATAGAATTGTCCGAACAATTAATAATTCAAATTAAAAATCCAATTAACATCCAATTGTTTAAATTAATAATTTTAAATTAATTTTTAGCAAATCTGAAATTTGGGAAATTCCCTGAGATACAAAGAACACTGCAAAAACTAAATTTTAAATTACTTGATGTACACAGAAGGCACATTAAATTGTTTTAGATTTAGAAAATTCTAAATTAAGCTTCTTTAATCAGACAAGATTGATGTAAAATTTTTTGAAAGCTAATTTAATATAAATTCTTGAAAACCCAAATTTTGGGATGTTACAAACACACGCTTCGGTCCTTAATTGACTAGGGCGGAACTAACACTGTACAAGATCTCGTGCATCCCGCACCCACCAAACATCCATCCGCCCCAGTCTAAACCATTTTCATTTTATTCCAATTAAATAATACCAGCAATACCAATTGCCATACTTTCACAATTAATTTTGAACAATGATTGAAAGAATTTCCATAATGGTAAGATCTTAGAAGTATTTAAGCGAGGACTAAGCAATTCTCTAGTCATACTACCTTATTAATTATCAACAATTTCAGTATTTAATATTGCCTAGGGTGTCAAAGGTAGTCACGATTAGGGTCAATGAGGGCATAATAAAGTTGGAATTTAGCTAAGCATTAAAACTACATTTAAAGTACTTTACGCAAAATGATAAGCATGCATAGTTTAAAACAAAATAAAATTTTCATAAAATTTAGGATCAACATGTTCAAGGAAGACTTGCCTTCGACGTCTTCCACTGGTGCTACCTCTACCGGATGATCCGCTTGCGCTTCAACTGCGTCGTCTACACGTAAAACGAGAACAAAATAAATAAAACAAATTCAAATAAAATCCAAAAATCAAAATAAAGCAATTGGAAGATAGAGCATGAATGTAGACAAATTTAGAAATTTGAATCACTCGAATCGGAGTTCGGACGGAGGAGAACGGGCCTTTGGAACTTTCTCGGGAGAGAAAATCAGGAAATTAAAAGAGACTCACACGTGTCAAGCTACGATTGGCTGGAATTTTGGTTTTTCGGGAAAATCAGAAAAAGAGAAAATGAGTGTGGCTGACACATGGGGACCACGAGTCAGATCCACTGTGAACCGGGAGTACCGAGGAGGTTTCGGTGCAGATCGAACGGCGGTGAAGCGAGGAGGCGGCGGCGATGACGCGGCGAGATCCGAGACGATGGGGGATGATCGGACGATGGTGGAGTGAGCGCGTAGGAGCGGCGACGTGGCACTACCTGGGATGCAGGAGAACGATCGAACGGCAAGGATTAACAGAGGGGGTCGATGGCGAGGTGGCGGTGTAATTCCATCAGAGCTGGAGAAGAAGACATGAAAATCAGTGGAGATGGACCGAATCGGCTCGGGTTTGCACGGATCGAGGAGAGGACGATGCGACAAACTCAGGGGTACCAAAAACTACGGCGAAGACTCGCCGACGATGGAGAAACGTGGCGGAGAAGGCCTCGGGATGGTGGAGGAACTCCGACGAGGAAGAGCTCCGTGCTGGAGGCGACTCGGCCAATGAGACTTAGGGCAAATTGGGCGGCACGGGGAGGCGATCCATGGGGCTTTAAATAGTCTCGGGACGCATGGAAGGCATGGAAGCCAAGAACGACGTGCGGCTAGGGTTTGCACGGGCGACGACGCAGCGCAGGGCGACGTGGCGTGATCGGAGCCGTCCACGCGGCGACGATCCAGCGGTGCGGTGCGCGGGGTGAAGATCAACCGTTGGATCGGAATCCCACGGCGAAGAATGGTGTGAGATAGGGTTAGGGTTTCGACGGTGATGCAACGTGGCACGATCTTGGCCACACATGAGATGATGATCGGTCGGCTGGCTGAGCTCGGTGATCCGGCCGAAGGGTGACACTTGGATTAAGATCCAACAGTGTTGGTGCTACGGTTTTGGCGTGGCGGGCTGGGCCGGTACATTGGGCTGGGCGGAAGTGGAATAGGAACGGGCCGAGCAGAGGAACAGTGGTGGGCTGGCCCGTGCGGAGGAGAGAGGAAAAGAAAAAGGGTTTTCCGAATTAAGAAAAAGCCAGAAAATCCAAAATGAACAAATAAATCTGAATAAATAGCAAATAAATTCAGAAAAAAACTCCAAAAATACAGAAAAATTCTATGAAGCACAAGGAACCCAACAAAAATAGAAAAACTTTAATTTGAGGTATAGATTAGTCAAATTAAATCATTTTGCTTTGAAATATTCAAATTAAGCTGGAATTAAATTCAAATAAAAGGCAACTGGTTCACTTTTGAAATTCAAGAACTCAGAAACTTCAAATTTGGAATGTTACAAGCCTCCCCCCTAACAGAAATTCTCGACCCTGAGATTTGAACTAACCAGGGAAAAAGGCTGGGGTACTCCGCTTGAAGATCCTCTTCACGCTCCTAGGTGGCTTCCTCTTCTGAATGGTTGCTCCACTGAACCTTGCAGAATTTGATCGTCTTGTTCCTTGTCCTACGCTCTGCTTCATCCAGAATTCTGATCGGGTACTCTGGGTATGTAAGATCCTCCTGCAGCTCAACACCTTCAAGCTTCATCTGCTCTTCTGGCACTCTGAGGCACTTTCTTAACTGTGACACATGGAACACATTGTGCACATTTGACAACTGTGGTGGCAACTCCAATTGATATGCCACTTCTCCACTTCTGGCTAGGATTGGGAACGGACCAATGAATCTTGGTGCTAACTTTCCACGAACTTAGAATCGACGCATTCCTTTGAGCGGGGAGACTTTCAGATACACATAATCACTAGGAGCAAAAGTTAACTCTCTTCTGCGGTTATCAGCATAACTCTTTTGCCTTGATTGCGCTGTTCTTAACCTTTCTTGAATCATTTTCACTTGTTCCTCAGCCTTTTGCAAAATATCAGGACCAAAGACTTGACGATCTCCTGTTTCATTCCAACAGAGAGGTGTCCTGCACTTTCTGCCATACAGGGCTTCAAACGGCGACATCTGCAAACTTGCTTGATAATTGTTGTTATATGAGAATTCTGCATAGGGCAAACTTTGATCCCAACTGGTCGCATTGGACAATGCACAAGCCCTTAACATATCCTCCAGAATTTGATTTACCCGCTCAGTCTGTCCATCCGTTTGGGGATGATAAGCTGTACTGAAATTCAGATTGGTACCCAAAGCTTCTTGCAACTTTTGCTAGAATCTTGATGTGAATTGTGTTCCTCGATCTGAAAAAATCTTCTTGGGCACACCATGCAAACACACAATCCTTGACATATACAGCTCTGCAAGCTTATCTCCCTTATAGGTTGTCTTCACAGGAATGAAATGTGCAACTTTCGTCAGTCGATCCACTACTACCCATATTGAATCATATCCTGACCTGGTCCTTGGAAGTCCTGTAATGAAATCCATTCCAATTTCTTCCCATTTCCATTCAGGCACTTTTAATGGTTGCAACAATCCCGCAGGCCTCTGATGTTCAGCCTTAACTCGCTGACATACATCACACATGGTTATGTATTCTGCAATTTCCTTTCTCATCCTTGCCCACCAATACACACTTTGAAGATCATGATACATCTTGGTATTGCCTGGGTGAATTGAGTACGCTGACTCATGCGCCTCCTTTAATATCAACTACTTGATTTCTTTCTGATTTAGCACATAGATACTTTTTCCAAGCCAAACTATTCCTTCTTCATCCTCTGAAAATCCTGGGGCTTTACCTTCCTTTATTCTATCCTTGCTCTTTGCAGCTTCCTTATCCGACTTTTGCATCTTTTTGATTTGGTCCACCAGGGTTGGTTGAATTTCCAAAGCAGCAACAAAACCTTCCTCCACTAATTCCAAATTCAAACGCTGAAATTCCTCGTGAAGAGCAGGTTGTCCTTCTTGAATCATCAAATTATTGCAATAGCTCTTTCGTCTTAGGGCATCGGCAACCACATTCGCCTTGCCAGGATGGTAATGTATTCCCGCATCATAATCTTTGATTAATTCCAACCATCTCCTTTGTCTCAAGTTGAGGTCTGCTTGGGTGAAGATGTATTCAGACTCTTATGGTCGGTGAAGATCTCACAACGATTTCCAATGAGATAGTGCCTCCATAACCTTAGTGCATGCACAACTGCAGCCATTTCTAAGTCATGGGTTGGATAGTTTTCTTCATGTGGTCACAATTGCCACGAGGCGTATGCGACTACTTTACCTTCCTGCATCAGAACATATCCTAGACCCTATCTTGAAGCATCACGGTAAATCTCAAACTCTTTTCGAATATCCGGGCAAGTGAGCACTGGGGCTGTAGTCAATCTTTTCTTCAATTCCTGAAAACTTTGCTCACAGGCTTCAATCCATTCAAACTTCTTCTCCTTCTTCAGCAACTGGGTAAGCGGTCTTGCAATCTTTGAAAATCCTTCGATGAATCTTCGATAGTATCCCGCTAAACCAAGGAAACTCCTGATATCAGGCACTGACTTGGGCTGCCTCCAATCAAGCACACCTTTCACTTTTTCAGGGTCCACTGAGACACCTCCAGCAGAAATTATATGACCCAAGAAAGCAACTTCTTTCAACCAGAACTCACACTTGCTGAACTTGGCATATAGCTGATGATTTCTGAGCTTTTCTAACACCATTCTCAAATGTCCTTCATGTTCAGCCTCATCTCTAGAATAGATAAGAATGTCATCTATGAATACCACCACAAACTTGTCCAGGTACTCCATGAACACCTTGTTCATCAGATTCATGAAATAAGCTGGGGCATTGGTCAGACCAAAAGACATGATTGTGAATTCATACAAGCCATATTGAGTAGCAAAGGTTGTCTTTGGAATATCTTGCGGCCTTATCTTCAACTGATGATATCCAGATCGCAGATCAATCTTGGAGAAAAGACAAGCTCCCTTCAACTGATCAAACAAGTCATCAATCCTGGGCAATGGATACTTGTTCTCGATGGTGACTTCATTCAGGGCTCTATAGTCCACGCACATGCACAAACTATTATCCTTCTTCACAAAGAGAACTGGCGCTCCCCAAGGTGACGAACTGGGATGAACAAATCCTTTTTCTCGCAACTCTTCAATCTGTTTCTTCATCTCAGCTAGTTCATTGGCTAGCATACGATAGGGTCTCTTGGAGATAGGAGCTGTGCCAGGGACGAGTTCTATGGTGAACTCCACTTCCCGATCAGGCGGCATGCCTGGCAATTCCTTAGGGAATACATCAGGGTATTCACTCACCACAAGCACACTTTCCAAGGTTATTTCCTTCAGCCGATTCAAAGTGCACTTTTCACTTGAAGATTCATCAGGCATATACTCCACTCGAGTGCCTTCTGAATTGGTGAGGGTGATGGCTCTACTAGCGCAATCTATTTGACCCTTAAACTTGGTCAACCAGTCCATCCCTAGGATGACATCTATTCCTTTTGAATCCAAAATGATAAGATTCGCTAGGAATTCCACCCCATTGATTTTTATGGCTGCACTTGGGCACACCGAATTAGTTTTCATCTCTTTTCTCGGTGATTGAACTATCATAGGACTCTTAAGAGAAAATGATTCCAAACCAAATTGCTCAACAAAACTTTTTGATATAAAAGAATGCGATGCTCCAGAATCAAATAATACTGTGGCAGGTATTGAGTTTACAAAGAACTTACCCAAAACCACATCCAGTGCCTCCTGAGTTTCCTCTGTAGTTACGTGGTTGACACGTCCTCTTCCAAAAGATTGCGGAGCTCTTGGGGTGTGAGGCGCTCCACGACCTTGTCCTTACGCTGGAGTCTTGGCAGAACTGGATCCCAAGTTGAATGGCACTGGAGTCACTAGCTGACGCTTTGAGGGCAGTTGTTGGCATAATTTCCCATCTGGTGGCAGTGAAATCACTGAACTCCTGCAGCATTTGAATTCCCTTTCTGAGGCTGAGCACTGGCAACAGGCTGAGGTCCTTGAGCAACTGGGCGAGGTCCAAAAGTAGCAGTACGGGGTGCTCCATGGACAGGTGTCCTGCTGACTCGCTGAGGAGGAAAGTGCTGATGAGAACCACTCGCTCCTTGCTGAGCCTGGAATGCCATCTTTCTTTTGCGTGACACCCACTGCTGGCGATGAACATCCTCCTGCACTAGGGCTTTGTTCACCATATGCTGAAAGTTTGGAAAGTCCAAAGCAACTAGCGGAACCTTGATGTCGGGGTCAAGTCCCTCCATAAACCTCCAGATCTTGGCACTTTCAGTTGCCACATCTTCTGGTGCATACCTTGACAGCTGAGTGAACCGATTGAGATATTCAGAAACACTCTGGTTTCCCTGATGCAGCTTACGGAACTCTCTTTTCTTCATTTCAATGATACCCGCAGGCACATGAGCAGTTCTGAAGGCTTCGGTGAATTCCTCCCAAGTGATAGCTTGAGCATTCTGATGGGCAGCACAGAAGTTGTCCCACCAAGTAGCAGCTACTCCCTTCAATTGGTGGCTTGCATAAAGCACTTTCTTGCGGTCATCACATTGAGGTAACTGGAGCTTCTTTTCCACATCCCTCAACCAATCATCTGCCTCCAAGGGTTCACCTGCTCGAGAAGGTAGGCGGTCTAGTTCTCATGAACTCTCCAAGCTTAGGATCGAGGTGCATCATCGGTGTCTTACCGGTGTCGCTCTCGATTGTCCACCATGTTACGAGCAAGAGCTCGCAATAATATGGTACGATCGCCATCATTTTGCTGCATATCTCGCCATTTGGGGTTGAAAGCGGTGGCGGTGGCAATTCTGCTCGACTCTCCTTGCTGCTATGAGGAATCCTCTCGATCTTGTGGCTTTGCTTGGCCACAACCACAACCTGACCTCGTGACCAGCTCCACGACCTCTTCCCCGACTCTCCATCCAAGCAACGGCCAAGGAAAGGTTAGCAAAAGACGAGAGGGAAAAACAAAAGATAAGGAGACTGGGGAGGTAGCCATTCCAAGGCAAAACAAGCAACTAAAACTCCAACGAGAGGTGGCTGCAGCACAATGCCTAGGGCAAGCGTACAACACAACAAACAAGCAAGCAACAAAAATCCAAATAAACTCAGACTACACGTTAATAAACGAAGAAGATGTGACATGCTCTAACACTACTGGGCACTATGAACTTATTCTTCATAAGACTCCTTTTGAGCGCTCCTTCGTCAACTTCATCTTTCCAGCAGCACCTTCCACTGGTCTTTGAAGAGAGCACGGATCATCATCTTCCTTGATTGAGATTCTTGCAGAAGACCGAAGGCTTTGAGAAATTTCATGGGATAAGATCAAATTAAAATTTTCAAAATAATATTTCAGCAAAGGAAAGAAGTAAAAACCTAGGAATAAGGTGAGAGGAGACAAACTATTAAATACCAATTTGTTGGTTTGATTTAGAAAATAATTTTGAAATTCTTACTAAGAAGACCATTCTAACAAGGGTGGTGACCTACAGTCGATATGGCTTTGATACCACCTCTGTCGGGACCGGATTTCCAAATCCGAACCCTCTGTGTTTACCCGTGCTAGTCCAGGAAAAGCTAGCACACACAGTGGAAACAGTGATGATAACACAGTCATATGACAAAGCAAATAACATTAATTAAGCAAAAAGGAGATAGCTTTGTAACCACATTATTACAAGTAAACAAGCCTTATGGCTTAAGTTCAGTAAGAAGCAGCGGAAATAAAACAGTAGTAGCAGTATGAGCCCATCCATATGCCCAACAGGCAATCGATTGGGGTACGCGCCCTACTAGTCCGGATCGCCTTCACAAAATCCACACGCATAGAACTCATAATCACCTTCTGCTTCAGCAAACTCCTCTGGGAAAAATTGGGATGTTGCAAGGGTGAGTACACACCGTACTCCGCAAGTCTTGGAAACATAATGCATGATAACTATATGCAAGGCTAAACAATTGAAGGCATAATAGGGTTCATTTGCATAAAGCAGAATTTAACTCGAAATAACAATAGTAATATCATAAAGCAATATTTGACAAAATGTAAATAAATAATAATTGAATTTGATGTATAACAATTTCATAGGTTCCAACCACCCGATTGGCTCCAACCGCCAAACCAAAACCCGAGAGTTCCATCCACTCATGGTTTTTCCAAAACATTATTTTCATTTAAAACCAAAACCATAAAATCTACAATTAGCTAGCGTACCTTGCCTGCCCTTAACCGTAGGCAAGGCAACTCAAGTAGTTTTAACTCTGCAGAGTGTGTACACTTTACCCACAAGACATGATCGAATCTTGTTGCCATGCAATTAACACACTTCCTTTGGTGTGTCGGCAGAGAGATCATGACAAGGCCTTTACAATGTACGACACTGCTACCAACTCTGCTCGCTTAGGTTTCACCGCTGTTAGGGTTAAATCCACCCAGTACAGAAGCTCCCTCTTGCGCCTTGCAAGTGTCTCCATCCGACACCCACATTCAACCCAATGGCGAAGCCAATAACGACACGCACAAATTAATTAGCCAGGTCGTACCCATATAGACTTGCGGTTGTACGGTAAAGCTCGGTCCAAGGTAACACACGCTTCGGTCCTTAATTGACTAGGGCGGAACTAACACTGTACAAGATCTCGTGCATCTCGCACCCACCAAACATCCATCCGCCCCGGTCTAAACAATTTTCATTTTATTCCAATTAAATAATACCAGCAATACCAATTGCCATACTTTCACAATTAATTTTGAACATTGATTGAAAGAATTTCCATAAAGGTAAGATACCGAAGTATTTAAGTAGGACTAAGCAATTCTACCGTCCCATACTACCTTATTAATTATCAACAATTTCAGTATTTAATATTACCTAGGGTGTCAAAGGTTGTCACGATTTGGGTCAATGAGGGCATAACAAAGTTGGAATTTAGCTAAGCATTAAAACTACATTTAAAGTACTTTACGCAAAACGATAAGCATGCATAGTTTAAAACAAAATAAAATTTTCATAAAATTTAGGATCAACATGTTCAAGGAAGACTTGCCTTCGATGCCTCCCGCTGGTACTACCTCTGCCGGATGATCCGCTTGCGCTTCAACTACGTCGTCTACACGTAAAATGAGAACAAAATAAGTAAAACAAATTTAAATAAAATCCAAAAATCAAAAGAAAGGCACTGGCAGATAGAGCATGAATTTAGATGAATTTAGAAATTTGAATCACTCGAATCAGAGTTCGGACGGAGGGAACAGGCTATTGGAAGTTTCTCATGAGAGAAAATCAGGAAATTAAAAGAGACTGACACCTGTCAAGCTGTGATTGGCTGGAATTTTGGTTTTTCGGGAAAATCAGAAAAAGAGAAAATGAGTGTGGCTGACACATGGGGACCACGAGTCAGTGGCTTGATCCACTGTGAACCGGGGGTACCGAGGAGGTTTACGGGTGACATGGCGGACCACGTTGACGTGGCAGCCATGCGATGTGCTAGGGCGGACGTGGCAATGACACGGCAACCACGGGGCGACCACATGGAGGATGGCGAGGCGGCTTACCGGGCAAGACACGCGGCGCGCATCGGACGACTCGGTGCAGATCGAACGGCGGTGAAGCGAGGAGGCAGTAGTGATGACGCGGCGAGATCCAAGATGATGGGGGACGATCGGACGGTGGTGGGTGAGGGCGCAGGTGCGGCGACGTGGCACGATCTGGGACGCAGGAGAACGATCGGATGGCCAGGATTAATGGAGGGGGTCGACGGCGAGGTGGCGGTGTAATTCCATCAGAGCTGGAGAAGAAGACATGAAAATCAGTGGAGATGGACCGAATTGGCTCGGGTTTGCACGGATCGAGGAGAGGACGATGCGGCGAACTCAGGGGTACCAAAAACTACGGTGAAGACTCACTAACGACAGAGAAACGCGGCGGAGAAGGCCTCGGGACAGTGGAGGAACTCCAGCGAGGAAGAGCTCCATGCTAGAGGCGACCCGGCCGATGAGACTTAGGGCAAAATGGGCGACGCGGGAGACAAACCTCGGGAGGCGATCCACGGGGCTTTAAATAGTCTCGGGACGTGTGGAAGGCACGAAAGCCAAGAACGACGCGCGGCTAGGGTTTGCACAGGCGGTGGCGCAACGCGGGGCGATGTAGCGTGATCGGAGCTGTCCACGCGGCGACGATCCGGCTATGCGACGCGTGGGGCGAAGATCAATCGTTGGATCGGAATCCCACGGCGAAGAATGGTGCGAGATAGGGTTAGGGTTTCGACGGTGATGCAACGTGGCACGATCTCGGCCGCACGCGAGATGATGATCAGTCGGCTGGCTGAGCTCGGTGATCCGGGCGAAGGGTGACAGTTGGATTAAGATCCAACAGTGTTGGTGCTAGGGTTTTGGCATGGCGAAATTCGGGCTTGCATATGGTGAAAGTGGAATAGGAACGCGCGAGCGGAGGAACAAGTGGTGGGCGGCCCGTGCGGAGGAGAGAGGAAAAGAAAAAGGGTTTTCTGAATTAAGAAAAAGCCAGAAAATCCAAAATGAATAAATAAATCCAAATAAATAGCAAATAAATTCAGAAAAACTCCAAAAATACAGAAAAATTCTATGAAGCACAAGGAACCCAACAAAAATAGAAAAACATTAATTTGAGGTATAGATTAGTCAAATTAAATCCTTTTGCTTTGAAATATTCAAATTAAGCTGGAATTAAATTCAAATAAAAGGCAACTGGTTCACTTTTGAAATTCAAGAACTCAAAAACTTCAAATTTGGAATGTTACAATTAGTCATCTAATAACTTTGTGATCCAAAAGAAAAGTTGCACACAGATAAATAGATAACCTTTTTTTATTGGATATTCACCTTACTTAGCAAGCCTGTGATAAGTGCTCCATTTAATTTGGCAACTTGATGGCATCCATTACAAATAACAACAAAAAAACTCATAAACAATGAGCTAAATCATTGATCTCTGATCATTGCAAACCACATGTGTCTAGTCAAGATCAAGAACTCGAGACCCCACTCAGTTCTAAATTACTGCGAGCGAGCAAAAGCAAAGTTTTTACACTAATCTAGCTCCCATATGCAACGAACCAAACCAAGAATCGCGCAACACCTAAATCGAAATCTAGGAGCCACTCACCTCAACGAAGTTGGTGAACTTGGGGTCTCGGTTGACCACCAGCCGATGCACCTAGCAGAGAGCACACACAACCAAGAAAGATCAATCAATACCCAACCATAATCGAAGCCCCCAAAAGATCTAATCGAAGCCCCAAACCAGCCTCAGCGCGAGCAGAGAAGGATTCTGCGGTGGGGATGGGTGATTTCGTGGCCAGGATGGTAGGTCTACTAGTTGGGGTTCGATTCGGTGGAGTGGAGGTCGATTCGACCGACAGCTACGGTGACGGCGGCCAGCGATGAAGGCGGCGCGCGACAGGGAGACTCCAGTCCCACGCAAACTCGGTATACATACGTGCGCGTCTCCATTTGGGCTACTGGAGGCTTGGAGTCCTTTGGATTGTGAGGACACGCCTCTCGTCTCGTTCGTAGATCCAATACATGGACAAAGTTAAAATCCTAGACGCAAACGGTTCATAGCTTGGTTGGTTATCATGTTGCGTCGATCAGCACCAGGTCTCGGGTTTGAGCCCCAGCTCTCCTTTCTATCGGAATTATTTTGCTACACACGGACACGGGTTCACGCCGGTGGGAAAAAAAGTCACGCCGGTGGAAAAAAAGTCACGGATCCAACCCAAAAAAAACAAAGGGACCTACGGATGATTCTTGCAACACTTGACAAATGTTGCCAGTGGTTGCTTAGCTCCACGGATGATGCTTGCAACGGTTTGCAAGCATTACCATCCTGTTTCTTGTAACACATAAAATCATGTGTTGCTATGTATCCGTTGTTAAAGGAGTGTTCCTGTTGTAGTGAGAACCCTTACGTGTAGCATATTATTCTGCTTTAGAAATATAAAGCATTTTTATGTGGTGTTTATAACTTGCTACTTAGAATTGGTTTTTATTTTATTTGTCAGGACTGATTTATGTGTGAACTTAACCTCTTGGTTAAAGTTTCACAATAAGTTGTCCTTATGTATGAATATCAAAACCTCAACCCATAGGATAAATAGGAAATCAATAAAATAGTTTATCTCTTCTTTTTATAAAATTTCCTACAAACTTATCTTCTCTTTGTAGAACTTCTTAGCAATGTAACCATTATAGTCAATAACCTCTCCTAAAATTTACCTCATCGGATTAGTAATATAGTATCTATTACTACTTTTAGCTTCTTGAGACCGCTCCATCCAAATATAAACCAAGGCTAAGACCTTATCATATTAGTAACCACCAACATACCTGTAATACCGCAAAATTGTTTTCATGGTTTTTCGGCCGGCATTGTCGTTTCGCGCTGAGAATTTAATAGTTTGGTTTGCGCTATTAATTTAAAAGATGGATTTTGTTTGTAGGAGGGGTTTTTTGGGGATTTCACCTCCCTTACCCAACCTCTCTCTCCCTCTCCTTTTATGTGTGGCTGTGATTGCTTGAAGGGCTGACCGATTTCCTTTTTCTCGTTTGTGATGGCTGAAGCATCTCCTCCAGCTTGCCTTTTTCCCTGGCCTTCCTCCTGCTGTTTCCTCCAGTCGGCCGGCCCTCCCTGCGCTCTCCTCCCCCGGCTGGCCGAGCCTCCTGGCCTTTGCTCTCTGGCCAAGCTCCTCCCGTGCAGAGCCGTTGGTCTGCAGAGCAGAGCAGCCGGCAGTGTGGCACAAGCAGCAACATGATGGCGCCCGGCTCCCTCCGCGAGCCTCCTCTCGCGGCATCAACTAGCAGCATCACCACCAGCACCCTCTCCTCACCTCCCTCTTCCCTCCATGTAGAGGATTGAGGTAAAACCCTAGAAAATTTGGGGAGTTAGTTACTTGCATGCAAGGTGTTTGTGCTATTGTCTAGCTAGGATTCATAATTTTGAGATGTTGGAGGTTGGGGAAATGGAGAGACTAGAGTGAATGAGAATGTTCTGTTCGGACAGATTTTCGTCCTTGGTTAGAGCTTCTAATGGAAAATTCTACAAGCGTTTTCTGGGGGTTTGGCTATAACGAATGTTGTAGATAATTGAATTGCCTTTCAATAGAGACTGAAATCGCTAAATTCCGTTCAGCGGTTTGGAAGTTATGACTATTTTAGCGAGTGCTGTCCAGTTTGTGTCGCATTTTGGTTCAGTCTGTGTTCATCTTCGATCTGGGATCTGCGGGTGCATTGGCTGAGTGCTTGGTTATATTATTTGTGTAGTTCATTCCCTTGCGGTCGTTTCGAGTATAAGAACGCGAAAATCCGTTAAGCCAATCAATAGTTACGCTATTTGGAAGTTTTGTCCCGAAGTTGGGAATTTGCAGCGAGCTCAGTTTTCCGGTTGAGTTTAATGTATGATTTTGGGGGCCTTCATGGCATCTCTCACGTGAGTAGCTGCGAGGTAGATGTAGGTTGGCCTCTTATAGTTAATTAAGGTTAAAGAACCCCATTTTTGGTTGGACCAATTAGGAGTTAAGCTGGTTATAGCACTCGCTGTCCGGACTTTCCACCCGGCAGATTTTGGGGGCTGTTCTGCGCTAAGGGATAGCAGTGTTGCATGTGTTATTGTTGTAACCATCTAGAATGGGAAAGTTGAGGTTGCCCATGTTATTTCAGGAGGAGTAACCGAGGGGCGCCAACTTCTCGCTATTCCCATTCTTTCGTCGGTAAAGGCAAGTGCATTGCATCAGTTGTGGCTTGGGTGGCCACTAAGTTTTACAATAATACAAATTATCCATGTGTTGCTTTAATATTGTCGTGTTTGATTTTGCATTCGATATGATGAATGAGAATAGTTAATTGGTTATGCTTTTATTTAATCGAGTTTTTATGCAAGTGTAACCCGTATATCTCTTATACGGTATCTAATTGATTGCTTGTGTTATGTATATGCTTACGCTATGATTGCATTTGTGTTTATAAGCACATCTAGTAGGGTAATTGTCTTTTGATGAAAAGGGTTAAGTAATCGATGCAAGTGCAGATTGATTGAACCGATTTGTGACGAAAGTTGAATATCATGATACCTTGTGATTATGAAAAGCTATCGTTTGAGATATCATACTATTTTTACTCGTATGATAGGATAATGTGAATAATGAAGTAATGAGGTTTGATTAATAAGAATGGATGATTTGGTGATCATGAAGATGGATTATGACTGTAACGGGTGTAGTAATGATAATTGTGACTATGTAGATAAGAGTGTCGAGAAATATGCAAATGAATGATGAGAATATGAATATGAGAGTTGAGATTATGAATATGAGTGATGAGAATATGAATATGAGAGTTGAGATTATGAATATGAGTGATGAGAATATGAATGTTGGGAATGCGGATATGAGTATTGAGAATATGGATATGAATGTGAGGAATATCATTTGCATACGTGCATTCATGAATTGCATTGAGCCAGGGCGGTGATAAAGTTATACGGAAGTATAACTAATCCGGAGTGCTCGGAGTTCCTACCAGTAGTCCCATCCTTTGGCGTGGATGGGAGCGTGATAGCGTGGACCCGCTCTTGGGTAGCGGGCAAGTCTGTTTGGCGAGGCCCCTTCCACAGGATGGTTGGGTTTGAGGGCACGACGACGGGTGGTGCTCGGCAATACCGGTATTTGCTAAAAAGAGGAGATGAGTCATGCATGATGCATCATATGTATGAGAATGCATCATATGCATGAGAATGGTGAAATATGCATGAGAATGGTGAATTATGCATGAGAATGGCGAAATGAGATGAGCATATGAACATGCAAGCATTTGCATTGCATGGACAATGTATGAATACGAGATTCTTCCCTTGTATGGTATGTTTGCATCTGCATTGCATTGACAAAGAGGAATCATGCTTAATGAGTTGATTGTGATGTATGGATATGGTATTCTACTTTTGTTTGGCATATTTGCATCCGTATTGCATTTACGATAATGAATCATGTTTAATGAGTTGATTGTAATATATGGATATGAGATTCTGCTTTTGTATGTTTTGTGCACTTGAGTATGAAAGCATAAATGCATTCCATCGCATTGTGTGTTGCAACTGATAATTGGGATTGATGAGAATGGGAAGAACAGGTTGAGGATTGAGGCGTGGACTCATCCAGAAATGTTCCTTGAGGCGAGGGTAAGATTTAGTTATGTTTTCGAGTTGGTGTGGTAAGTGGAGTTAGTTATCGTTTCTTTTACTTGTTCATTTCCCTTTAGTAATGGCCATATCAAATTCTAGAGTAAAAGTAATTCAATTGAATTCATTACTTTTTATTAATGTTGCACTTTGCTGAGTCTTGGACTCACGCTTGTTTACTTCCTGTTTTAGGTACTTGAAGCTGGCTCGTCGGGTTGGGAGTAGTATCACGTGCACGGCTCCGGTCTCCACATTTTATTTAACCAATTCATTAATTTGGGATGTAATTATTGTGGTTGTAATGGGTTGTTATCGTGGTGAGGTTTATTAAATTCAATTGGATGTGTGTTTGATTATCTAAGGACTGCTAGAATGATATTATATAAGCGCCTTAGCTCTTTTGTCTCTGTGAGTGGATGTCCTCTGTTCTAGAGAGGTCATGCGAAATTTTGTAAATTCGGTGACTTAGTTTAAAATTTGGTTCAAGAGTTTAGAGATTTAATTCAGTTTCAATCCTTTTCGTAGAGATGTCGTTTGTTATTTAGGGTTTTTGGTAGCATTCGCGGTGCGTTTGGCGCCGGGATGTTACAATACCTAAGTTGTTTTAGGTGTCAAAACTAACCTAATGTTCCAACAATAATTTCTAATCATGCCTCAGAACTCACTTTATCGCTTTGCCTAAATTATGTACCAAAAGAAAAAATGAGCTAGAACCAGAAATGTTCTACACTTCTAAATGGAAGCCTTAGAATGGTTGTTAAAGCAAAAACGGGAAGAATTGAAAACCCTATTCCTAAAAGAAATATAAAAAGAGTAGCATTAGTTGTATATATACTCTTTTCCCATCTATAGAATTTAATCTCCTTATCCGTGTACTCATTTCCTCCTTTGTAGAATTTTCTTTCTCCACTCCTAAGTTATTCTTTATAGAAGAACTTCTCTCCCTATTCTCCAGCTTAATGAAAACCATCAACAAATATTTTTGAAAATAATTTCGGGAACAAGTCAACATTGTCGTGATGCCTACATCAACAACTTCAAGAAGATGGAGGTAACAAGCGTCACAACCTCTCCGACTTCATAGAAGCCTCGGAAGACTAACACAACAAGTGGTGCAAAGGATAAAAGGACACGTGTCACCGAATAACTTTCTTTGGAAGATAGCGTTATGCGAGGCACACATTATCCTAATTATATAGTAAACCTTTTATGCATAACTACGTATGGTTAATAGAAGAAAAACCATAGACGTCCCTCCCATGTGCTAAGTTGAATATATATAGTATTTCTGTGTTATTGAAATCTTGTTGTAAATCTTTTGTATTGCTTTTGGGTTACTCTCGTAAATGTTAAACCATTAGGTTGAAATTTACGATGTGTCAACCCTAATTAATAAGAAAATTTAATTTAAAAGATTTTAAAGAACGAAACGTTGCCTTGTAACCCAATAGAATTTCGTTTAAGTAACTTTATCCCATAAAATATTGTTACAGGATGTCTGCGACATAATCCATTAATACATCTACTAAAAGTAATAAGTAATAAAATTTTTAGCCTTTATAATCGATCTTCAACTTTTCCCAAATAACTCTGGTTGAAATGCATCCTTTCATTCATCCCAAATATTTTAACATACTTTGTACCTCTCCTTAAACTAGCTTATTCTTGCTAATGATTCTTGGTATAAACTGCTAACACTCCTCATCTACTTCGTGAAACCCTGCAAGAGACTCAACTGCCAAGAAATGATAATCCTATCCAAGTCCAACCAAATCCTTTGTATTTAACTAAAGCACTTCCTTTTCAACATAGCAATCATCATAACTCTCCACTTTTTTCAAGGTTCACAAACAAATGTTAGAATCTGTAACCATGGTGTAAATGCTCACCATAATTGAACAAAATCACCAAATGCACACCTTTTGTTTTAGCAACTAGCACAAAATATTTCCAACGTTGGCATAATTCTTGCTGGGAAAGGAAATGGTTTATACTAGAAACCTACTTCTACACCTTATTTGATACCCACACATTGTTCCTTGAAGTGTTGTTAACCTGAAGGATCGAGATGGTGAACAGAGGGGGGTGAATGGTCGCAAACAAATTTCCCCCCAAAATACTCCAAATCAAACCTCGACAAGATCGCTCAAAGGAAATCGTGAAAAACCCGAAAACCTAGACAACTATGTGTACCCCTAACTTTCATTGATAAGTACCATAAAATATGTGGGTATTTTTGAGCCACAATTCTGGTTGTCTAGTATCCAAAAATGAGAAGGAATCAATTCAACTCTTACTTTTAGAAAGGAGATCAATTAAAATTACAAAAGCCACTTTCAGAAAAGCAAAAGCAGAATTTTCAAAAGCTGTCCTCAATTTGAACAGGTGGTTGGTTGGTTTCTGCAGCTCAAGAAATTTTGAGAATATTTCTGTAACGTCCCGAAATTTGACCCAATTTTAATTTTTGGAGTTATTTAAATTTTTGTGAATTATTAAAATTTATTTGCATTTAATTGAATTGAATTTGAATTTTTCCTTCTTTTGAATAATTAAATTTTAGAAAGTTAATTATCAAAAATAAGTGAAAGTATTTTATTTAATCTATAAATGCCTTGAAATATTTTTTGGAATTTTTCTAGAATTTTTCAGGTATTTTTAGTGCCCTAAATAATTACTTTGATTTTGTAGAATTATTTTAATTATTAAAACCAGAGAAATCGGCTTGCTACAGTATTGGGCCAAGCCCAACACTGTGCTCACGCCAGCCAAACCCTAGCGCCGCTAATCCCGGGCCGTGCGATCCCGATCGAACGGTCATGGTTGGGCCGCGTCGCGCAATCGCGTGGATCGTCGGATCTCAGTAGCTGGCCGCCAGGATTTCGCCACGTGGCGCCGTATAGCCGAACCGGTACTCGCCCTGAACTGTTAGATGGCGATCGAACGGCTGAGATTGGTCGCGCCGCATCGGGAGGGAGCGACTGCCACACCGCCGTCGCCCGTAGGCCGCCGAAATTCGTTAGGGATTTGCGCGCGCTCCAAGGCATCTCGACGACCGAGCTGTGGCGCATTTAACTGATCCCTTCGCCCCGCACATTTGGTCCGTTCGCCCGTCAGCAGCCGTGCCCCGTAGCTCTCCCACTCACTCGCTGGAGTTAGCCCAGCTGCCACATCAGTTTTCCTCACTTTCCACCACCGGCCGTCGCTCTCCGCTGCGCCTAGGACCCATCCCGAGTCCGCCGAGCCAAGACGCGTCGACTGGATCACTTCTTCCGACCGGAGACGCCCGGAATCACTGTAGACTACTTCATCTTCCTCAGCTCTGGCAACAAGCACCGCCGCCTCTTCTTCAAGCATCGCAGTTCACCGTGACCGTCCGATCTCCATCGAACGACCGAGGTATCACCACGTCTCCCCTTCCTGTAGCGCTAAAGTCGCATAGCCTCGGTAGATTCCAACCGTAGGATTTTAATCCGACCGCCACCATAGCGCCGCGTAGCCGTAACGTGTGCATTTGAAAATGGCCGCCGGATCGCCATCATGTGGTCCTGAGAGGTCCACGTAGCTGCCGTATGGATGCCTTGATAATGGCCGTTGGATCTCGTCTCAACGGTGCCGATTGCATCGCGTGGACCAATAGTGGTAGATCCTCACCGTTAGATCTTAGATGTTCGGCTCGGATTAAGCCACGTAGGTTTGGTGAATAGGGTACTGCTTGGGTAACAGCAGCCGTAGGATCTTCATCCAACAGCGCCGGTGCGTCCACGTAGCCAGCGTCAACACGTTTTGATAATGCCCGTCGGATCACAGATCGGTGGCCGAGATCTTGCCACGTAGTCATCCGAGACCTCAGAAGCCGCGCGGGACCGACCGTTGGATTTGGATCCAATGGGCGGAACGATCGTGATCTGCGTGTCTTGGCGGAATCGTGCAAGTGTCGCCACTGGCGGTCGTCGCCTTGTTCGTCGGGCCGCTTTGTCGATGAGAGCTGCGAGGGCTGACATCAGCATAACATCATCCGAGGGCCCACAGGTCAGTGACCGTGGCGACGTGGCCGGTTCTGGTGCTGACACGTGTCACGCCGAGAGGATTTAACCGGATTAATTCGGTTTTTCTTTTATCAGATTTTCCGAAACTTATAAAAGCCATAACTTTTGCGTTTTAACTCGGAATTGGGTGATTCCAGTTCCTAAAATTTTTTTAAAATGTGAACTATTTATTGGTGTTTTTTATTTTATTTTTAGTGATGATCTTGCTGTCTGTTTTAGTATATTTATTGTGTGCACGTTTGTTCCGAGTAGACTCCGAATTACTGGAAACTGTCGGGGAGGATTTCGAAGACCCATCGCAAATGCCAGATCAGAACCAACTACTTTTTGAAGGCAAGTCATGCTTTGATCATTTTGTTTCGAGATTTCAAAATATACTTTGATTTAAATATTGCATGCTATGTTAATTAAAAATACCATTGATTAAATTGGGTATGGTAGCTAATATGCCGATCTTATTTATGCCACCTTGATTACGTTGTTATTACGCCCTAAAAACCTTCTCACCCTAAGATAATAAATTGAGTTGGTTGCTATTATAAAGCCAACACGGGAGGCTAGACCGTGATTAGTTGCTTAGTCTACCTGTATGCGCCGAATAACTTTCGAATTGCAAAAAGAATATTGACTAAACAATTATGGAATGCATTTTGGAATAATGCGATGATGTCATGAGATGGAATTGGGGGTAGCGACCTGTGTGGTCCTACTCACGCAATGAAGTGGGCATTGGCATGTGTTGCATAAATGCAAACCGGGGTGGGAAATGATTTGGACCGGGGCAAGTGGCGAGAAGGCTTCGTGCCACGTGGGCCTGTTTGGCAGCGGGATGTATTAAAGATTGTAAAGGCTGTGTGCCGAGAATTATAAAATGAATGTCTTGCCCAGAACAGTTAAGGACTTCACCTTGCGAGCTTTTGAACTGAGTTTCTCGTACAACCACTTGTCCGGAATGGGACGGACCTAGTTTAGTAGGGTTCTGATATCTTTCCTTTGACACCTCGGGGTGACAGTTACACAAGAATGTAACTGTGAGACCCCGTTCGGATGAACAGGAACCTCCATGTGATTACTGTGCTATTCCCTGGATCAGTAGCTAGCACTCACATGTTTACAACAATTGGAAATCACAACCATACAATATAATAATTAAGCGGAAGCGATTATACAAATAATATTACAACTCGAGAAATATAGCGAAAAGAAGCAAGCCTTGTGGTTTACCCATCCAATCCCGCAGGCTACTGACCAGGCATAAACTTCAGATAGAATACGACGAAGAAAAATCCCACAACTTACGATGGACAACTTCGAAGCTTCGCATTCTAAACCACCTACATAATAATTAGGCAAGGGTGAGTACTTTACTCGGCAAGAAGAAACAAAACCTACAATACATGTAGGCCATTTCAAAGGAGGCTATTACGGTTAATTTGCATAAAGCGAATTTGAATTTGAAACCAAGTTATTTGCAATCGAATTTAAAAGAGCTGATTAATTGATAGCAAATAAGTAAGCATAAATAACACTCACAGTCCTCCATGGCGTGGCGGCGAATCAAACCTTGCCATCGCATGGCATATATCGATTCTTTGTCCACACGAGGCACAACAATTTGATTCCAATACTTGCCCACACAGGGTATAGCATTGGGTCATCGTAGGGTAAGCTAACTTATAAAATAAACCTTTTGAGAATCAAAGCTAACATTGGAATGACTTCACCGAGTGCTCATGACCGTGAGCGTGGCTAATCGATTAGATTTAAACTCTGCAGAGGTGTACAACTTTACCCACAAGGAATGACCCACCTTTTTGCAAGATCACACGCGCCCAATAGGACATTGTGTCGCGAGCGATCATACATAGCTGTTCCGTTACCTAGACATGACTTTGGTCCAGCCCGGGACGTTAACCCCGCCAGAGGAACAGAAACACACACACATAACGTGGGCCCTTTCACGTATACTCAACACACACATACCGTTCCTGTTCATGACAAGGCGTACACCGTTGCATGGGTGGAAACCCTTCCAGGCAGACCAAACCGGAATGCCTGTGCTAAGCTCCCGCCTACCAATGAACAAAGCCACATCTAAATAACTTAATAGGCTAAGGCTAACCCATCCTCACCCTTGTGGTTGCACGGAAATCTCGGATCAATAGCGTCCCATTGCTCGGTCCTTAATTGTGACACGGGCGACACTTCACCCTACACTACGTGCAATTCCTTTTCGCACAACCGGCTATTGCCAATAATCGCCGCATCAAAGCATAGTTTCATTTTGGGTTTTAATCAAAGTACCAAGAACCAATGATGCCATTTTCAATGTTTTCAGAAACTAGTATTGATTTGATCATGACTATTTTGATTCTAAAGCATGGCTAAGCATGAATAAAATAAACGCATATACCCATGATGACATTAAGTAATGCCCAACCTCAATCTATGGTTATCAAGGTTCACATGTTCATAATCATCAAAGGAGATTCATGTGACGACAGGTATATCTACCGAACCACAAGATAGCAATTTACATAAAGTAAACGCATGCATAAAACAATTTGATGCACAAAAGGAATATAAAATACTGGGCTCAATAAGGTCAAAAGATGCTTGCCTTGCTTAATTATTGATTACGACGAAGACGAGGATTGCGGTTGACGACGACGACGACGGTGATCAAAGACGTCGGGTTCTACTCGTCGAACAACGGAAAAATAAAGCAAATAAAAGACTCCAATAAGGCAAAAGAGATAGATAGCAAAACAAATAAACTCTTACAATAAACAGGGATTGCTCTTTATGAATTTATTAATCTTATTTTATGAAATCAAGATGCTAAAATTGGTTAAGATTAATAGAATTAAGCATTAGCTGCAAGCTTACAATGATTCACTATTCACAATACGATTTCGGGTAACTTGTTACTTATGGGTTTTGCTCTATTAGGATTCAGAGTCAAAGCAAGATGAAATAAGAATATTTTCTTAGATTGCAGTAGATTATATCCTAAAGATCATTTCTAAGATGTTCTGTACTAAATTCGGATTTAGATGAGCTGCTTTGCGACTTAATGAAAAAGCTTAATTGACCACATTGGACTTTGAAGGATTAGTTCTTTACCTTTAATTGAATGTGCTTAGAATTAGCTTCATGCAAGTTAAATCTATTGATTTGGGCTACAGAGATTACCTCAAGATGTTTAAGAAGGTTCTAGTGATAAAATTATCTATTATACAGGTTTCTACATTCTTACCGATTCATATTATAAAGTTCAGAAAACTTAATACTTAAGGTTATTTGGCTATTAGGATTTGCATGCAAAACATGATGGAATATGGTTATTTCTTCATCACATGATGACTTACACTTTGTATAACAATCCTAAGCTAATTCCATAAATTTTTAGCTTTAGCTGATACATTATAATCGTTGTCGAAAAGGCTTAAGTGGCATTGTAAAGTTAACGTTATTCGGAATCGGCCAAAAGTAAATCAGAAGGTTAATCACTTAAGGGTTTTGTACTAACAATATTAATATGCAAACCTTAATGGAATAAGATTCTTTTTATAGAATATGGTAGTATGAACTTTGTACAACGTTACTAAACTGATTTTACTAATTTTAGTATTTGGATGAGTTATTTTATCTATCGTTGAAATAGACTAAATGACCACATTTGTAAACCCTAAATCGGCCAAGTTTCGTTTTGAGTTTCTAACTACACCACACATGATCTTTGATTCATTTTTCAGGCATTAGCAGAATACCATCCTAGTAATGTTTTAAAGTTGATTTTGCATTATTTTGCTTTTAACTGCAATAGGTTTCCTATTTGATTATTGTTACATTTGCCATTTCTTTATGATAAAAGGATTCAAGTTAAACTTTATTCCAATTATTTTCACATACATATGCCCTCACTGTTTTTAGGAATCTAATACAAATTACATTATCATTTTGTGAGCCATTACACTATTATTTTGTTAATGGTCATAACAGGGTTCATTAAAGATGGCAAAGCAAACAATACCAACTTAATTCAACAATTGAGCATTTTCACATGTTTGAGTTTATTATGATTCCAGGACACATGTAAATTAATTTAATAATTTCTGGAATTACATTTCCTTGAATATAACAACATCCATAATAATGCTTATTCCTAAATTTTACTCTACTAATTGTTTTGTGACTCAAGAATTAAGTATTTTGTATATTTGGATACATTCTAATCCTAAAATCTCACGTATATTGATTTCATCATCTCACTACCTATTATGCACAAATGCTCATTAAAATCTTACTAGCACCATAATCAAAGGTTAATTTAAATAATAATCCTGTACTCCAAACATTAAATCTTTTTGTATATTTAGATTCATCCTGACTTTAGATGATTATATAAATTTATTTCACTGGGATTGAATTATTATTTCAAAAGATATTCAAAGATTAATTATCTGCTAGTTGAAAATAGCTAAGAAATCAAAATACGCTTTTGAAGCAGTAAATACACATTCCACCCTCACCTGAAGAGTCTTGGCGCCATCGACATTTGGGCTCCACTCGGCATAGACAGAGAACAGGGGAAGGAGCTAGGGTTGGTGGCGGCGGCGATCGGCGAGAAAGAACTGAAATTAAGGAGCTAGATGGGTTCGATGATACTCGGAGGCCTTCTGATTTGCGAGGAATTTGAGAATGGCTTACCGATTTGCTTGATCTTCTACCTCTCCCTTTTTCTTGCTTGCCTTTGCAATGGAGGAAAAGAACTTGATCTTCGGTGAAGACAAGGAGGAAGTCCTGGTGAGCTTGTTGGTTCGAGTGAATGGGCAATGGTGAGCTCTACTCTTGTTCTCTTGAAGAAACTAGCAGGAATTGCTTGAGCTCCGAGGAGGCTTGGCAGCAGGAAAGGAAATGGCGGATCGGGGAATGGCGTTACGCCGAGGAGAAAAGAGGAGTAGCGCAGAGGAAAGTGGAGCACTACCACGGTTGGCTTTCAAGGTGCAATGCATATGGCTTGAGGGCTGGCATGAGGATCCGGGGACCTGGCGGGGACCAAGAAGGAATTGAGGTCTGCAACTAAAGATGGCGACTAGATAATGGTGACACTCTTTGTACATGCATCCGATTATTTTGACCACAAGTTCAATTAGTTTAAAAGTAGTTTTATCTCTTTCGAAATTTTCTAGAAATTTTTATGTAGATAGATTAAGGTATGTAGTTTCCATTTTCTTTGAGTTCGCTCAATTCGCTTCTTTGGTTTTCATACAATAATTCTTTAAATTTAACTAGAATTCAAAATGATTTTGAACTTTTCCTTGAGAGCAATTTAAGTCCATTATTTTTGACATTTTGTTTTTCAAAAGGATTTGACCTCAGAATGCTTCTATAAAATTTTCAGGTCAAAATATGGTTCCATTATTTTATAAAAATTCTGACATTGCAATTTCCTTATTTTTAGAGTCTATGTTGTTAAATTTGGAAAAGTCCTAAATTACATTATTATTTTACGATATTTCAACCAAAGGTAGAAATTGCATTGAGGGTTTCATGATAAATTTTTCAGCTTCATTTGAGTCTTACATATATTCCATAAATTCTGACAATGCATTGCTTTGATTTAAAAGTTGTCTTTTCGTTTTACCTCTTCATTTCTCCATGCATAAAATTTCAATTGCTGGCTAAAATGATTTAATTGAATAATCAGGGTTCTCATGGCAATTTTCTAAATTTTTACTTTTTTGTATTTTTGCCTTTTTCTTCTTTTTCATTCTTAAATTCTATTTGTTGAATTTCCATACAACACAAAAAATCCAATAAAATCCAAATAAGAACCAACAATGCCAAGGAAACTCAAAAACATTTATTTTTGAATTAAAAACATTCATTTTCACTTTATTGAATTTTCAGGATGTTACTGATCTACCCCTTACGTAAATCTCGAATTTTAGATTTGGCGAGTCTAAGGAAAAGTATTTCTAAAAGAGTTAGGAAACTTCTTCTTGAGTCGGTCTTCTCATTTCCATGTTGCCTATTCTTCAGAATGATTGCTTCGTTGAATCTTGATCATCTTGCAGCATTTATTACGAGTGTGACGTTAAGTTTCTTTTAAGATCTTAGTCGGATACTTCCGATTGGTTAGTTCGGGTTATAAGTTGATTTAATTTAGCTAGGTGAGTTCAGAAGGAAGATGAAGATAATTTCTTAATTGCGGTACCTAGAAGATATGATAAACACTGGAGCTAGGATGACAACTCTAATTTATATGCCTTTTATCCCATTTTCTCCGCGATACGATATGGCCTAATATATCGTGGCACCAGGTTACTTCGGATGTGGAAACGGTGAATACCACAAACCTTGCACTTCTCGAGGATGAGATAGATTTGGGAATTCTTTATCGAAGATGACTTTGTCGTTCTGTTGATCCATTGTCTTTATTGCAATTGCTTCACTGGACTTCGTCTTGCGATTCCAAGCTGACGTGCGAAGAAATAGAGAAGAATTCTATTTGAGTTTTAGGTAAGCAGATGAGGGATATTACCATATATATCTCTTTTGATTAAAACCCAAGATTGTTAATATGGTTAATCAAATTTAGAAAATAGTATTTAGTATGTTTAGAATACTGGAGGTGAAAGAAAAGATGTGTTCTTATTAGATTCATTTAGGAAGAACTGAAGGTTATTATCCAGAAGGATATTTGAATACAACGGCTGATCTGTATAGTTCGACAATAGTTGATGAAATGAGCCGAGAATAAGGGTCATTTCAGATTGACCTTAGATTGAGATCAAGATAGAGATGATTCAAGGATTGAGTTGAGGCAAGAGGGTTATAAGATGATCCTGATGATTCAATTCATTTGAACATTTTAATAAACAAAGGGTTTACATTTTCTTAGGATTTTGGCAACTATGAAGGAATGTAATGTACAGGGCCAAAAGACTGATTGCGGGAATTGAATACACAAAAGGCATACTCAATATCACAACAAGTGCTAGATACAATCATACGAAAAGATGTTTATGTTCAAAGCCTGATGTTGAAGCAAGGGTTGACATCAGGGGTTGACATGAGCACTTAACGTTTTCTAGGTCTTTTGAGACAGCCTAAAAGTTACTAATGTCTTTCTTTACGAGGTAAATTAAAACTTTTCTTGGGTAGATATTGGCGAAGTATCTAAGTTCTTCTCAATTGATACAAGTGACATTATCCGTTTTATTCGAAACAACGTAAAGTTTGTTTGTTGATGTTCTGAAATAGATAATCGAGCGACTAGAATCAAGGAGTTGACTATAGAGTTAAACTTGAATTCTAGCAGGTTCGGATACATGTATGTATCGTATCTAATACTACGCCCAATGAAGTCATAAGCTTATTTCGCGAATCAGCGTGAAGGTAACGTCATGAATAGTGGAGCGGATGTTTTGGGTTGGATTAATATACATCTAAGGAATTGTTAGTTCGCAGATCTGGGTCATGTGGGTTATGGGCCTACTATGCTTCATTGTGCCACTCTGATTTAGGTAATTGTCTTGAATGATTTGGATTAACATTTTGTGTCGATTGAATGCGGTCCGAGAGCTTGTTGATTTTCTTTTCCTTGGGCAAGTATAGGTGTAACGTCCATGTTTACCACAAGAGAGACAAATGAAATGGGCTTTTTGGTTTTGCATATCGGATAAGCATCCATTGGTGTTGTTGGAGGGATGAGCAGATGGTGATTGAGATGGAGAATGAAGTTAAGCAAAATTCTTTTAGGGACAAGTATCTTTGTTCACGCCTCTTCTTTAACTCGATTCTTGAGCAATCTGCTTCAAATCTTATTTCTTCTACTCTTGGAGTTATAATACTGCTAATGAAATTTCTAATATGGTTATGGTTGTAGAATATATTTGTTCAACTTGCGGCGTCGTTTAGCAACATGGTTCCTTTTGTGACAATTTGAATTATTCCCGCTTTTCTCATGGTATCTTGTTAGATACAAGGGTATGCTTAATATTATTTTGTGAACTTCAATTTGTTGCTTTCTAGAACATACTTTAGTCTAATAATTTTCTTTATCGGATCAGGAACATGGCGTTGGCAATTGATATTTACTACGTTCTTAGTGAAGGTGGTTAGAGCCAGGTGTTGTTTCTTTAATTCCTTAAGTGATATTTCCTATGCGGCATGACAGAGTTTGAAAGGAATCATCACTCGAAGATGACAAGCTGTTTTCAAAGGAAAAGCAGACTAGGACAAACAACTAGTTTCAAGTTCACGACACTAGTTCACTTCACATGTAGATTCGTGAAGGAGGATTTTTGCAAGGATGCAAAACAAGGAAAGCACTAGAATGTTTGTGATAGAAGGATGTCTACTAGATTTGCTGAATTGCATGAGGAAGGATTGGTACAAATAGCGAAAGACATTTACTGAAACAATCGGCCTAGAGTTGCTTGCGTCGTGAAAGGAAAATACAAATCCTAGGCTCTGACTAAAGAAAGACCCGATTCTATATATGGCAATAATCCTAGCAAATCACCATTATGTAACAGTTTGAGATCAAAGTAAAGGCGATAGTTGACTTAGTGAGATTTTCGCCAACTCGGAGGAGTTTGTGTGCGTTTTATTTTCACCTGGGTTTCACATATGTGACGGTTGGTTGGGATGGTACGTTGAATAACTAGAATTTTTCTAGTGAAAATCACTGAACCATTATCCAGACGGATAATTATGGCTATAAACGGTAGTTGTTCTTCTTAGTATATTCTTTAAGCGACCTTTTCAGAATGGCTAGTTTTCTTCCTCTTTTGATCACCAATCTTGAGCAATCAAGAATCGAATTTCTCTCATTAACACTGAATTGGAATGGTGACTAATGAATCAAGGGGCATTGAATCGGGGCGATATTTACAAGAGATAAGGATGGTGGCATCAGTGTATAAGTGGGTGACAGTTTGTGGTGCTTGCAGAGAAGAAGCGGGACCAATTGAGAAAACTCTGGACAGGTATTAAAAAAAGAATGAGGATGTTCCCACAAAATATGAACTGGTGTGAGTAAAAGGCGACTAAGTTGCAGCAGTGCATGCAACACGTAAGCGGTTTCCTTTGTTTGATTAACCTAAGTATGGGGAAAGCTTAATGGCTGAGTGTATATGTGACGGCAACGATTTGATCATCCTTCGCAAAGTAACTAATGGGGTCACTTATAGAACATTTTTCCAAGAGAACAATTTCCTTCATTCTTTGAGCGATTGATTGCACTCTCAACAACGGCATGCCTTATTTCCTCTAGCAAGTGCAAGCATGATCTTAGATCAATTGGGTTAATCAACACTTCAAAAGAATAATCGCGAGTTTGAATAAGGTATAGAAGTAGGTTTTAGTCTAAACCATTTTCTTTTCGATGGTAGCGAACCCATATTAGAATTATTTTGTGCGAGTTATTAGAGCGATGAGGATGTGCATTTGGTGATTGGTTCAATTACGAGAGTATTTACACCATGGTTACATTCTTGATAATCATTTTTCTTGGTTTGGGGTTTTGCGAACCTTGAAAAGTGGAGAGTTACAAGGTTTGCTAAGTTGACAAGGAAGTGCTTTAGCTAAATCTGAGAAGATTCGGTTGGGCTTGGGTAGGATTACCATGTCTTGGCAATTAAGTATCTTGCGTGGTTTCACGAAGTAGATGAGAAGCGTTAGCAATTTATACCGAGAATCACTAACAAGAATAAGCTAATTTAAAGAGATCTGAGTATGTTAAAATATTTAAGATGGATGAAAGAAGCATCTCGCTTATTTGGGGAGAGTGAAGGTCGATTATGAAGGCTAAAATTTTATTACTCATCACTTTTAGTAGGTGCGTTAGTGAATTGTGTCGCGGACATTCTGCAACAATATTTATTAGAGTAAAGCGATTTAGACAATTCCATTGGATTAGGGCATTTTGCAACCACGTTTGACAAGATGTTGGAATCGAGAAGGATGGTCGATAAGAGTTATCTATATTATGAAGTAATATTTGATTCTTTCCAACTAACTCTAGTTGTGGTTTCTATGCAGATTATGAAATTTTTGGTTTGGTTTATAGGCAACGTTTCGTTCTTTAAAATCTTTTTAATTAAAATTTTCTTATTTAGCAGGGTTAACGCATCGTAAATTTCAACCTAGTGGTTTAACCTTCACGAGAGTAACCCGAAAGCAATAGGAAAGATTTACAACAAAACTTCAACAACACAGAAGTAATATGTATATATTTAACTTAATATGTAGGAAGGGTATATAAGGTTTTCCTTCTACTGGCCATATGTATTTAAGCATAAAAGATTTACTACATAGGTAGAATAATGTGTAACTCAGATCTCGCTATCTTTCAAGTAGACTATTCAGTGATGAGTTTCTTTTAAATTTTTGCACCACTTGTTGATGTCGGCATTCCGAGGCTTCAATGAAGTCGGGAAGGTTATGATATTTCATTGCTTCTATCTTCTTGAAGTTGCTGATGCAGACATCACGACGATGTTGATTTATTACCGAAATTGTTTTCAGTAGATATGTTGGTGGTTTTTATTTTGCAATAGAATAGGGAGAGAAGTTCTTCTAGGAAGAATAACTTAGGAGGGGAGGATTAAAATTCTACACAGGGGAAGATGAGTAGATAGATGAGGAGATTAAATTCTATAGATGGGAAAGAGCATACAGATAAGAAGATTAATTTCTATAGATGGGAAAATAGTATATGTGTATGGCGATGCTACTGAATAACATTAATTATACACATACTCTTTTTATATTTCTTTTTAGAAAAACAGAGTTCTGATTTTCTTTCCGCTTTTCATTTTTAACATTCATTCTAAAGTTTCTATTGAGGAAGAATATAATTTTTCCGGTTCTATCTCTCGTTTCATAGCACATAATTTGGCAAAGCAATGGGGTGAGTTGTGAGGCATATTTAGAGATTATTATGGGAAAAGATTAGGTTTTTAACTAGCCTAAAGCGACTTAATTTAGTTTGGTGTTTACTAATATGGTAAGATCTTAGCTTGGTTTATATACTGAATAGTGTGATCTCAAGCAAAGCTAAGAGTAATAATAGAGACTATATTACTAATCTGGATGAGATCAAATTTTAAGAAGGTTAATGACTATAATGGTTTCATAAGTGAGAATTTCTATGAAGAAGGGATAAGCTGTTTTTAATTGCTTATTTATCCTATGGGTTGAGATTTCCATATTCATACATGAGGACAATTTATTATGAAACTTTAACCTAAGAGGTTAAGTTCACACATAAATCATCCCGACAAGCGTAAATAAAAACCAATTTCAAGTAGCGAGACATAACAACAACATGTGTTGCTCTATATATAACTAGAGCAAAATAATACGCTATGCATAAAGGGTTGTTATCTTAAGCTAGATTGTAAGATATTCTAATCTTACGCATTTCTTCTTTGGAAGACATCGGTTCTTGATGAAGCAGGATCTTCAATCTTCACTTTTGCTTTGTCGAGGTTAGCGAAGCGCTGCATGTTTTCTTGAGTGGTTGTCGTTGACATTGTAGGCTTCTTTGGTTGGCATGAAGAATGGCAGCAAGAAGTCTCGAACATCTTCAGAATCAGTAGCGAAGTTAACCACTAGCGACCATTTCTTTTTCAGGAAAGAAGAGTTTGTTTACAAATCAAAATGAATGTAGAGGCAAGAGTAGAATCTTATGAATGAGGAAAGAATAGCAGAGTCTACATTTTTGCAAATATACTAGCTTCGAAAAATAGGATTTTGAATTGGTTTGTTCTAATACTAATGACCAGTCTATCTAAGGTTTATCCTACGGTCAGTATAGCTCTGATACCAACTCTGTGAGACCCCGTTCGGATGAACAGGAACCTCCATGTGATTACTGTGCTATTCCCTGGATCAGTAGCTAGCACTCACATGTTTACAACAATTGGAAATCACAACCATACAATATAATAATTAAGCGAAGCGATTATACAAATAATATTACAACTCGAGAGAAATATAGCGAAAAGAAGCAAGCCTTGTGGTTTACCCATCCAATCCCGCAACAACCCGACCAGCATAAACTTGAGATAGAATACGACGAAGAAAAATCCCACAATTTCGATGGACAACTTCGAAGCTTCGCATTCTAAACCACCTACATAATAATTAGGCAAGGGTGAGTACTTTACGTACTCAGCAAGACTTGAGCAAAACCTACAATACATGTAGGCCATTTCAAAGGAGGCTGCTATTACAGTTAATTTGCATAAAGCGAATTTGAATTTGGAAACCAAGTTATTTGCAATCGGAATTTAAAAGAGCAGATTAATTGATAGCAAATAAGTAAGCATAAATAACACTCACAGTCCTCCATGACGTGAGCGACGAATCAAACCTTGCCATCGCATGGCATATATCCAGTTCTTTGTCCACAGGCACAACTGTGGTGATTCAATACTTGACCACACAGGGTATAGCATTGGGTCATCTGTGGGGTAAGCTAACTTATAAAATAAACCTTTTTGAAAATCAAAGCTAACATTGGAATGACTTCACCGAGTGCTCATGACCGCGAGCGCGGCTAATCGATTAGATTTAAACTCTGCAGAGGTGTACAACTTTACCCACAAGGAATGACCCACCTTTTAGCAAGATCACACACCTCCAATAGGACATTGTGTGCGCCAGCGATCATACATAGTTGTTCGTTACCTAGACATGACTTTGGTCCAGCCGGGACGCTAACCCTGCCAGAGGCGAAACACACACACATAACGTGGGCCCTTTCACGTATACTCAACACACACATACTGTTCTGTTCATGACAAAGCGTACACCGTTGCATGGGTGGAAACCCTTCGAGTGCACCAAACCGAATGCTGTGCTAAGCTCCGCCTACCAATGAACAAAGCCACATCTAAATAACTTAATAGGCTAAGGCTAACCCATCCTCACCCTTGTGGTTGCACGAAATCTCGGATCAATAGCGTCCCATTGCTCGGTCCTTAATTGTGACACGGCGACACTTCACCCTACACTACGTGCAATTCCTTTCGCACAACGGCTATTGCCAATAATCGCCCGCATCAAAGCATAGTTTCATTTTGGGTTTTTAATCAAAGTACCCGCAACCAATAGTGCCATTTTCAATGTTTTCAGGAAACTAGTATTGATTTGATCAACAGCTATTTTGATTCTAAAGCATGGCTAAGCATGAATAAAATAAACGCATATACCCATGATGACATTAAGTAATGCCCAACCTCAATCTATGGTTATCAAGGTTCACATGTTCATAATCATCAAAGGAGATTCATGTGACGACAGGTATATCTACCGAACCACAAGATAGCAATTTACATAAAGTAAACGCATGCATAAAACAATTTGATGCACAAAAGGAATATAAAATACTGGGCTCAATATGGTCAAAAGATGCTTGCCTTGCTTAATTATTGATTACGACGAAGACGAGGATTGCGGTTGACGACGACGACGACGGAGATCAAAGACGTCGGGTTCTACTCGTCGAACAACGGAAAAATAAAGCAAATAAAAGACTCCAATAAGGCAAAAGAGATAGATAGCAAAACAAATAAACTCTTACAAGAAACAGGGATTGCTCTTTATGAATTTATTAATCTTATTTTACGAATTCAAGATGCTAAAATTGGTTAAGATTAATAGAATTAAGCATTAGCTGCAAGCTTACATTGATTCACTATTCACAATACGATTTCGGGTAACTTGTTACTTATGGGTTTTGCTCTATTAGGATTCAGAGTCAAAGCAAGATGAAATAAGAATATTTTCTTAGATTGCAGTAGATTATATCCTAAAGATCATTTCTAAGATGTTCTGTACTAAATTCGGATTTAGACGAGCTGCTTTGCGACTTAATGAAAAAGCTTAATTGACCACATTGGACTTTGAAGGATTAGTTCTTTACCTTTAATTGAATGTGCTTAGAATTAGCTTCATGCAAGTTAAATCTATTGATTTGGGCTCTGAGATTACCTCAAGATGTTTAAGAAGGTTCTAGTGATAAAATTATCTATTATCTGTGTTTCTACATTCTTACCGATTCATATTATAAAGTTCAGAAAACTTAATACTTAAGGTTATTTGGCTATTAGGATTTGCATGCAAAACAGGATGGAATATGGTTATTTCTTCATCACATGACGATTTACACTTTGTATAACAATCCTAAGCTAATTCCATAAATTTTTAGCTTTAGCTGATACATTATAATCGTTGTCGAAAAGGCTTAAGTGGCATTGTAAAGTTAACGTTATTCGGAATCGGCCAAAAGTAAATCAGAAGGTTAATCACTTAAGGGTTTTGTACTAACAATATTAATATGCAAACCTTAATGGAATAAGATTCTTTTTATAGAATATGGTAGTATGAGCTTTGTACAACGTTACTAAACTGATTTTACTAATTTTACTATTTGGATGAGTTATTTTATCTATCGTTGAAATAGACTAAATGACCACATTTGTAAACCCTAAATCGGCCAAGTTTCGTTTTGAGTTTCTAACTACACCATACATGATCTTTGATTCATTTTTTAGGCATTAGCAGAATACCATCCTAGTAATGTTTTAAAGTTGATTTTACATTATTTTGCTTTTAACTGCAATAGGTTTCCTATTTGATTATTGTTACATTTGCCATTTCTTTATGATAAAAGGATTCAAGTTAAACTTTATTCCAATTATTTTCACATACATATGCCCTCACTGTTTTTAGGAATCTAATACAAATTACATTATCATTTTGTGAGCCATTACACTATTATTTTGTTAATGGTCATAACAGGGTTCATTAAAGATGGCAAAGCAAACAATACCAACTTAATTCAACAATTGAGCATTTTTCACATGTTTGAGTTTATTATGATTCTAGGACACATGTAAATAAATTTAATAATTTCTGGAATTACATTTCCTTGAATATAACAACATCCATAATAATGCTTATTCCTAAATTTTACTCTACTAATTGTTTTGTGACTCAAGAATTAAGTATTTTGTATATTTGGATACATTCTAATCCTAAAATCTCACGTATATTGATTTCATCATCTCACTACCTATTATGCACAAATGCTCATTAAAATCTTACTAGCACCATAATCAAAGGTTAATTTAAATAATAATCCTGTACTCCAAACATTAAATCTTTTTGTATATTTAGATTCATCGACTTTAGATGATTATATAAATTTATTTCATGGGATTGAATTATTATTTCAAAAGATATTCAAAGATTAATTATCTGCTAGTTGAAAATAGCTAAGAAATCAAAATACGCTTTTGAAGCGGTAAATACACATTCCACCCTCACCTGAAGAGTCTTGGTGCCATTGACATTTGGGCTCCACTCGGCATAAGACAGAAACGGGGAAGGAGCTAGGGTTGGCGGCGACGGTGATCGGCGAAAGAACTGAAATTAAGGAGCTAGATGGGTTCGGTGATACTCGGAGGCGCTTACAGATTGTAGGAATTTGAGAATGGCTTACCGATTTGCTTGATCTTCTACCTCTCCCTTTTTCTTGCTTGCCTTTGCAATGGAGGAAAAGAACTTGATCTTCCAGTGAAGACAAGGAGGAAGTCACGGTGAGCTTGCTGGTTCAGGAATGGGCAATGGCTGAGCTCTACTCTTGTTCTACTAAAAAGCGGCAGGGAATCGCTTGAGCTCCAGGAGGTTTTGCAGCAGGAAAGGAAAGGGCGGCAGGGAATGGCGTTCGGCGAGGAGAAAAGAGGAGTAAGCAGAGGAAAGTGGAGCACTACCACGGTTGGCTTTCAAGGTGCAATGCATATGGCTTGAGGGCTGGCATGAGGATCCGGGGACCACTAGCAGGACGAAGGAATTGAGGTCTGACTCTGATGGCGACTAGATAATGGTGACACTCTTTGTACATGCATCCGATTATTTTGACCACAAGTTCAATTAGTTTAAAAGTAGTTTTATCTCTTCGAAATTTTCTAGAAATTTTTATGTAGATAGATTAAGGTATGTAGTTTCCATTTTCTTTGAGTTCGCTCAATTCGCTTCTTCGGTTTTCATACAATAATTCTTTAAATTTAACTAGAATTCAAAATGATTTTTAACTTTTCCTTGAGAGCAATTGAAGTCCATTATTTTTGAAATTTTGTTTTTCAAAAGGATTTGACCTCAGAATGCTTCTATAAAATTTTCAGGTCAAAATATGGTTCCATTATTTTATAAAAATTCTGACATTGCAATTTCCTTATTTTCAGAGTCTATGTTGTTAAATTTGGAAAAGTCCTAAATTACATTATTATTTTATGATATTTGAACCAAAGGTATAAATTACATTGAGGGTTTCATGATAAATTTTTCAGCTTCATTTGAGTCTTACATATATTCCATAAATTCTGACAATGCATTGCTTTGATTTAAAAGTTGTCTTTTCGTTTTACCTCTTCATTTCTCCATGCATAAAATTTCAATTGCTGGCTAAAATGATTTAATTGAATGATCAGGGTTCTCATGGCAATTTTCTAAATTTTTACTTTTTGTATTTTTGCCTTTTTCTTCTTTTTCATTCTTAAATTCTATTTGTTGAATTTCCATACAACACAAAAAATCCAATAAAATCCAAAGAAGAACCAACAATGCCAAGGAAACTCAAAAACATTTATTTTCGAATTAAAAACATTCATTTTCACTTTATTGAATTTTCAGGATGTTCTGAGAATCGTGGGGGGGCGTACTGTGTTATGCTTGGTACCCATCCAATCAGATTTGCTGTTCTAAACTTTGGCTCTGTGTGAGGAAGTGTTAGAAAGGCAATCTTGAGAGGTTCATTGGTTAGGTGTTAGTCTCTGAAAGACTTTGTTGCAATCAATCACCTGTGTGGTGAGCGACTGTATCCTGTGGGTAAAGTGTACAACCTCTGCAGAGTGTGTGTTAAAACTATTCGAATAGCCGCGTCCGTGGTATTGGACAATGCTCGGGGATTACAGTCAAGGGTTAGATTTTCAAAATAAAATGAGGAATGGGTGGCTGTGTGCCAAAGACTGATGAATTAAACTTAGGGCTGTGTGCCAAACTCTTGGAAAACAATTTAAGAAATTAATTATCATAGTAATGGTTGCACCGCTTTTACTCTAATTAAGATTAACTGTTAAATGAAATACTGCTTTATGCGAAATAACCTCTTAAGCCTTTCCTTTGGAATAAGCCATGCATGTAGTAATAGAACTGCATTGTGCATGACTTGTTGAGTATGTTGTATACTCACCCTTGCTTCAACAAAAACCTCAGAAGAAGAAGCAACGCCAGCATGGGAGGAAGAGTTTATCGAAGATCTAGAGAATTAGGGTTGAGCCTAGTCAGTTGCCTGTGGCAATATGAGGAGTTCATTGCTTTACTTTTGCTTCCGCTATTGAACTTGTGCTACTTTGATATTTAACGCCCTGCGTGGCGAACTATTGTAAGGTGACCATAAGGTCATGTAACTCAGTTATATTTATGCTTGAAGTACTTTATTATTAATTCCGCTGTGTATGATTGTGGTACTTCAACCTGTTTATCCTGTGTGTACTAGCGTGATCCTGGACTAGTACAGATTACACAAAGGGTCCGGATTTGCATATTCGTGTCCCGACAATTTCTCCCTATGAGCAGAAGAGTCGTGAAGAACTCCACCAAATTTCAGCTAAAAAAACCTTACATAAGAAACATGAAAAATATAAGAACACAGATAGTCAGGAACTTCGAGCAAAAAGTTTGGGGCTCGGTTTTTACCTCATGGCTCCCAAACGGTGCAACCAGTAGACTCCAAACTTTTTTTATAGATCGATATGAGAGTCCTGCACCTTTTCCAATAAGAATCACTCAAAAATAATTTTTATATATTTTTCTAAAAATAAAACACTAACTGCTGCGCGAAGAACAAGTTTTGGACTGAGTTGCAACTTGCAAGAAAAGATGATCTCTACTCAATCCAAGAGTGCAAAAGAGATGTAAAACCAAATGAACACACTCAAAACATCCAAGATCAGCATTTGGAAGGAGGGGAGGCAAATTCAAATTGCAAGAAAGTAAATTACGCGAAAGTGAATGCGTAAAGTAAATGCTGAATTTAAATTGCGTAAAGTAAAGACATACTGTAAATGCGGAATTTAAATTCACAATAATGTAAAGAAATTTTTTGTATTTCTGGTGGGAAGGTTTACAAAGCCTCACTTCATGTGGGCAAAGCTCAAAGGAGCAACTCAAATCTTCAAAGGGAGGAGGCTACCCCTCCACCCCTATTTATACTACTCTTGGGCAACCTACCACCCTTAGATGAGTCCCTCAACCCTAGAGCACTCATCTAAGGGCTAGGATTAACCCACACACACAGCCATGCAAGGGCTAACCCAAAACCCACACACATATCGGGTTTTCTTGCACGGTTTTCAAAGCATACAACCTAGACCCGCTAACCTATCAACTAGACCGCAATCCGACAGCCCTCATTGATCCACGCGGCATCTAGCTAGCATCATCTCCTTTCCTTGTCTTTTTGACTTGCCCGGACTCCATCTCCGATCATCTTCCGGCGATCTCCCGACCGTCTAGACCTCTGACGCTCCTCGCCTAGTCCCGATCATCCTCCGCCTCACCATAACCTAGCATCGTCGCCCTACAACCATCAAAGACAAGGAAAAACCTTTCACATAGCAATGCCCACAAAGATATTCAATGATTATCCCAAAATCATTAATCGATCATAATTCCACTCAGCGGTCCGATGCTACCACCCCGTGTAGAGTAGAAGCGAGAAAAGCAACCAACACTCAAATTGCTTCAAATCGTAATCCAATTCAAATCAAACTCATTTTCAAATCAAACCAAGCTCAAATCTCGTCAATTACTCATCACACACAAGGATAGACCTCCACATGGTCTTTCAATCTCCCCCTTGATGAGTATATTGACAAACACAAGAAAAGGCATAAGTATTGAGTTTGAATAAGAGAGAAGAAAGCAATTTGAATACAAAGCCAAACTTGATCAAAGAAATAGAAATCAAGAATATGACCAAGTTGGCAACTAGAAATACTTATGATCTATGAAAGATAGCAAAGATTTACAAAGATCATAAGAATTAAGATAAATCAAGATGCAAAATGATACCTTTTCTCGATTTCTTCCCCTTTTGGCAATATAGGCATCAAGATGATATTTTCTTTTCTCCCCCTTTTTTGTTGTTTTTATGCAAGTAATGCAGCCTAAGGGAGCTTTGAAGATTATCCATGTGACCAATAAGACAAGTTATGACACCAAGCTAAGTTATGGCAAAAATAGACCAAGCTGAGGCATGTCCAAGTGCAAATAAACATTTTGCTAGTAAGATTTAATTAAAACCATGTCATTTTCAGCAAAAATGAACATGAGCAACACTTGTCATTAGTTTCAAAACTAGAAGCAAAGCCATTCAAAGGATCAAATGGAAAGTCTAGAGTTCAACCTACTCAACACTTTGGAGAATCTAGATGTTCATACAAGGTCCTTCGAGCTTATTTTTGTTTCTTGTATGCAAATTTTTCTTTGAATCTTTGAAAGACATAGCGGGGTGCAAATGTTTGACATTATTTGCATTCTTTACCCACGTATGTTTTTTTGCATTGTTTAAAGCAATTGACTCAAGCCATAATCGATCATCTCAAGAGGGACTCTTAAGAGAATGATCTTGGTCATACACAACACATTCCAAGTTCATCTCAAGTGCAATGAGAAGTCGTCTTGTGAATGTGAGGTGTTGAGTCTAATGCGCACAAAAAGAGTCAATTTTGCTTCACTTTCATTTTAGCATTTTCATTGTTAAGCTAGTGAAGGACTCAAGTATGGATCAAACAAGATTCACCCAAGTTGCTATAGGGACTCTAGAGAATTCCAGAATTTCACAAATCATGGCAAAAACACCTAGAGAAGAAACTTAACAAGTAAACGCAACATGTTTTATCAAGTTTTTCTTTTAAAGCTCATTTTTCAATTTTGCAGGCTTAGCAAGATAAATGAACTTGGACATATCTAAGCAAGTAATTTTGTTCATAATATAGCATGGTGTATAAAATGAAACATGGATCATTTGCATAATAGACAAAGCTCATAAAATGAAAAATCAAGTCTACATGCAATGCATGAGACAGATTCTTAAACTCCCCCTCAACATGTGATTTGATTTTAAGCATAAATCTGGTTCAAATTGAGTTATTAGCAAGATTAATCTCAAGAATGGTCGAAAAGAACTCAATTAAAGCCAGAAACATAGAATGGAGGGAAGAAGTCAAGAAACTGCGAACTGGGTGGCTATAGAGTATAGAAAAGATGGTAGAGAACACTACGGCTCAGACTCGCTCTCATCTTCCCCAATGACTAATATAGGGAAGCTGCCTCCAGATCCGAAACTAAGGAGTGCACACAGACCGTGTCTACCCAGGGGGCCCAACACCTGCTAGACTTATAAGACTGTGAGGGAACTCAACCTAGAGAGAAGAGAGAACAGCTAATTAAGCATGATAGCAACCTAAAGCACAAGATGAGAGGTCCATGCAAAAGCATGCAGAAGTCTAAGTGATGTGAACTCATAACTCTAAGGAATAAAACCCATAAGCACCCGAGCAATACAAAAGAAAGGAAAAACTGAAATAAAATATAATACATAATATACAGATCGGCTCCCCCTCACGAGAAGGCCGTAAGGGCACACAACTCAAGCTCACTCCTTAAGGCAACAAACCTAGAGCTATCCAAAGGCTTGGTAAAGATATCGCCAAGCTGGTGGTCACTCTCCACTGGCTCAAGTACTATGTCTCCTTTCTCCACATGGTCTCTAAGGAAGTGATATCTAACATCAATGTGCTTGGTCCGGAGTGCTTGGGTTCTTAGCAATGCAAATAGCGAAGTGTTATCACAGAAAAGTGGAACACTCTCTATCTCTAACCCAAAGTCCCCAAGGTCGATCTCATCCAGAGCACCTAGCTCTGACAATCAGTCTGCTGACAACATACTCGGCCTCGGTGATGATGTGCGACTCTGACCGCTTCCTAGATGACCAAGAAACAAGAGAAGTGCCAATGAATTGGCAAGTGCCAGGAGTGCTCTTCCTATCTATCCTACAGCCGGCAAAGTCTGCATCAAAAAAGGCTCTAAGGGATAGACAAGAAGAAGAAGAGTACCAAATACCATAATCAATGGTAGCTCGAAGGTACCTGAAGATGCGCTTCACCGCCTAGCGATGAGAGGCACGAGGAGAAGCCTGAAAGCGAGCGCACATACACACAGCAAAGTGTATGTCTGGTAGCGAGGCAATAAGATACAAGAGGGAGCCAATCATGTTCCGGAACTCCTTTTGATCAGCAGGCTCACCATCCTCATCGGGCTCGAGGACAGCAGTGGTGGCCATAGGAGTCATCACAGGCTTCCCATCAGACATATCAAACCGCCTCGGGAGGTCCCGAGTGTACTTACCTTGGTGCAGAAAGTACCTCTCCAGTCTCGCTTGATTTGGAAGCCGAGGAAGTAGCTCAACTCACCCATCATACTCATCTCAAATTCTGTGCTCATCACCTCGGAAAAATGAGACACAAGAGACCGAGATGAGCCACTAAAGATAATATCATCCACATAAATCGACGAGAAGGAAATGAGAATCACGGTGTCGATGAATAGAGTTTTGTCTACTATACCCATTTTGAAACCATGGTGAGAAGATAGGACTTAAGCCTCACATACCAAGCTCTAGGGGCTGCTTAAGTCCATACAAGGCTTTGGAAAGCTTGTAGACATGGTTCGGGTATTTGGGGTTCTCAAATCTGAAGGTTGCTTGACATACACCTCTTCCTCAATGAAGCCATTGAGAAATGCACTCTTGACATCCATTTGATAGAGCTTGAAGCCCCGGGATGCGAGAGAATGCAAGCAGATTCTAATCGCCTCTAGTCTAGCTACAGGGCAAAGGTCTCCTCAAAGTCAAGACCCTCAACTTTGAGTGAAGCCTTGTGCAACTAGCCTAGCCTTGTTGTAACAACAACCCCATCCTCACTCTGCTTGTTTTTGAACACCCACTTGGTTCCAATGACATTATGACCAGATGGGGGCTCAACAAGCTGCCAGACTTTGTTCCTCTCAAAGTTTTCCAGTTCCTCATGTATAGCATTAATCCATGATTCATCGGATAATGCACGAGTAACATCCTTTGGCTCAAATGAGGCAACAAAGGCAGAGTGAAGGCAAAAAGAAGATAAGCCTGATTTTGAGCGTCACACGCTCAAACAGATCACCGATGATCTGCTCAGGTGGATGAGAACGCTGAATGTGACGAGGAGGACCAGAAGCAGAAGTGGCCTCTCCCTCTTGAGCAGAAGAGGGAGGGACAGAGCCACTCGCTGAAGGAGAGTCTGAAGGCAAGGGCTGGTCTCCCTGAGGTGTAGAAATGGAAACAGGAGGTACCTCAAGTGTAGAGGAGACTGGATCAGGTGGAACACCATCATCTCCATCATCCTCAACCTCTACAAAGATGGTCTCAGAGGGATAAGAAGAGCCTGAAATATCGGGTCTAGCTCCTAGGCTAGCCTCATCAAAGGTCACGTCATAGGTCTCTATGATCCTATTCGCGTCACAACTCCAGACCCTATAGCTACGAGAGATCACGGGACTCAGAAGCAATCAAACACCGAATAGAGTCTCCAGTTGAAACAGAAAAATCAGCACGAAAGATTCTCCCAAATCTAGAAATCCCGCAAACTAACTCTCCTGATGAATCAAGGATTCTACAAGTATTACTCTTAAAGCTTACCTCGAAAGAGTCAGCGATAAGTCGAGAAAGCAGATGACAAATTATATTGAACTTACTCACTAAGGCAACGTCCTTAAGAATAAAATTTTCATTAATGCTGAGGCGGTACCTTTAGCAATGACTCTACGAAGAAGCATCCCCAAAAGTGATCAACTCATCACGGGGGCTCGGACTAGGAAGAGAACCAACGAGAGCCTCCGATCATATGGCGAGAACAACCGAGTCAACAATCCAAACATCTCCTTCCCCATCGATTGAACTCGATCAAGTCAAAGAGAGAGAGAAGATCTTTGGGATAAAGTGAGGACCTGGGAACCCAATACTGAATCACACGACGTCTCAGAGTACTAGCCACAGAGGAAGAAGACTGGACTCTAGTGTCTCTCTGACGCTCGACTCTCACAAGATCAGAAGAAGCAACTCTAGTAAAAGATGTAGGAGCTATCACTGGTTTGACCCGCCGTGGTGCAAAGGCCGGACCATCCCAATGAGGCTGTCTACATCTCCTACCAGAAAACACCTCACGCCGCTGATATCTACCTCGATGGAAAGAACGAGGAATATCAAGAGGACGGCGGAAAGACTGACCACGAATAACTCCAGGACTAAAACTCGACTGAACAGCATGAAAACCGAGTCCTGGACGCTGCCCAAAAACATGTGACTCTCTAACCTGTCTAGTAGCAGTGTGTGCCTTAGAAGCACTAAGAGTTTGGGGATGACTCTGAATACCCCTAAGAGCGAAGAACACGCCACGCCTCGTGATCTTGGCACGCCTAAAAGAAATCCACTAGGTGACCATCCTTCTTCTGAGAAGGTGCATGAATATCGCCTTGCTAGAGGCGAAGTGACAGAGAAGCACCTTTCGCCGTCTCGAAGTCCCATGGACAACCCACAGAGACCTAAACATAGTGGTATTCACCCTGGGAGCTACCACTATCTCTCCACTCTTGGATCCACGCACAATGGTAGGAGGATGAGTCCTAGCATGCTCCAAGTAGTCAAATCCTAGACCCTGATAAAATCTGCTAATTTTTGATTGGTCTAGAATGTGATTCAGCTTTTTCTTGCCTCCTACAAACTTCTCGAGAGTGCTCATGAGATACTCACACTCTCGGAAAAAAGAGGCATAAGAAGAACAGGGGTGAGAGGAAGAAGAAGAACTAGAAGGAGAAGAAGAAACACCAGCACGTGCATTTTTCTCCCTCAGCACGGCTGCCTCAATCTTGAGGGCCTCACAAGAAACGCACGAAGCTTCTCTAATCCTATGGGCTTGTTCTTTTAACTTCTTCCTAAGTTCGACATGGATTTTATCCAAGTCCCCCTTAATCATAGAACAATGCAAGCAACTCTTAAGTGACTTATCTAGTAAGTCCTTATCAAGTTTAGCACACTTGTCATTTAAAGCTTCATTGTCAAGTTTTAGTTGCTTACACCCTCACATGAGCTGACAGGTCCTTTGAAGCATGCATTTCAAGTTCATCGTTTCTAGAAGAAAGCTTCCTAAGGTGAACGCTCATGGCATCTATTTCAGCAAGTAACTTAGGGCAATTTTCACATGAAAGAGTAGCATGAGCATGAAGAAAACTAGCGTCTAGAGAGGAAATATCAACAGTACAAGTGCTAGCATTCTTCGACCTAAGACTTTCAAGTTTAGTTTGCACACTATCATGCAAAGTCCTTAGGTTCTCAAGCTCCACAAGCAAAGCATCGCATAAAGAACAATCATCGGTGACTCGGGAGGAGAAGATCTAAGAGAAGCTAACTCCAGAGTCAAGGTATCTACTTCCTTCTAAAGCTCCATAACCCTAGCTCTAGCTCTAGCATGAAATTTTCCTAATTTGCAAAAAGCTTCATTGAAATGGTCATAGGAAGGTACCTCTTCCGAAGTCATCAGAGAGCTTGAGTCGCCGATGCCGTTGGTGTTGTAACACCCCGACACCCCATGCCCCGAATGTTACCCTCTCTAGCACCAACAATTCCAAATCGCTAAGAATAAATAATAGCAAAACAAGCGAACAACTAGGAGGTTGCTGAACTTATTAAAAAATTTCAGCAACACCTCCCCTAAAACTAGGACATCCACTCAGCAGACAGAAAACATTTGCAGATATATAATATCATTCTAGCAGGTCCTTAGTTAACCAATCATGCATCCAATAGAAATTAATAAACTCCACCACATAATTATTACAGAGGAGGGGACTCATTCATTATAAACGACAAACAACCTTTTACAAGAATTTTCACGAGCTAATAAAAACATAATTATAATTCAACATGAGGAGATGTGATGATGCAAAACGTGATTGTGCTGCTACTCCCATCCATGCATGCCGGCTTCAATACACTTACAAACATTAGATAACAAGCGTGAGTTCAAACTCAGCAAATTACACGAGAATAATAAACCCAATTTATCGTAAGTAAAACAAGAACTTAACCATAAGAGCAAGTAATGCAAATAAAACAATATTCAGACAATAAGCATTTATACCCATTTAAAGCAATAACTTGACCATACCAAAAATTACTACAATCAAGCCATCATCTTGATAATAAAACCAATCAACTTCCATGAACCGTTACTTAACGCTAAATCACAACGACTCCCGACTCAACCACCCCTTTTTACAACCCAAACCATTTTCATCAATTTAAGTCGAGTTCATAACTCAATCTTCACTCCACGATAGTCATATAACCTAATTAGCAAGGCAATGAAATGCACTCAATCATCAAATTCAATTCAATCTCTCCTGACATACCATCACCACAAAACTCATTATGAACGATGCAATGCACATGAATGCTCTTCTCGATGCACGCGTGCAAGATCGCCGAGTGCCCACCCGCTTGTGCACACCTCACTTCCCTTCCATCCCGTGGAAGGTGCCTCTTATCGACTCGCTCCCATTCACTCGATGAATGGGACTACGAGGTAGGACTTTCGTGTTCACTACGTGTAAACATAGAGGCCCACATCAGAATGGGTCGCCTCTTCCATTATGAATGCATATCATGAATGCAAGAATGCAACATCAATTCTCAACTAAAACACATTTCAATCATCAATTCTCAACTAAAACACATATCAATCATCAATTCTCAACTAAAACACATTTCAATCATCATACTCAATCGACAGAGTAATCATGACCGAAAGAAATCTTGATATCTCTATCCTTTATTAAACAAACATTGAATACATACACGACTCCCTGAGTCTAAACTTCAAAAATAACAGCATGCATATCCTTAACCTAATGTCCAGACATCAAGATCAATCATCTAGATCTTGCAACCCTAATCAAATAATAAAGCAGAACACAAGAATACATGCATAGCCTTGGCTCATCATTTAAATGCATACAATCCTAGTTATTTTGAGCAGGAATTAAAATATTTGAATCATGAAAGCACAAAATCTGAAGCATGCAGCCATCGGCTTGAACCAAATAAACTAAGTATCATCTCAGGCACCAAACTACATAGAATTATTGCCATCAAAACAAGTTATAAATGAACATATAAGCGACTGTGCTAATACATATTTGAACACATAACAAGTTCGAATACTCACAAATCTCCAGTTCTGATAATCAAGCATACAAAATAAAGATCCCTAAGCAACATTCATTCACCATGCACATAAATTCAAAATTTCATTAAAGCTTATGCTCAAGATCCCACTAAAACCTCACCTCCAGTTACCACACGAAGGGAGAGGAAGGAGGCCGAGAGCAACATAATAATACATAGACTGCCCAGATGAACTGGTTCATTTCAAAATGTATTAATGGCCTTCATACTTGTATAACTTGGGATGAGGGAATTAAACCTTGGAAGCATTTCAACAAACACATGGCATGCAAGGAAATATACCCAAGCTAGACTACATCAAAGCACATCCATGGAGGAAGGAGGGAGGTGGGGGGAAGGCTGGAGGGGGCGCCGACCGGAGGAGACATCGATTCCGGCCTTTGCTGCTCAGGCCGAGGCCGCCTCCCGCCGCACCAAGCCGGGAAGAGGCGCCGCAGGAAGGGGTGACGCTACTGGCGCTGAGGAGAGCGACTGGGCTGGTCGCTCTAGAGTCAGGAGGGAGGAGAGGCAAGTCAGGCGCAAAGGAGGGAGACGCCAGGCGCACGGGAGGGAGGGGAAAAATATCTGGCCCAGGATAGATGGCAGCCACAAAAAAATTAAAGGAAGAGAGATGGGATTAGGTGAAAAAGAAAATAGGTGGAGAGGGGAAATTCCAAACATACCCCTCCCAAACCTAAATCTTGAACCCTAACCCCCCCAGATAGACCATCCACCTCTGAGATTACCTGCCAGATGGCCCCAAGACAGACGGCGGAAGGCCAAAAATTGGGGTGAGGTTTCGCAATATTACAGGTGTCCGCCATGAAGCACATGCCGGAGAAGTCGTCGCCGCCTTTCTTCTCTTGCGGATCATCCTCGCCTTCGTCGCTCCATGTCTCCGTGTCAGAGAGGTTGATGTCGTCGAGGGCGGCAAGGACGTGGTGGAAGAGCTTCTTGTTCTTCGAGAAGTTGCGGTACTTCTTCTCGTGTGCCGGCTCGCGAACTGGAGGCTTCTTGTTGCGGTTCTTGTCGGTGTAGTCGTTCTTACCGGAACCGCCAGAGTCGTTCTTGCCCTTCTCCAGTTTGGGACAATTCACTCGAATGTGGTTAGGGCCGCCACATTTGTAATACCGCGAAATCATTTTCCGGGGTTTTTGGCCAGAGTTGTCTTTATTTTCTTGATTCAAGGATTTATTCGGGAGAGAAAAGTTTTGTCACCTCACAGTTTATTTAAAGTTTTGGGTGTTTTCTCCGTGCCGTTTAGTTTTGCGGCGAGTTGTCTATCCTGACAATTGTCGTTTCGCGCCAAGAAGTTAATTATCTGGTCTGCGCTAATGGTTAAAAGTTAGATTTTGGTTTTGGGAGGGGTTTTTGGGAATTTCCCCTCCCTCACCTAACCTCTCTCTCTCCCTTTCCTTTTTATGTGTGGCTATCAATTGTTTTGAGTGAGCTGGCCACCTCCCCTTTTTCTTTGTGTGCCAGCCGAGCCACCCCCAGGCTTGCCCCTTTCCTGGCCTTCCTCCTCCCGAGCCATGCCCAGGCGATCTGCTCCCTCCCGGCCAGCACTCCTCCAGGCGGCAGTGCAGCAGCAGCGCAGCATGCTCCCTCTTGGCGCCACTCTCTAGCGACCTCCTGCGCCCCTGCTGGTCGACTCCCTCCTGGCGCCACTCCCCGGCGACCCTCCTCCGGCCAGCCTCCGGCGTCCTCCCCTCCGGCGAGCCCCCTCCGGCCGGCAGCAAGCCTTCCCTCCCCTCCTGCGGCAGCACTCCTCCACCTCCCTTCCTCCATGAGTAGGAGATTTGAGGTAAAAACCCTAGAAATGTGGGGGTGAGATTTCTTGCATACATGGTGTTTGATGAAATGCTTGACTAGGGTTCTTGTTTTTGCAATGCATTTAGTTGGGGAAATGGAGAGACTAGAGTGAATGAGAATGTTCTGTTCGGGCAGATTTTCGTCCTTGGTTAGAGCTGCTAATGGAAAATTCTACAAGCATTTTCTGGGGGTTTTTCTATAACGAATGTTGTATATAATTGAATTACCTTTCAATAGAAACCGAAATCACTAAATTCCGTTCAGCGGTTTGGAAGTTATGACTATTTTACCGCGTGCTGTCCAGAACGCGTTAGTTCTGCAGCTGTCTGCTGTTTGTCGCAAATCTGAGAAATATCAGTGCTTTTCCCGGTCGGTTGGCTATAGAAAAAGTTGTAGATAATCGAATTATCTTTCAATAGCGACTGGAATCACTAAGTTTCGTTCATCCGACTAAAAGTTATGACTGTTTTACCAAGTGCTGTCCAGGGTTGGCAGATTTCTGTTTCCAGGTTTTTAGGAGTGGGTTGCGAAGTCGACTTAGTATGAGTCTTGTGTTGATTTATGGGCATATTTTTGAGTGAGTTATATCCATGTGCAGGTGGTGTGACCCCAGGTGTGGTAACCTCGTCTCGCCACACCGTCTCGAGAAGTTGAAGGCAAGTGCATCAATTGATTGAATTTTGTGAATTGTAGATTGCATGTCTTGGTCGATTTGATATGAGAGCCGCTAATGCTTGTTGTGGTTATTTTGACAACACTAGTATGGATGAAACTTGCATGTGCATCCGTGTTTGTTTGCTATGTGTGCTACATTGAAGAATTATGTGCCTTGTCTATGTGACTTGTTGTGCTAACTTGTGTTCCGTGTGGGTGCTTACTAGTAGGATTAGGGTATTATTGATATTAAAGCCATGAGTTTTGATTCAAGAATAATGGTTCAATTCGTAGTCATGATAAAAGATTATGGTTTTTGTATGAAGTATTGATGATAAATGAATGTGAGGACGGAGTATGGAATTTGATTATAAAATGGTTTGATTTATAAACAAGATAGATGAAATTAGTAATTACTCGAGTATTGGTGATGTGAGTATGATTATAAGTGTTGAGAACGTGATTTTGAGTGTTGCGAATGCGATTATGAGTGTTGAGGATGTGAATGGTAATTTATGGATGTGAGGAGTGGTGATATTTATGTATTTGGCTATGGCTATGCAAATGTGAGGAATGAATGTAGTTTGCAAATTGGTTTATGTCAATTGCATTTGTGCATTCATGATGGAAGAGCCGACCCATTCTCGATCATGCGGGCCTCTGTGCTCACCAGAGTGAGTACGAAAGTCCTACTCGTAGTCCCATATCGTGGGTGTATGGGAGCGAGTCAAGAAGAGTAGGCACCTCCACCACGGGTGGAAGGGAATGAGAGGGTGCACACTGACGGGTGTGCACTCGGCCATACCGGTATGTGCTAAAAGAGGAGATGAGCATGCATGATGCATCATATGCATGGAAATTGTGAAATCTGCATCTGTATTGCATTGACAATGATGAATTATGTTTAATGAGTTGATTGTGATGTATGGATTGAGATTCTGCTTTGTATGGCATAATTGCATCTGTATTGTATTGACAATGATGAATTATGTTTAATGAGTTGATTGTGATGTATGGACATGAGCTTCTTCTTTTGTATGTTTTGTGCACTTGAGCATGAAAGCATAAACGCATTCCATTGCATTATGTGTTGCAACGGATAAATGTGATTGATAGGAATGGGAAGAACAGGTTGAGGATTGAGGCGTGGACTCATCCAGAGATGTTTATTGAGGCAAAGGTAAATTTTGTTACGTTCGAGTTGGATGCGGTAAGTGGAATCAATTACTGCTTCTGTTCCTGGAGGTTTTCAGTTAAGTAATGATTATGGTAAATGATGGAGTAATCGTTCTCTTATGTTTTGGATCTTTTATGAATTCAACTGCCTTCATTTAATTACGAAGGCCCAATAAAGAAACTGTTACTTTATGTTTTGAAGTAGCTGTATTTTAGTTTAATTTCTTACTTTGTCTACTTGTTGCACTTTGCTGAGTCTTGGACTCACGCTTGTTTATTTCCTGTTTTAGGTACCTTGAAGTTGGCTCGTCTGGTTGGGAGTAGTATCACGTGCACGCCATCGGCCTCCACAATCTAGTTAACTGATTCGTTAAGTCTGAATGTAACTTCTGTGTTTGTAATATGTCTTTTGTCGTGGGGGAGTTATTTATTTCTATTGGATGTGAGGTTGGTTAACTAAGGACCTGCTAGAATGATATCATGTGACTGCATATGTTTTCTGTCTGCTGAGTGGATGTCCTATATTTCTAGAGAGGTCATGCCGAAATTTTGTAAATTTCGGTGACTTAGTTTTAAATCGGTTTTAGAGTTTAGTGGTTGATTGCAGTCAAGTTCATAGAGGTGTTAGGTTTTTTTATGTCTTCTTCGGTAATTCTCGGTTTAATTGATCTTGTTGTGGAGAATTATCTTGGGTTGGTAACCCTTTGGGCATGTGTGGGTCCGAGGGGTGTCGCTAGTAAAGCGAGGTTTTAGTAGCATTCGCGGTGCGTTTGGCGCCGGGGTGTTACAACATTCGAAGCAGGTGATCCCACCAGCTCTCTTCCTCTCTCTCACCCTCTTGTAGGCATGAGAAAACTTGCGAGCTAAAAGAGCAAGCTCAGTTTCTGGAAACTTGTCCAGTTGGTCATCGCTTAGCTCACAAATTGCAGAGAGGGAAAAACCAACAGAAGAATCAACAGAAGATCCAATGGGATCGGTAACCAAGGCCATCGATTGTGATTTCGTCTTGTGAGAGACGACGTCGATCTCATGAGTCTTGAGTCGGGAATAAAGCCCGTCAAGAGTCAAGGTCGATAGGTCGGTAGTGTCCTTGATGGTGGTCACTTTCATTTCCCAAACACGAAGATCGAGTGCGGTCAAGAAGTGACGAACAATATCCGAGTCAGGGTATGTGCAACCAACTACCCGAAGATCGCTCAAAATTTTAGTAAATCGACCGAAACACTCATCAAGACTCTCACCAGCGTGTTGTTCAAACTTGTTGTACTCACGCTTGTATTGGTCGTGTCTCACGGTCTTGATTTGGGTAGTGCCCTCATGGTATGCATCGAGGGTCACCCAAATCTCGTGAGCGGATCGCAGGTGAGAGATCCGATCATACTCACTACGGCTGAGTCCCTGTATGAGAATTGCTCACCTTAGCATTTGCCTCAACGTCATCCATATTGCCAGCAGTGACGTTCTCATCGGCATCAACCTCATATGGGAGCTTCACCTTCTGCCATATCAGGAAGCCCTGGGCAGTGATGTATGACTCCATCCGGGACTTCCAAAATGGAAAATCAACAACGCAAAAAATGGGAGGCTTGGTGGAATACTTGTCTGTCGCCATGGCTCTCGAGACCGGTCAAGATCTATGGAAGAGCAAAACCGACTCTGATACCAATTGAAGGATCGAGATGGCGAACAGAGGGGGAGTGAATGGTCACAAATAAATTTTCTCCCAAAATACTCCAAATCAAAACCTCGACAAGATCGCTCAAAGGAAATCGTGAAAAACCCGAAAACCTAGACAACTATGTGTACCCCTAACTTGCATGGATAAGTACCATAAAATATGTGGGGATTTTGAGTCACAATTATGGTTGTCTAGTGTCCAAAAATGAGAAGGAATTAATTCAACTCTTGCTTTTAGAAAGGAGATCAATTCAAATTACAAAAGCCACTTTCAGAAAAGCAAAAACAGAATTTACAGAAGCTGTCCTCAATTTGAACAGGTGGTTGGTGGGTTTCTGCAGCTCAAGAAATTTTCATAATTTTTCTCCCTATGCGCAGAAGAGTCATCAAGAACTTGACCAAATTTCAACTCAAAAAAACTTACATAGAAAACATGAAAAATCTAAGAACACAGATAGTCAGGAACTTCGAGCAGAAAGTTTGGGGCTTAGTTTTCACCTCATGGCTCCCAAACGGTACAATCAGTAGACTCCAAATTTTTTCTATAGATGTATATGAGATTCCTTCACTTTATCCAATAAGAATCACACAAAAAGGATTTTTCTATATTTTTCTAAAAATCAAACACTAACTGCTGCGTGAAGAACAAGTTCTGGACAGAGTTGCAACAAGAAAAGATGATCTCTACTCAACCCAAGAGTGCAAAAGAGATGTAAAACCAAATAAACACACTCAAAATATCCAAGATCAGCATTTAGAAGGAGGGGAGGCAAATCCAAATTACAAGAAAGTAAATGCGTAAAGTAGATGCTGAATTTAAATTGCGTAAAGTAAAGACATAATGTAAATGCGGAATTTAAATTCACAATAATGTAAAGAAATTTTTTTGTATTTCTGGTGGGAAGGTATACAAAGCCTCACTTCATGTGGGCGAAGCTCAAAGGAGCAACTCAAAATCTTCAAGGGGAGGAGGCCACCCCTCCACCCCTATTTATACTACTCTTGGGCCACCTACCACCCTTGGATGAGTCCCTCAACCCTAGAGCACTCATCTAAGGGCTAGGATTTGCCCATTCACACAGCCATGCAAGGGCTAACCCAAAACCCACACACATACTGGGTTTTCTTGTACGGTTTTCAAAACGTACTACCTAGACCCGCTAACCTATCAACTAGACCGCAATCCAACGGCCCTCATTGATCCACGCGGCATCTAGCTAGCATCATATCCTTTCCTTGTCTTCTTGGCTTGCCCGGACTCCGTCTCCGATCATCTTCCGGCGATCTCCCGACCGTCTGGACCTCCGACGCTCCTCACCTCGTCCCGGTCATCCTCCGCCTCACCATGACCTAGCACCGTCGCCCTGCAACCATCAAAGACAAGGAAAAACCTTTCACATAGCAATGCCCACAAATATTTTCAATGATTATCCCAAAATCATTAATCAATCATAATTGCGCTCAATGGTCCGGTGATACTGCCCCCAGGCCGGTAGCACTAGGAAAAGCAACCAATACTCAAATTGCTTCAAATACAATTCACTTCAAATCAAACTCAATTTCAAATTAAACTAAGCTCAAATCTTGTCAATTACTCATCACACACAAGGATAGACCTCCACATGGTCTTTCAGAAATGAAGAGATAAAATGAAAAGATAACTTTTACATCAAAATGATACATTGTTGAATTTATATAAAATATTGGTGTCACAAATGGAGCTGTAAAATTACCATGGAAATCACAATGCTATTTATACATCTATAAAAGATATCATAAATTAAAAATGTGTTTTAGGACTTTTAGAATTTAAAAATGTAAACTATGAAAATCTAGAAATTGCCATGTCGAATTTATATAAAAAATGGAACAATATTTTGACCTAAAAATTTTATAAAAGCATTCTTAGCTCAAATAGATATGAAAAAAATTCAAAAATAATAGACTTCAATTGCTCTCAAAGAAAAATCAAAACCGAAATAATAATTTATAGTTGTCACTATTGTAAGGATATTAATAATTTTTTCAGAACTTAGTTTAACCCCAAAATTTTACCAGAGGTAAACTCGTTCAAATGATTGTGGTCAAAAAGTTTGGAAATTTTCTACTCCAAATTGATAGCCCAATAAAATCGGAGACTATACTGAGTGAACCGGAGCCGTCCTTTGCTTTTGACCCTGTCGCTGACATGTGGGCCAATGTCCTTCTCCGTGCTCGTTTCGTATGCCAAGAACGGATGAGTCCATTCACGACGAGTGGTCCCGAGCCCCCCTTGCCAGGCTTATCCCTTCTTCTCTATTCGGCCGAACAGAGAGGCGAAACCTCTTGAATTGCACCGGTCAGCCGAGGTCATCGTTGAATTCCGCCGAGTTGTCACGTCTTCAGCACCTGCGTCACCCCGACACGCCTTGCTTTGGCTTTCCCGCGCCATACTGCGCCGTTAAGCACTGGCTAGCTCACCATTTTCCTTGTCGCATTCGGTGAAGCGCCCATCCGAGACAAACTCAACCAAGGCCGCTCATCCGCCGTTCCTCACTATAAATCTCTCTCGACGTCAGAATTGAGTTTCTCCTTCTTCCCTTAGCCGTTCACTGAACCAACTCGCAGTGCCCTCATTCCTTACCGCCATTGCCAAAGCTTCAGAGCTCTGAACCGAAATCAATTCGAGTGAACGAGAAACTCATTTCCAAATTGTCTCCAGATGTAGCTTCTATACCTCCTAGTGATCAAATCCCCTCAAAAACATTTAGCCTTTTCCATGCGAAAACTTACCGCCGCCGAGAGTCATCTTCCTCAGCTCAGGTCGTTTGTGGACGGAGCTCCTCGGCCACTCTCCGATCAAAAGAGATAACGAATGGAATCATCTTGACTCCCTGATGCTCAATTTATTACCTGACGAGTACTCATACCCTGGGTACCCCAACTGCCTAGGACGAGGAATAGGCAGACCCAAGCCTAGCTTTGGCCAAAGGCCTCGCTGGGCTACGAAGGACACTCGCCCCCGACCAAGCCGACTAGGGGGCGGTCCGACCCCCGCCATGAGTCAGGCGCCCCACAAGCTCCGACCAAGCTAAGACAATCTCCGCCAAGGGTCGTATGCTAGAACATCACCGGTTGACCTCGAGTTGGCCACCTGCCCCACGGACACGATGGCTCAGAGTGACCATGCGAGGGCAGGTGGCTCCTTCCCAAGGCGGCGGGGAGGTTGCCGAAGTCAAGCACCAGTCTCATCGTCCAGTCGTGCACAGTGGGAGGATGCGCTCCCTCCCGAGGCAACACCAGAGCCAAGCGTTACGGCGTCAGCACCTGGCAAATGCGCAGAAGGTAGGTGCGCCACTTCCCGATAAAACAGAAAACTATGCCACTCGATGTATCTACCGACCTAGCATGGGGTGAGAAGACGGTCACACCACCGAGATCAAGACCAGATTCCCAAAGCGAGGACACCCCATCCTTTCTTTTCCAAATTCCCATGTAACCTGCCCCCTCTGTCTATATAAGGGGAGGCAGGACTCTCAAGGAAAGGGGGACGGTTGTTTACGAGCGAACAATTCTCACTCACACACACGACTCGAACGCTCCTACAGCTTCGAGCCCGTAGCATTTTCAAGCTTCCGAGCTCTTTCACTTGTACGAGGCGCTCAAGGCCAGTCCTTAGCCCTCGCTTGTAACACTGTGCAGTCATCTGCACCCAGAGCAACACAGATCCACCACCCGAACTGGAGTAGGGACATTCGGCCCGAACTAGTATACTTCTTGGGCTCCCTAAGTCAGGCCATTCAAGGAGAGGGAACGCGCGAACCCTTGACTAAAATTCACTTGCCAGATTCAAACACCGACATTACCCATTCAATCTCTCTCACAGTGGTTCTTCTTCCCAGGCGACCGCCATTAGCGCCGCCACATCTCTACAGTAGCTCACCTCCGACCTTCCCCTGCCGAATCAGCTCCACTCCCGGGTGTGCCTCGCCGAGCTCTCTCTCCCCGTGCGGTCTCCGCCACCACAGCTTCGCCGAAAAGTCGCCTCCGGCCAGCCCTAAAGAAGACTCTATCTCTCTCTCTAGTGCAGGGACCTACAAGTCACCACTTTGTCTCTCACGAGCTCGCTCTCTCTGCCGATCAAGGCCCACCATCATGGCGCAAGGTAAGGCGGTTCAACCAGAGAAAAGCTGCCAAAGACAAGAAAACGATTTTAATTTTCTTAATGCACTTCTAATAGGACAAATATTCAAACATGAATATCTTTCACATTTTCAATCCAAATAAGATGAAATAAAATCCTATATTCATCTAAAATTAGCAAGATACAAAAATATTCAATTTTTGAATTTCATAAAATTTATTTGAACTCAATATTATTAATAACCTTAATATGGTTTTTATATTAAATCAGGAACAATAAGTCAAGAAATAATAATATAAATTTTTATATGATGCTAAGACTAGGATGAAATAAAAGATACAAAAATATCTAATTTTTAGGTCACGTAACGCTTATTTAAATTAAAAATGAGATGAACACACTATTATGAACCTTATTGCACACATGAAAAATATAACTCCTAAAATCATAAAATAAATTTGGATGTGCTTCTGGAATTATGAGAAGCTGAGATATGCAAAAGCATATAACTTTTGATCTGTGTTTAATTTACTTACTTTGCAATCATTAGTAAACCCTAAGATGACCATTTATAAGAGTAAGTGCATAATAGCTCATAAGATGTTGAAATAATTTGTAAGAAGTTCCTGGAAACAGCAAAGACCCATGTATGTAAAAATATTTAAAATAGAACTTAGTTTGCAACCTTTTGGTAAAAGGAAATGCAACTTGCAACAACAAACAAATATGAAATATATCGCGATTGGTAACAAAATAATGCAAAACCAACTTTACAACATTCCTAGGATTTTACCATGCTAATACCTAAAAAATGAATAAAGGATCATGTATATTGTAGTCACAAACTAAAAAGGAAACCTGGCTCGACTTAGCGTTACTTGTGTGATCATTTAGACTACTTTAGCAGTTAATAAAATAACTCGTCTAAATGCTAAAATCAGTAAAACCAGTTTAGAAACACTTTGCAAAGTTCATACTACTGTAATCCAAAGAAACAATCTCACTTCACCATGATTTGTATATTAATCTAGATAGCCTAATAACCCTAAGTGTTCACGTTTCTGAAGACCGTAATATGAATGAACTTTGAGTATAAATGAGAAATCAATAATTACGAAGTTTGTATCACCAGAACCTTCTTAAATATCATATAAATAAGGCCAGTAGCCTAAATCAATAGGTTAGTTTTTTATAACTAAAATATTAATTAAATGTTTCTTTGAATCTTAATCCTAATTAAAGGTAAGAATTCACCTTAAGCCCTGAAATGATCATATTTATTTAACCTTAAATAATTTTTGCATCTTGAATTCAGAGAATAAAATTAATAAATTCAAAAGAACAATCCTTATTTCTTGTGAAGAGTCTTTATTTGTTTTGCTATCTATTTTCTTTTTCCCTTTATTATTTGCTATATTTCTGTTGATCGACGTGTAGAACCCGACGTCTCTAACTTCGTCATCGCCATCGTCAGCCGCAATTGTAATACCGCAAAATTGTTTTCATGGGTTTTTGGCCGGAATTGTCTTTATTTTCTTGATTCAAGGATTTATTCTGGATAATAGTTTTGTCGCCTCGCAGTTTATTTAAAGGTTTTGGGTTTTTCGTGAAAAAAATACTTATCGGAATGGGTGTTTTCTCCATGCCGTTAGTTTTGTGGCAAGTTGTCTATCTTGACAATTGTCGTTTCACGCCAAGAATTTAATTATCTGATTCGCGCTAATTGGTTAAAAGTTTGATTTTATTTGTAGGAGGGGTTTTTTGGGGATTTCACCTCCCTCACCTAACCTCTCTCTGTCTTCCTTATTTGTGTTATTTGTGTGGCTGAGAGAAAAACTTGGAGGCAATCCCTTTTCCCAGTCTTGGCCGGCTCCTGCTCCTCTTGCTCCAGGCCAAAACCTCCCGATTCCGCCTCCTCTCCAAGGCGCCTCCGGCCTGCTTGTCTTCCTCTCCGTCCGTCCGTTTTGTTCATCGGCCGCCTCCTTGGCGCTACTCTCTCCTCCCTGGTGTTGTTTCTAAGAAGACAAAGAAGCAAGAAAGCAAGAGTCGAGCAAGACCCGATCAAGATGCAGTGCCAGGCGAGCCTGTGGTCGCTTCTGCCTTGCTCGGCGACCGCACCTCCGCCAGCTCAAGCAACTCCTTCCCGGTAGGCCCCGCTTCCACGCCCCTTTTCCTCCTTGAGTCAAGATCTCGAGGTAAAACCCTAGGTGGTGGGGATCCATTTGGCTTGCATGCAAGGTGTTTGTGCTATTGCTTGGCTAGGATTCCTGATTTTGGAAATGCTAGAGGTTGGGGAATGGGGAGACTAGAGTTATTTGAAATTTCTGTTTCGAGCAGATTTTTGCCCCTGTTAGAGCTGCTGTTTGAAAATTCTACAAGTGTTTCTTGGGGGTTTGGCTATAACGAAAGTTGTAGATAATTGAACTACCTTTCAATGAAGTCCAAAATCACTAAGTTTTGTTCAGCCGTTTGAAAGTTATGCCCGTTTTACCAAAAGCTGTCCCGTTGGCAGATTTCTGTTTTCGGTTTTAGGAGTAGGTTGAAAGCCAACTTAGTTATGAGTCTTGTGTTGAATTGTGGGTGTGTTTTGAGTGGGTTATATCCATGTGCAGGTGGTGTGACCCGGTGTGGCAACCTCGCCTCGCCACACCGCCTCGAGAAGTTGAAGGCAAGTGCATTGTATTCGGTTGTGGCTTAGGTGGTCATTTGGTTTTGCAATCATATAATTATCCATGTGTTATTTTAATATTTTCATGTTTGATTTTGCTTATGATGTGATGAATGAGAATGGTTAATTGGTTATGCTATCGCTCAAACCGAGATTATATGCAAGTGCATCAATGTTTGTTTGTTATGTGTGTTGATTGATGAATCATATGCCTTGTCAATATGCCATGGGTTACATTTTATATATTCCTTGATGATGCTCCCTAGTATGATTAGGCTAATGGGAACATAAAAGATATAAGATTTGAGTTATGAAAATAGCGTGACTTGTGGTCATGATATGCGATTGTATGCTTATGTGAGTGTTCTTGATATATGTGACTTTATGGATATGAAAGTTGAGAATGGCCTTTTGCATATATGTTTATGAAAAGTGCATCCTTGGAGTGAATGCTTTGTGGGTTGTTTGTTGGACCCCGTATAATCGCCAAATTAACATATTGCTATATCACACGTTCATAAGATTACTTACTACAATGATAAGTGAATGTGAACAATGAAGTTGTGAGGTTGGATTAATAGGAAAAGTTGATTTGCTATCTTGAAAATTGATTAGGTCTTTGGTGCGAGTGTTAATGACAGATTGACCATGTTGATAAGATTTGTTGAGGATATGGATACGAGTGTTGAGGAGGTGATTTGAATGTTGAGGATGGTAATTTATGGATGTGAGAAGTGGCTGATGTTTATGTATTTGGCTATGGCTATGCAAATGTGAGAAATGAATGTAGTTTGCAAATTTGTTTATGTTAATTGCATTTGTGCATTCATGATGGAAGGGCGACCCATTCGACAGGGCCTCTGTGCTCACATGTAGTGAGCACGAAAGTCCTACCTCGTAGTCCCGTGATACGTGGTTGTATGGGAGCGAGTCAAGAAGAGTAGGCACCTCCACCACAGGTGGAAGGGAATAAGAGGGTGCACACCGCGGGTGTGCACTCGCCATACCCCAGATGTGCTAAAGAAGAGATGAGACATGCATAATGCATCATATACAATGGGCTATTATGTGAATGAAATGCATGGTTGTGTATGCTATATATCATTGCGATTCAGTATGGGATATATATTATGTGAATGAAATGCATGGTTGTGTTACATTATATATCATTGCGGATATGCATGGGATATTATGTGGATGAAATGCATGGTTGTGTTGCATTATATAGCATTGCAAATATGCATGAATTATTATGTGAATGAAAGCATAAAAGCATTTCATTGCATTGTGTATTGTGATTGATAAATGTTGTTGATGAGAATGGAAAGAACAGGTTGAGAGTGAGTGGTGGGCTCATCCAGAATTGATTTGCGAGGCATGGGTAAGGTTTTGTTACATTGTCGAGTTGGTTGAGGTAAGTGGAGCTGTTACTGCCCCTGTCGCTAGATGTTTCAGCTACATAATGGTTATTTAAATGATGAAGTAATCGTGCTCTTACGTTTTGGATCTTTTATGAATTCAACTGTTTCCTTTATTTGCGGATGTCAATTTAAGGAACTGCTACTTGATGTCTTCTAATAGTTGCATTTTAGTCTAATGCCTTCCTTTTCCTACTTGTTGCACTTTGCTGAGTCTTGGACTCGCGCTTGTTTGCTTCCTGTTCTAGGTACCTTGAAGCTGACTCGCCGGGATGGGAGTAGAGCACGTGCATGATTTTGGTCACCAACAACCCAGTTAATTGTTTCGTTAATAATGGTTGTAATAAATGCGATTGTATTGTGTTGATCGACGTTGCGTAATTGGTTAATTGCCGATTGAAAATGTGATTGACTATCTAAGGACCTGTTAGAATGATATCTTATAACTGCTATTATTCTTTTGTCTGCTGAGTGGATGTCCTCTGTTCTAGAGAGGTTATGCCGAAATTTTGTAAATTTCGGTGACTTAGATTTAAACCAGTTTAAGAGTTTAGAGATTAACTTGGTTTGGTTTTTTTCAGAGAGGTGTCATTTGTTATTCAGTGGTTTTGGTAGCATTCACGGTGCGTTAGCGCCGGTGTTACAAAGAATCCTCATCTTCGTCTAAAATAAGGATTAAGCAAGGCAAGCACCCCTTTGATCATACTGTTCCTAGTATTTAATTTTCCTTTGTTTATCAAATGGTTTCATGCATGCGTTTATTTTCTGGAAATTTGCTATTTTATGGTACTGGTAGATACACCTGTTGTCTCATGAAATCTCCCTTAATATGTATGACATGTGAACCTTGATAACCCTAGATTAAGGATAGGCACTACTTAATGTCATCATCACCACTACGGAACATGTGATTACTGCCGGGTCCACATCGGCATTATTGCCGGATGTGGACCCAGCACAACCTAAGTGGCAGTGATAGTCAAGGACTATCACTACCGGATGTAAACCGCAGTGATAATCACTATCACCGCGGTTTATACTTAAGAACCGGAAGGATAATAACTATCACCGCCGTTCATACTTTTCAACCGCAAGGATATATATTATCACCGCTTGCTATTATTTAGAACCGCAAGTGATAAGTAACTATCACGCCACATTTTCAATAATATCCGGCAGTGATAAGTAACTATCGATTGCCCAATTGTTATCAATATCCGCATCGATAACTACTATCAACGCCTTTTTTCTTGTTAACCAAAGTGATTACTCGTGTCCTATTTTGATATCCAAAACTGGCAAATGATGGGTTTTTAAACCTTTTGCATATATATTTTTGCAAGATTTGTTGTAGCATGTATATACATTGTACAAAGAGATGTATTCTATATGGTATCGTTGTGCACAATAGTCTTCAAGCATCACTAAAGTGTAATTGAAATACATTGAAGCATCATAATATTTAATTATTACATTGTTCAATCACTTTTGAAGCATTAAATTGTTCATTCGAATTGTTGCCATGCGAAATGGTCGTAAAACTCGCCCTTCGTGTGGAGAATTTCTAATTATGAACCCAACTATCTGCTCTTGAAGGGCATCAATTTCGTGGTCGAAGCGGCAGTCTTTGGTGCCCTCGATTGACGCTGTATTTGTCATGGGAGAAATTGAAGCATTAATTAGTGTCATCGCTTTATAAAGAAAAGTACGGGTCAACATGTAATGATCGATATACCAACCGCCGTTGTAGTCCGTATTGTCGATGATGAACGCGTGGATATGTGTCATTGCGTAGTATCCACATAAATTGTTCCTTGGGGTTGTTTCTGTGCTTGGAAAATCGGTGTGTATTACGAACTTTTTCGTGTATGGACGATGCCGCTGGCTCTTCTTGCGAGATTGTTTGTACACCTGCTCATGGTTTCGAGTAGTCATTAAAATTAATTAGGTGCAATGGGATGGAAGATTATTAGAGCAATAATGCAACGACCGAAGTTTATTGCTTAGCATGTCTGTTAACTCTGTGTATTCGCTTGTCGGTTTCCTCATTGAGTCCAAGACGGTGATGTTGCTTTCGTTTAACATGAAGACAAGGACGATGCAGTGAAAGCTACAGAAGCCAATTAGTCGTCACATTGTGTTGCGATCAAATATGAGAGACTAGTAGGCAGGAAACACATACTGAAAGTTGTAGGGTAAAAGTACGTAGTCCTTGTGTTGTAGCTTTAGCAGCGCCTTGAGTACGTACACCTGATCAACATCATTTATTGTTCTTGGATCTTCAATAAGTTTGCGATTGACCATACCCGGTCCAGAATCCTATCTTTTCATTGTTGTCCGCTCTAAGTGTCTTTGTCTCCATTCTACATAAAAAAGAAGTCGGACCCTATGTTTAAGAGTACGTGAATATACAAAGATGAATTATACAAGAGACTTACAGAGTCCATATTCTTAATATAGACACGCCCGTAGCGCCTCGTTGGTACATCCGATATAGTTCCACGGTTCAACCCGTAAAGAGTCATCATTGTTGTGAAAGTCCATATCTTTGTATCTCGACCGAAAGCGATGTTTTGTGTCTTTTGGACATACTGCAGTACCATTCATGTAGCCGTAGTAATTTTGTGGTCAGTTTGAGCTCCTTATTTGGATGCAAAGAAAGCTTCCCTGCTAATCTAATGGACACTTTACGGTGGCTCTCGCCTTCAAAGACCACTTTGGCCTCCAAGAACGGTGCTTTACCACCATCTCCTTTTGATTTCTTCCTAGAGATGCGATCGTAGTCGATAGTTGGCTAGGTTGAGGAGCTTCAGATTATCCGTCTCCGTCTGCTTAACCTTCGCTAAGTCCAGGAAGAAATCCCATTTGGTAGGTTCGATTTCAATCTTAGCAGGTGGTGGCGTCTTCTTGAAGTGCTCTACTACATAGGCGCCTACTTCTTTTTTTGTTTCTTCGTCGGTCATTTCATATGGTCGTTTCTTGCTAAGAGTTTTGGCTAGCTTCACAGATGACGAACTTTTCCCCCCTGACCGTGTAGAATGTTCAAATCGCGGTGCTCTTTGGCTGTCTTGTGACGCTGGAGCAGGAGGAGTTTTCTTGGGTGACAGCGGAGGAGGACTTTTCCTGGGTGGCGCTGGAGCAGGAGGAGTTTTCTTGGGTGACGACGGAGGAGGAGGACTTTTCCTGGGTGGCGCTGGAGCAGGAGAAGGAGCTTTCTTCGATGACGCCGGAGGAGGAGGAGGAGGACTGTTCCTAGATGGAGACTCCGCCTCGTCATCGTTGTTAACATCATCGTCGTTGTCATCTTCTGAGGCAAACTTTATATAGTGCTTGCGCCACGCGATGAATGTGCCCATGCTTTGTCCAAGACTTTGCCCCTCCTCGCCCGCGATCTCAACCTCCACTTTGCGGTATTTGTCAACCACGTCATCAACTGCAACTCGGGCGATCCCCGTGAATTGGGCGGTTATGCAACATCCGCCTCGTTGCATGGCCAAGCCATCCCTTGACCACCTTGATGGTAATGTTACATGCAAGTGCAGCATCAGCGTATGGCGTGTCGGCTCTATGATTTTGTCCACAGAAAACTCAGTAACACCCCAATTTTTGCTTTTCTTGCATTTTATTGGTATTTTGAATTTTTGGGAATTTTTGGAATTTATTTGGATTTATTTGGATTTATTGGAATTATTTGAATTTATTTTGAATTAAACCATTTATCAAATTAATTAAATAATGGAAAAGTTAAAATAAAGTTTTGCTGAAAATATTTTATTTGAGTCACAAATGTCCTAAAATATTTATGAGAATTTTTCGAGAATTTTCCGATATTTTAAGGCCCCAAATAAATTATTTCAATTTCGGAATTATTTTAAATCGAAAAAGAATTAAAAATTCCGATGAATAGTGTTGGGCGAAATCAGGCGGCCCGTCCGGAAAACCCTAACGCTGTGGCTGCTCGATCTCCATCCGACGGCTCTCATCGCGCCACGTCACCTGCCGAATCTCACCGGATTCGCCGCGCGTGCGTGTGGGCCTCGGTCTCCGCTTTTCACGGACGCCGACGGGGCTATTTAAGCGCCGCCACCGTGCGTGCTTCTCACCTCGCGCCGCACCCATCCGTCACAGCGTCCGCCGAGACGCCGCCGCCTCGCCGCAAGAGCTCGCTGAAGTTCAAGCCTTCCGCGAAGTTCCTTGCGCCGCTTGTCGCCGCGGCCACTCTCGCCGTCGCCGTGCCATCTCGAACTCACCTTGTCAAGCCGCGTCGGAAGCATTACCGACGTCGCCGAGGAGCCTGAGCGCCGCGCCGCGACGTCATCGCTCCGTCTCCGGTCAAGCTGCCGCCGCTCCATCACCGCCGCCCAGAAGCTTCCACAACCGTCCGATCGCGCACCAACGATCCAGATTCGCCACGCCGCCTTGAAAACAAGAAACCCCATCTTCGATCTCCACCGTTAGATGCATATCCGAGGGCCACCGTCGTGCCGCGTCGCCGCCTCATCGCGGCATGAGACGCCGACCGAGATGGACCCACACGCCGCCTCACCGCACGCTCATCGTGGCGCATGAGTCGCCGACAAGGCGACCCACTTGTCACCCGACTGTACGGTTCACCCGAAGTCGCCGACAAGACGGGCCCACTCGTCACCAGACGCGACGATTGGCGCTGCGGACGCCACCATCGACGTCATGCCGACGCCACGATGGGTCCCACTGTCGCCAGTGAGGACCGAAAGTCGCCGACGCCACGATGACGTCATCTCGACGCCATCATGGGAGCCGGTCGGTGACGTCGGCAAAGCCACGTGTCACTCTCGATGGCGACCGTGTCACAGATGACGCAATAATTGATTTTACTAAAAAGAAAATATTTATTTAATTCGGTATATTGATTTTAAATATATTTTGAAACTTCAAATGCTTATAACTTTTATGCTTTTAACTCCGATTTGAGTGATTCCAATTTCTATAAATTTGTAAAATTGTGATCTTTCTGTTTATGAATTTTAATTGAATTTTTGAGCACTTTTTGCCCACTGTTTATTTATTTTATTGTTTGTGTTTACGCTATGCTGTAGGCGTTGAAGTGCCCGAAGGTTTCGAGGGAGAGGTTCGACCCGTGAGCAAGCTCAGAGCCGTAATCAGTATTTTTGAAGGCAAGTTGTGTTTGATCATGTTGAACCTACTAGAGCAAATTATTTTGATTTAAACTATTGCATGCTAATTTGATAGAAATGATTTTGAATAAGTTTTTGGATTAGTTAAATGCCTAAGTTGTGTATGCCACCTTGTCATATATAATTGTAGGCCATGAATCTTTTGTCATCCTAGGATATGGATTAATAGTTGACTTTTATAATTTGCCAACATGGGTTGAGTAGACCAAGTAGTATGCTTAGCCACGCCACGTGGACGCTTTCATGATTTTGGAATACCAAAGTGAATCTTGACTTAATGAGATATTGAACATACTTTGTGAACGAGACATGTGTTATTGTTGATAATGGCACGTGGTGCAATGGTAAAGAACTGGGGTGGGAAAATGATTTAGGCCGAGGCATGTGGCAAGATTGTTTCGTGGGCCAAGAGTGGCAATCGGGCGGTCGAATTTGGTTTTATTGGTTTTTGATGTTAAAGTCATTTTTGGTTAGTCTTGCCTCGGTCAACTAAGGACTTAACCTTATGCAGCATTTGAATCGAGTCCTCATACGACCACAAGCTCCGTGAATGGGACGGGCTTAGGTGAGTAAACCGGGAAATCTATTCTTTGGTACTGTCGTGGTGGTGTGAGGCTTGAGAAGCGGATTGAGAACTCACATGGCACAAGAGGGGGGCCCTGGTGTGGTAACCAGTCCCTCCAAGGTTGAAACCTTAGCGGCAAGATCGAGTTTAGATGGAACTTTGGAAAGGCTTCGTTACGGTTATTTGCCTTGGTGGTATTTTGTATCTTGTGGGTAAAGTGTATAACCTCCGCAGAGTGTACAACCTATTCAATAGCCGTGTTTCACGGTATTGAGCATCGCTTCGTGATTACTGGCCAAGGGTTAGATTTTTATGAAAATGAATTGTTGATGGAAAAATGCTTGGGTTGGTAATGATGAACTTGACTTAGGATGGAAAAATGATTTACTGATTGAAATGTTTGTGAAAGTTATTATTCCTACTCTTTGCTTTTATGCTTTGCAATCTATTACTGTTTATCTTGAATGTCAGATCGCTCATGAACCATAGCCTATCCTTTGTACTAAGCCATGCATGTAGAATATTAGATTTGCATTCTCAGGCATGACTTGCCGAGTGCTCAAAGTACTCACCCCACAACAACACAACTTCGCTTGAAGAAGAAGCAACTCTCGTCAGAGGAGGAGTATCAGAGGAGCCGACAAACTAGGAGCGAGCCCATCATTTACTGTGGCAAATTGGTTGGCGCCACGAGTTTATTTTATTTCCGCTGCATTTGAATATTTTAATAAGTCTTCGCCCTGCGAGGCGTATCTTTGTAACTTGACCATAAGGTCAATCAAATAGGTTGAGTATTTAATTAAAGTACTTATTATTTCGTTGGATATGTCTGTGATATGTACCGATGTTGAAACTGTGTGCACTAGCGTGATCCTGGACTAGTGCTGAAACACAGAGGGTCCGGATTTGCAAATTCGGGTCCCGACAGAGGTGGTATCAGAGCCATACTGACTGTAGGACTGGCCCTTAGTTAGAATGGTCGTAGTGAGGATAAAACTATTTTCGAAAAAGCTAAAATGTGCCAAGATGATAATGCAATCCCGACTTACCCCTTCTCTCTTTTCATACCCCCTTGCTGAATTTATCACGTCTTCGCTTTGTTTTAAAATTTCTGAGTTTCACGTGAGTGTCCTTTGGCAGATGAGGATGATCCACTCTTTTGGTGAGCGCACTGGAGGGTACGCCGCGGAGCTTTGGCGTATGATGCAGCTGCTTGGAGGATATGACAGGCCGATCTACCGGGGGACTACTGTGGATCGGGCAGGACTGGATATTGCCTTGGATGTCACTATCACGGTTTACGCTCGGGATAGGGCGAGGGCGAGTCGTCGCATCCGCATCACCGCCAGGAGGTTGTCATTTGACGCTGGGATTCAGGAGACATCGCGTCTGGCGATGAGGCAGATTGCTCGTACCTACCCCAGGGAGTTGGATGGCACAGTGTTTCGTCACCACCCACGCAGAGACACTCGCACAACCGAGAGCCCATCGGGGGAGGAGGATGCCACGATCACCCACCTTGCCAGATATGTCATCGCTCAAGAGGATGTTATCGACGAGACAGTTCAGGAGCTGCAGAGGTCTCGTGATGAGTTCACACAGCTTAGGGCTCATCTGTTGCAGACTTGTGAGTACTTGGCCCACTCTATCCAGAGGATTGGGGAACTGGAGACAACAGACGGACGAGCCGGAGCTGCTGGAGCTACACCACCTGCACCTGAGGAGCCACAGCAGAGCCGCAGCGAGCCGAGCCAAGTGGAAGTGAAGTCGAGCCTGGAAGTGAAGTCTGAGCAAGTGGAAGTGAAGCCCGAGCCTGTGGAGGTCAAGCAGAACGAGAGGAGGTTGAGGCCGCTGCAGAGGAGCAGGAGGCGCCCTAGCCGAGGATCGCTGGGATAGGTTTGTACCCGCACCAAGACACCCGCGGTGTATCCACCAGAAGTTCCGTGGGGGTTGGCTCGAGGAGTGAGCGTTAGGATTAGCAGCTGAGACTCTGCGCTGAGTCGCGTCTTGGAATAAGAGTCACCCTTAGAGGCGTTTGACTCTCGAGTGTTAGCTCGGTTTGCTTCTTTCATGCTTGTGAGTGATCGGTATGTGTTGCAAGGCCTTTAGGCATTGTGAGCAACCATACCCAGATATTAATAAAGTAATAAAGTTAGATTTTGTGTTACACCTTCGCCCCCGCATAAGTACTCTATTACTTGTCTATTCTTATTTCCTCTCGTCTCTAAACTATGGCGCAATCGCAGATGGTGAACACTCGAGAAACCAAGGAGGAAATGGGAATGGTTCACGCCACCGAAACAACGATGGTGAAGGACAAGGACCTCAACCAAAGACCGCCAGATTGATATGCGTAACCTTGGAGCTTTTATTGCTGCCTGCAGACCAGTTAATGCATGCCATGATGCAGCAGATGCGAGAAAGTTATCGCTTGCCGCCGCCGCCCAAGTTAACCAGTTAACCCAAAGGCAGAGGCCACACTCGAGGTCGTCGAATTCATGAGGACACGACCGCCTACATTTTCTCGGAAATGCCAATCCATTGGAGGCGATGATTGGCCGAGGACGATAGAGAGAAAGTTGCACATTACCCGGTGTGAGGAAATGAGAGGGTACTCTATGCCTCTCATCACCTTGAAGGAACCGCAATTAATGGTGGGAAAACTATCATACGCTCATGAGCACCCGCGGGACATCGGTGGGAGGAGTTCACGATCGCTTCGGCGAGATCATGTGCCCAAGGCATAATGGAGCTGAAAAAGGAGGAGTTTAGGGCATCAAGCGGGGCAATCAATCGGTCCGAATATCTGAATAAGTTCACTCACCGCACGCCACGCACCGAGGATGTAGCAACGGATAAGGCGAGCAGGTCTCGATTCATGAAAGGATGAATTCAGGGCTGCAGTGGGACTCATAACCCACACTTTTCCCGATTTTCAGAGCTAGTGAACAAGGCGCCGATATTGGAGGACAAGCGCAAGGAGCCGGAGGACAATCGAAGCGCAGGATGGCACAACGAGGAGCACGCCGAGCGCAGCTGCTTGAGGGTTGCACCAAATCGTTCTTCAGATTTCAGCCAGAATGTGATGACGACGCCACCACCAGCACCAAGACCTGCCGGACAAAATTTGCGACACCAACACGGTTGGGAATGCAATGCGAGGAGCCAAGAATGACGCTAAACGTTGTTTTATCTGGTCACGAGCCGTGGCATTTTGCCACCATCGCCCTAAGAAGGAGGAGGAGGAGTGACACCGATTCGCTTCAATCTTGGAACCACTCCAACGAAGGCACCCGTCCAGAGCAAGTCGTGGAGTTACACAATCTGGAGCTGCACACGATCGTGGTAAGAGGCGAGTTAATCATGTCACCGCCGATGCAAAGATAAGAATACATCGGACGTCAGTCTTTGGGTAAGTTACTTGTCAACTCAAGACTGCTGCAGCTTTTATTTGATTCGAGCTTCGTGATTCGCTTATATCTCGGATTTTTGCTGTGAACAATGGGTTGAAAATGGTGAATCTTAGGCATGTATTGCTAGTACAATCCCCGGGATCAGAACTCCGATCTGATGTAGGATGTTCTGGGGTAAAGTTGCTTATAGATGGAACAGAGTTCCTAGCAAACTTAGTGGTGTTAGATACCTGCATCTCTAGATGTTATTTTGGGAATGGATGGTTGTCTAAGCACAAGGTTGTGTTAGACTGTGGACGAAGAGTCATATCAGTCGAGAGTCCTTGTGGGAGAAAAATAGAGTTTCAGGCAACTGCCGTTCGGGATGGACAGTTGATGGTCAATAGTGTGAAGGCCGTCAAGATAGAAGATATACGGTTGTCGAGAATACCGGATGTATTTCGGAGGATTTACAGGATGCCACCAGATAGGGACATAGAGTTTGTAATCGAGTTAGTAAGAGAACACCCGATAGCTAAGAGACCTTATCGGATGTCAACCGATGAGCTAGTGGAAATGAAGAAGCAGATAGAGGAGTTAATGGATAAGGGATTTATTAGACCAAGTTCGTCGCCATGGGGAGCACCGGTTCTATTTGTCAAGAAGAAGGACGGAGTTCTGGGATGTGTGTGGATTACCGAGCATTGATGAAGTCACTATAAAGAATAAGTATCCGCTACCCAGGATCGATGATCTGTTTGACCAGTTGAGAGGAGCCGGAGTTTTCTCCAAGATTGACTTACGATCAGGTTATCACCAGCTGAAGATTCGATCGGAGGATGTGCCGAAGACAGCATTTTCGTCAAGATATGGACATTACGAGTTCACAGTTATGTCTTTCGGTTTGACAAATGCACCTGCATATTTCATGAACATGATGAACAAGGTTTTCATGGAATACCTGGATAAGTTCGTTGTTGTGTTCATAGATGACATTCTAGTTTACTCCAAGAACCGGGAAGAGCATGCAGAACATCTGAGGCTAGTTCTGGAGAAGTTAAGGAACAGCAACTTTTCGCTAAGTTTAGCAAGTGTGATTTCTGGAAGAACAAGGTAGAATTTCTTGGACATGTGGTGACCGTGAGGAGTCGCAGATTGACCCAAGTAAGGTGGAAGCAAAGATGTTGCATTGGGAGCCACCCAAAACGGTGACTCAAATCCGTAGTTTCCTTGGAATGGCGGTTATTACCGCCGATTTATTGAAGGATTTTCAACGATTGCAGGCCTCTACGCAATTGTTGAAAAAGGAGAAGAAGTTTACATGGACGCGGAGTGTGAACGGAGTTTCCAGGAGTTGAAGAAACGATTGACATCGGCACCGGTGTTAGTTCTACCGATTTAGGCCGAGCTTTGATATATACCGTGATGCATCGCGCCAAGGAATAGGATGTGTTAATGCAATGTAAAGGTCGTTATGTATGCATCAAGGCGCTTGAGGTCGCATGAAGAGAACTATCCGACGATGATCTGGAATTAGCAACCGTGGTACACGCCTTAAAGTTATGGCGCACTATCCGATTGGAAACAGATGTGAAGTGTACACTGACCATAAGAGTCTTAAATATATATTTACACAATCGGATCTGAACATGAGGCAGAGAAGGTGGTTGGAATTAATTAAGGATCATAATCTGGGAATTCATTATCACCGTGGAAAGCCAATGTAGTGGTGATGCTTTAAGTCGGAAGAGCCACACAAAGGAGCATGTTGCTAGAAGCAAATCAGGTCGAGTTATGCAAGGAATTTCAGAAGCTGAAGCTGGAAGTTGTGCCTAAAGGATTTATAGCCGCTCTAGAAGTGAAGCCTACTCTGGAAGATCAGATTCGTGAAGGACAGAAAGATGATGCCAAGATTCAGAGAATTAAGTCCAAAATGGAGGAAGGCAAGGCGAAGGATTTCAAGCTGGATGAGCAAGGCACATTGTGGATCAAGAAGCGCATTTGCGTACCGCACAAGAAAGAACTGAAACAGCTGATTCTGGAGGAAGCTCATGATTCCAAGTACTCTATTCATCCAGAAGCGCTTAAGATGTATCAAGACCAAGGCAAGATTTTGGTGGCCAAGCATGAGGCGTGAAGTTGCAGAGCATGTTATGTTAGCGACATATGCCAAAGAGTCAAAGCAATGCATCGAGAGGCAGCGAGGTTGCTCTGACCATCGAAGATACCCGAGTGGAAATGGGAAGAAATCGGAATGGATTTCATTACGGTTTACCAAGGACCCGACAGGGTATGACTCCATATGGGTTATAGTGGACCGTTTGACAAAGGTTGCCCATTTCATCCCGGTGAAGACTACCTATTCGGGGGACCGTTTAGCAGAATTGTATATGTCAAGGATTGTATGTTTGCATGGAGTTCCAAGGAAAATTGTATCGGACAGAGGTACCCAGTTTACCTCAAGATTTTGGGATAAATTGCATGAGGCCCTAGGGACCCGCCTGAACTTCAGTACTGCATATCACCCACAGACAGATGGGCAAACGGAAAGAGTTAATCAGATACTGGAGGACATGTTGAGGGCATGTGCATTGGCTTATACAACTTCGTGGGATAAGTGTTTGCCATATGCCGAGTTCAGCTACAATAATAGTTATCAGGCCAGTTTGCGGATGTCGCCATTTGAAGCGCTATATGGAAGACCCTGTCGAACGCCGTTGAATTGGAATGAGACCGGAGAGCGTCATATGTTCGGGCCGGACGTTCTACGAGAAGCTGAAGAGCAGATAGCCATGATCAGAGAAAGGTTGAAAATAGCACAATCAAGACAGAAGAGTTATGCCGATAATCGCCGCAGGGATTTAAGCTTTGAACCTGAAGATTTTGTGTATCTCAGGGTTACACCACTCAGAGGAGTTAAGAGGTTCCACACTAAAGGGAAGTTAGCACCAAGATATGTTGGTCCGTTCAAGATCCTAAGTCGTAGAGGTGAAGTAGCGATCGCTTGGAGTTACCGCATCTTTAACAGAGTGCATGATGTGTTCCATGTGTCACAATTAAAGAAATGTCTCCGAGTGCGGAAGAGCAGATGCGATTAGAATCACGAGTGCAGAAGGATTTGACTTATAAAGAGTACCCCAGAAAGATCTTGGACACGATGGATCGAGAAACGAGAAATAAATCGACCCGCTTCGCAGAGTCCAAAGGAGTAACCATTCCGAGAGCGAAGCAACTTGGGAGCGTGAAGAAGACTCAAGAAGGAATTCTCAACCTATTCCTTAGTCACTACAATCTCGGGTCGAGATTCCGTTAAGGGGGAGGTTTGTAACACCCCAATTTTTGCTTTTCTTGCATTTTATTGGTATTTTGAATTTTTGGGAATTTTTGGAATTTATTTGGATTTATTGGAATTATTTGAATTTATTTTGAATTAAACCATTTATCAAATTAATTAAATAATGGAAAAGTTAAAATAAAGTTTTGCTGAAAATATTTTATTTGAGTCACAAATGTCCTAAAATATTTATGAGAATTTTTCCAGAATTTTCCTGATATTTTTAAGGCCCCAAATAAATTATTTCAATTTCGGGAATTATTTTAAATCGAAAAAGAATTAAAAATTCCGATGAATAGTGTTGGGCCGAGTACTGTGCGGCCCGTCCGGGAAAACCCTAACGCGGTGGCCGCTCGATTCCATCCGACGGCTCTCATCGCCACGCCACCTGCCGAATCCTCACCGGATTCCGGCCGCCGCCAGTGTGGGCCTCGGTCTCGCGCCACGGACGCCGAGGGGCTATTTAAGGCGCCGCCACCCGTGCGTGCTCCTCACCTCGCGCCAAGACCCATCCGAGACGCCACGCCGCCCGAGACGCCACCGCCGCCGCAAGAGCTCGCCAAGTTCGAAGCTTTCGCGCGAAGTTCTTGCGCTGCGTTTAAATGCGCCGGCCACTCTCGCCGTCGCCGTGCCATCCTCGAACTCACCTTGTCAAGCCGCTGCCGGAAGCATTACCGCGACGCCGCCGGAGGAACCTCTGCGCCGCGCAGACGCGTCATCGCTCCGCTCGTCTCCGGCAAGCCGCCGCTTCCATCACCGCCGCCCGAAGCTTCCACATACCGTCCGATCGCGCACCAACGATCCAGATCTCGCCACGCCGCTTTGAAAACAAGAACCCCATCTTCGATCTCCACCGTTAGATGCATATCCGAGGGCCACCGCCGTGCCACGCCGCCTCATCGCATGAGACGCCACCGATGGACCCACACGCCGCCTCACCGCGACGCTCATCAGGCGCATGAGTCGCCGACAAGGCGACCCATTCGCACGCAGACTGCGGCACGGTTCACCCGAAGTCGCCGACAAAGACGGGCCCACTCGCCACCGACACGCAGGCGCTGCGGACGCCATGCCGACGCCACGATGGGTCCCACTGCCGCTGTGAGACCGAGTCGTGCCGACGCCACGATGACGCATGCCGACGCCATCACGGAGCCGGTCGTACGACGCCAAGAAAGCCACGGTTACTCTCGATGGCGACATCGTGTCACAGATGATTTAATAATTGATTTTACTTAAAAAAGAAAATATTTATTTAATTCGGTATATTGATTTTAAATATATTTTGAAACTTCAAATGCTTATAACTTTATGCTTTTAACTCCGATTTGAGTGATTCCAATTTCTATAAATTTGTAAAATTGTGATCTTTCTGTTTATGAATTTTAATTGAATTTTTGAGCACTTTTGCCCACTGTTTATTTATTTTATTGTTTGTGTTTACGCTATGCCAGACGTTGAAGTGCCCGGTTTCGAGGGAGAGGTTCGACCCAGAGCAAGCTCAGAGCCGTAATCAGACTTTTTGAAGGCAAGTTGTGTTTGATCATGTTGAGTCCTCTCTAGGAGGGTTTGCGGATGCTTGGCTGCTTTTGAGAACCCCCATGACTTACGCCACGCGGATCACGACTCCACGCTATGTGACCGACGCTCGCCAGACCTTTGTTACCATTTCTCGCATGACTTTCATCTGTTTCTTCAAATTCGACTTCCCTTCAGGCATTCGGTCTTCTATTTCTCGTTAACGCTCATTCAACCGTTTTGTCTCGGATTTCTTTGGTCGCTTGTACATATAGGCATCCTCTCGAATGTTGCTTGCAGCACCAAGCCAACGCCTCGTGCGACTCGTGGTGCTCCCTATTACCCAAGGCACGTGTTAGCTCATCGCCCTCCCTTCTTGAAGGAAGGAGTCCTCAATAGCTTCGAGTGGGCATCCGCGATCTTCCTCGAGATTTCTCGTCTTTTTCGCTTCGCTTAAGCCGCCATCATCCGACAGAGTAGCTCCTCGCAGCGCCTAGTGCTTCGATCTTGGGGCCATGTGAGACGCTAGAATAACTCCACCAAGTGTTAGCCGTTCTTCCGTGCATCCCACTTGGGTAAATGTTCTTGTCCGAATTTGTTTTGTTCTCACGGGTCGATAGCCCGGGCTTCATCAGATTTCTTATATTGCTTGAATTCATCCCAAAATTGTCGCAACCTCCTGAATCTATTAAAATCAAGGCTTGATCCTTCTTGACGCATTCTTATTCACTTTGTCTTCCGGCTTCTTCCATGCGCTCCCATAACGCTTAGTGCATGTTTCGCAATCTCCAACCGATCTTCGGGAACCGAAAGTTCATTGTCAACTCGTCTCCACAATGTTTCCTTGATGTCATCGGGAACATACGATGAGAATCGCTACCGACGTGTCCATGATCTGTAGATGATGGGCACATTGTTCTAGCCAGACCCCGTGATGTCGTCCGATATGGCCCAAGCAATGACGCTGGTATAGCTGGTTCTCCGATCGCACTAAGCTCAACTATCACCTTTCGCTCAATTGCAGGCGCATCTTCGGGACCTCGTCCGCGACGCTGGCTCGGTGCACTAGATGTCCGACCGTGATTTTGATTGTTTCATTAGTCGCTTGGCTCTCGCTCTAATTTCATCGGAAGCATATCATACTAAATAATCCTAGTAAAGACTTACCTCATGTACATTTGTTGCCTCGACTTGTTCCGTGTTGAGGAACTCCGTCAGCTTCGCTCTATGCTTTGGTCCATAGGCTCAGCGCTATCCGGCACTTGTCCATTGTGAGAGGCCATGTATGGCAAGTTTTCTAGAATTTTAAATTAACAAAATCATGAGATGAATCTTCGCATATATATCAATGTAGTGCATATATAAGGCGTAATCACCATTTTGTCATGCGTTAGATAATACTGTAACATACATATATATTAATAGTCTAAATTTCAAAATCTTAATCGCGTGGATCGATTCTACGGCAACCTACTTTTGTGGACAGAGGGAGCAGGTAACAAAGAACATATACAATTTCACATATACTTACACATGATACATATACAATTGACAATTCACATATACTTATACAGATCACATATACTTACACATGCTACATATACAATTGACAATTCACATATACTTATACAGATCACATATACTTACACATGATACATATACAATTGACAATTCACATATACTTATACTGCATCACATATACTTACACATGATACATATACAATTGATAATTATATATATTATTTGTTTCATTTAAATGAGCCATCAGCTTCCACTTCATCGTATGCCTCTCCGCGCCCATGCTTTTGTTATCAAATCGCATAGACATTCTCGGCCAAGACTTAACGCCGATGGACTCACCACGGCCGCAACGATCGCTATGCTGTCGCCGTTATGAGCCCATCACGACATTAGGTGCCGATCACCGGAGAAGGTTCTATCTCGACGGACAAAGGCATGGCTGCCAGAGAGCATACGATACACTGGGTGAAGAAGGCCACGAGGTGACGTGCTTGGTTGATATGAACCGATCGCTCGCTTTTTGGTGTAATAGACTACTAACATTCTAGTTGTGGATTTATAACCTTATTTCATTTTTTGAAAATCATATTAGTGTGGAATAAGAATGATTCATTATTTTTATTGAGCAATAAGCAATAATATTCTAAAGAATATATGAGTTGGGCCCTCGTCTCTTGGGCGCTCGCCGATTTAATTTGTGACAACCTTACCTTATTGAAAATAAACAATATTTCAATACTTTAATGCATAAGAGAGTAATTAATTAAGCTACTGACAGGATAATGGAAATAAGCTTGTCGACATAGGATTGAACTAAACAGAGACAACAAGCTTATACAATTTCAACAGATAGCAAGATACTTATGGCAATAGATCACATAAAGACAACATTATGTCATTCATATGGAGGTAATTACGTATGATTGTTCTCAGATTTTTGGGTTTGAATGAAGATTAGAACCTTCATCTCATCACCAGATGGGCAAAACAATTAATTGAGTAAATAAGGCCTTAAATCATCACAGAGCAATAGCATCGGCCAACCCTACAATCATCACAGAGCAATAACATCGAGAACCCAAGAATCATCGATTGTCAATGCATGTTAGTCTACCAACTTAAGGCCTTATTTACAGAACAATTGTCAATATCATCGAGAACCCTAGAATCATCACAGAGCAATAGCATCGGCCAACCCTAGAATCATCACAGAGCAACATCACAGAGCAATAACATCGAGAACCCTAGAATCATCACAGAGCAATAGCATCGGCCAACCCTAGAATCATCACAGAGCAAGGCATTGACCAACCGTATAATCATCACAGAGCAACATCACAGAGCAATAACATCGAGAACCCTAGAATCATCACAGAGCAACATTACCGGCGCGGGGAGGGGTCGAAGGAGGGAGGAGGCACCGCAGGGAGGGCCGGCGCGTGGAGGGGTCGCCGGAGGGAGGGCCGGCGCGGGGAGGGGTCGACGGCGGCTAGGGCGCAGAGAAGAACTCCAAACAAATTGCGAAATGGCTAAGTGCGGGAAATGGCTAAGTGCGGGAGTGAAAACGTATATATAGGGAGGATTATTACTGCCGGTTCAAAGAAGTGAACCGGCAGTGATATATTATCTCTGCCGGCTTGTTATAGAACCGGCAGTAATAGTGCAACACAACATCATTGCGGTTATAAATGCCGGTAGTAATATTACATATTAAATATTGGGTCATAAGCTCATTGAACCGCAGCGATAATGTATTTTTAGTGCTTGCGCTTATGACCCAAGCAAAGGATATAATATTACTACCGGTCATTTATGAACCCAGCAAGTGATGTTGTAATAGTAGTGCCCGTGATGTTCCATTGTAGTGCGCGTGATATATATCTATTACTGCCGGTTGCAGACTATGACGTGGCACTGATGTGTTCTATTAGTGTCTGTTCTCGTTTGTCAACCCAAGATCGATGTTCCTTTGCTGCATTGTGGCGTAAGTGGCGCGATGGCAAATCTTTGCCATGGCAAGGACTTATGACAAGGAAAATTGGCACACCTGCTTTTAGCCCAACCAAATAAGAGCTATTTAGGGCTTCATACAAATTGCTAATTTATTTGTAAAAACACCAAATATAAACATTGGAATTTTCCTTTTTGTTTTATTTAAAATTTGATTAATTAGGAATAATCAATAAAAACTTGCTCTTACAATCTCATGTTCATCCATTGGACATTTACTATTTCTGATTGACTATAATAATCAATACTCCATAAATTTCAAAATGAAGCATGTCCTTCGTACAAAATGTTTATATCACAAATTGAAGCTTGACCTTCATACAAAATAAATCATATCCTTAATTACACAGCTAAGTTACAATCCGACCTTCGTTATGATTGCGGCGTATGTATGTAGCTTCCTCTATGTCTTCCATGAGACCTAGGTCGATGTTCTCACCGAAAGGAGGAAGCTCATCAAACTGGTTATAGTCTTCCTCGTCGACTACATTCTCAACTCCCACAATCCTTCTTTTTGATTGAAGAACCACGTATGCTCCTTGTCACCGGATCCCTCACAAAGAAAATTTGTGTAACGGCATTAGCAAGTACAAATGGTTCTTCTCAGATCCGACGTGTTTGAAGTCCACGGTAGTGATCTGCATTTGTCGATGTTCACGCCCCTAGGTAGCCCCGACCCATCGGCACCGAAAAGAGGGGACCTTCAAAGGCCCATAGTCAAGCTCCCAAATCTCTTCTATGAATCCGTGTACGTCAGATATTGCCATTCTTTGTCATAAGCATCTATACGGACCCATTGTTTTGGTTGGTGCTCTTGTTATCTTGTGCTCTCGTATAAAATGTATACCCATTGATGTCGATCCTTCAAATGTCAAAATTGTATATGATGGTCCCTTAGCGGCGTTCTCAATTGAGCGCACTCGCTTATGTATGCATCATGTATCTAAGCAACCAATCTCCAAAGTTATCTCTATGTCTCTCATGATCCAAACCTCGACTTACATGGGTTTTGTCTTCGTAGCATGTTCTTGTGCATGTCAACATACGGGCCGCTACAATTGATTGGTGCAGAATCAGAAATGTGCTTGCGTGAATGAAGCACGATCATTTGTACGGATCGATTTTCGACCTAGTGTCCCTTTCCTTGTAGCCTCCCTTCATGGCGAGATACAAGGCACACCAATCGGTTTGAGATCCATGTAATCGATGCGTAACCCGATGACCTCCTCGGTTCCCCAACCTTCAACAATGCACCCTTCCTACCGATGTCGACACGAACATATTTCTTCATAACCCCATGAACCTCTCGAAGGGTACATCCGATGTAGAAACACATGGCCAAGAAATCAGATCTCTTTCATAATATGAACAATGAGATGGACCATAATATCGAAGAAGGATGGAGGAAGAACATCTCAAGCCGGCATAGAGTGTGGATCATGTCTTCTGCAGCTTATCCAGCTTCAACGGGTCGATGACCTTCGTGAAATCGCGTTGAAGAATGAACACAACTTTATAATTGGGTCTCGTGATTTTCTCCGCGTAACACCCCTAATTGCTACAGAAGCATCGTGTCATCATCTCGTGGCAATCATGAGACTTCATACCAACTAATTTCAAGTCTTTCATTGAGACTAGCCTCTTTAGGTTGGCAGAATAATCGGACGGAACTTTGACTCCGTGCAAGCACTCACACACGCTAATTTTCTCAATCTTGCTTAAAGTGTAGCAAGTCGGGAAGGTACTTTTTTCCTTGACCCAGTCTTCATGATGCAGACTCCTTCACGAAGTTTCATATCTTTCGAGTCCATCCGTGCCTTGAGTGTATCTTTTGTTTTGCGGTATGTCTAGTAAAATACCAAGCAAGTCGTCACACACGTTCTTCTCTATATGCATGACATCGATAGCATGTCGAACATCCAAGTGCTGCCAATAAGGTAGGTCCATAACATCGATCTCTTTTTCCACAAAGGAGTCAGATCACCGAACTCGGGGACCGATGTATTCGGCTCCCTTTCCAGGATAATTTTAATATCCTTTACGGTAGTAAATATCTCTTTGCCGTTCTATGATGTTTGAGTGAAGCGATCTCCTTTGTACCGTCAAAAGCTCTCTTGTTGTTGCGATACGGTGGTCCTTGCGAAGGAACCCACGATGCCGCATGTAACACATTTTTCGACGAAGATTTCAGCCATTGGCTCCTCAGATCACCCATGCAATGCACGATCCATTGAATCCTTTTATAGTCTAGCCGAAAGATTGCCAAGAGCAGGTAATCATTGATGGTTACAAACAACAACGCCCGTAGCATGAAGTTCTCTCTTCGTACTCATCCCATACCCAGACAACCGTCGCTCCACAATACCGTAAGATCTTCAACCAAAGGGTTTGAGGAACACATCAATATCGTTGCCGGTTGCCTCGGCCCTTGGATCAAGAACGGCATCATAATGTACTTCCGCTTCATGCAAAGGCAAGGAGGAAGGTTGTACATACATAAAGTCACCGGCCAAGTGCTATGACGACTACTCATGTTGCGAAAGGGTTCATCCCATCCGCATCGAGTCCGAACCTTATATTCCTCATATCATATGCAAAGTGTTTCTTGTATTTTCTATCGATATTCCTCCACCGCTTGAGTCGGCAGGTGTCTAAGCATTCCATCCTTCTTACGCTCTTCGGCATGCCATCGCAGCAATTGAGCATGCATTTTGTTCGCAAGCAGACGCTTCAGACGGGGGATTATAGGGAAATACTACACCACCTTGGCTGGAGGTCTTTTCTTCTTACATCGCCTCGATATCGTCATCGCCGCTTATACCGAGATGCCTTGCAAACGGGACATGCATCCAAATTTGCAAACTCATTGCGATACAATATGCAATCGTTTGGACATGCGTGTATTTTCAGACTTCCGATCCCAACGGCAAACAACTCGCTTAGTCCCAACAGACAAACAACTCGCTATTCGCACGTGGTTCTTTGGCAACACGTTACCCTCCGAAGGACATCTCTAAAGAAACCTAATGACTCTGAGAAACTCTTGTTGGACCAACCATTGCTTGCCTTCAATCGCAGCGTAAGCACAACATGCGACTTTTTGAACTCCTCTTTGCGTACTGGGTACAAGGGTGTTGTAGAATCCTCTACCATACGTTGAAACTTCGAAAATCCCTTTCACTCGTGAGGTCCTCCTCCCCATCGTGCAACATCTGTTCTAGATCATCTTCATGGTTATCGATGAATGTCTCTTCATGGGTGTCGATGAACGTATTTTCCACCGCGGTTGAGTCGTTGTCTTCATCATCATCAATCAGATGCCCTTCATGCACAATCTCATCTTCACCATGCTCGGTCCAACAGGTATAGGCAGGCTTGAAACCCCTTCGAAGCAAGTGTGCACACATCACCTCAAGGTTCGAAAATTGCTTCTCATTCTTGCAATCGATGCACGGGCAACAAATATAGTCCATCAGCTTATTTGACTTGTACGCCGCAGCCACGCTCAGAAAACTAGTCACACCGTTAAAGTACTCTCTATCGCGATGGTCCGCTTCATACATCCATCTTCGATCCATCTACAAATATTTACAACAAATAAAATCTCAGTAAATCAATAAGTGCTCACAAATTGTTTTATACATTTAATTTGTTATCACTACTACAGCGGGGCTTATATCAGATGCACGATCACAGATGGTTCTGGAAAACCGTCTATGATATGGAACATCACAGACGGTTATGTACTCAAACCGTACCATTTATATATCACAGACGGTTTTATATTACAGCCGTCTGTGATGCAAGAAATATCACAGACGGTTTCTAAATATAACCGTCTGTGATGGCTCTGATGCTCATTACAGACGGTTTCTAATTAATCTAGAAATTTTCATTACTTATAAATCTATATCCAAATCTCGATTGTAAAACCAATTAAATAATTGCTATTAGTTATATATAATGGTTCGTCCAACAAATTTGAGTACTATTGTCTCCTCTTCTCTTATTTCAGTACTATTTTATCAAGGAGTATTGGATGAGGAACATAATTCTTTTATGCATGGCCTTTTTACATCAATTATATACCTTTTCATCCATTGGACAATTACTTTTTTTGAATGATTATAATAATCAATACTCCATACATTACAAATTGAAGCATGTCCTTCGTACAAAATGTTTATATTACAAATTGAAGCTTGACCTTCATACAAAATAAAGCATATCTTTAATTATACAACTAAGTTACGATCCGACCTTCATGTTTATCGATGAACGCTTTGGCACGGCACGTGGTTGCTATTAGTTATATATAAATCTATATCCAAATCTCGATTGTAAAATCAATTAAATAATTGCTATTAGTTATATATAATGGTCCGTCCACAAATTTACATTACTTACGTATATTAAATTAACATACACGAAATAAAGAAGCAGCTTTTAAGTATTTAGATTAAACAATAGTTAATTATGAAGTGCTACCACATTTAAATTCAATCAACTTATTAAATGCAATCACTATACATATAAAAGTTGGTAATTTCAAATCTAAACTCCAGATTACAAATCTAATTGTGTTATCCAACTAAACAAGATATGAACCTCGGATCGGTTAGAAACGATAAATTACACCAAATTTGAGAGCAAAATTGCCCCTCTCCACCCCAATCGAGGAAGAACAGAGCTCCTCTCTGTTCTGGACAGCTTGGGGAAGGGAGCCAGGGTATATATAGTGCCATATTATCACTGCCGGTTTATTCTCTTGAACCGGCAGTAATATATCACTACCGGTTCTATCTCAAAAACCAGCAGTGATATGGCTGCCTTTTCCTGCGCAATTCACTTTATCACTGCCGGTTACACTGTTGAACCGACACTAATACTTTCACTGCCGGTTCTTTATCTAAAACCGGCAGTGATATTGAGTCGTTTCCCACCCAAATTATGACTATATGTAATTATGGACTACAAATGTTCTGCGAGAGATAAATAACAAATGTTTAATATGTTCTCTTTTTTATCTAATTATGCTTTGATATGTTCTGTATCTTAACTAATTTTGGGTAATATCACTGCCGGTTCTGGAGTAAAATTGGCAGTGAAAATTGTCTTATCACTGCCAGTTAAAAAATAAAACGGCAATGATAAATCACTACGGTTTTTATATAAACCGGCAAGGATATCTTCTTATCATGTCGGGTCTTCTAAACCCGCAATGATATTGCCTCCATTAAATCCCGAAAATTTTACTATTCTTATCGCTGCCGGTTGAAATTAGAACGGCGGTGATAGTATTATCAATGCCGCTTGCGCCCTAACCGAGCGAGTGATGGGGCGTCCGCGATGAAGCGATCGTAGTAGTGCATGGGACTATGCGATTACATATTATTCATGCTTAGCCATGTTTTAGAATCAACAAGACAAATGATCGATCAAAAGTTGTTTCCTGAAAATGTTGGAAATGTCACTGCTGTTGGTTGCTGGTATTTTGATTAAAAACCCAAAATAAAACTACGGTTTTAACATGGGCGATTATTGGTAATAGCCAGGTGTGCAAAGTGATGGGGAAGGGGATGCCCGAACTTCCGTCAGGTGGAGGATAAGTCGATTAGGCGGCGCGAGACACACACGATCCGGCTTCTTGATCGGCACGATCAAAACCTCGCAATCGCAGCACCACGCGTCCTCGGTTTATCAGCCGCGCTGCCGGCTGACCTCGCCACGACGGCTAATCCTGCCAATGAATCGAGAACACAAGCAAGAACAAGAAAGATGCAACTGAATTTGCAATTGAGGATGAAACTCACGAGTTGGGGTCTCACAAACCGATGAACGGCGACACTGTTCAAAGACAGAATTAATCTAAGCAAAACCCGCCTCAAACCTTAGCAGTGGCTACTGATTATAAGGTCTAAGAGACATCCTAGATACCCTATACGCGTCCGTGAGGGACTCCAACACGATACATGGGCCAACGGCCCAAATTGGTGATGCAGCACCCTGGGACAGATTCTGTCTGCCAGCTTGAAATGTTAATTTCTGTCGACTCTGAAGTCCAAATGACCTGAAACCAGTGCTATTGGAAAGTTTATCTCCTTAGCTTTCGAGGCATATGTGGATCATCAAAATCGGAGCCCGTTTGTGGTCTGGGCGATGATTTTAGTGAACGCTGCTCCTGGTGGCCGAGGTAGTCGACTCCGAGATGAATTGAACCTCCAACTTGACTTGGACACCCTCCTTGCCTCCCTCCTGGTCCTTGCTGGTTTCCAAGGCCTTCATGGTCCTCTCCAAAGTTCATAAGTACAAGATAATCAATAATATCATTAGGTAGCATACCATCCTCACAAGTATATGCACGGGCACTTAGGAACGAGCTCACCTGTTGATTCAATTGCCGTGCTCGTGCTCTTGTGATGGGTCTTTGCATCACAACTGGAGGAGGCTCGGTCGTATGCATAGTAGTGATGTCCTCATCATCCTCCCCCTCTTGAAGTGGAGTTGTCCTCGACTCAAGCTCATCTTCTTTTCCCATGAACGGTTTCAAATCTGCAATGTTAAATGTGGGACTAACCCCAAATTCGGGCGGCAACTCAAGTTTTTATGCATTATCATTTATTTTCTCAAGTATCTTGAAAGGACCATCAGCTCTAGGCATTAATTTAGACTTTCTCAATTCTGGAAAACGATCCTTTCGCAAGTGTAACCATACTAAATCACCGGTTCAAGTTTTACTTCCTTTCTACCTTTACTTCCCTTGATCCTATACCTTTCATTCATCATTTCAATATTTTCTTTAGTCTTTTCATGCAATTTCAGAATAAATTCAGCACGTTCCTTAGCATCAAGATTAACTCGCTCACTAGTAGGTAAAGGTAGTAGATCAATAGGAGCACGGGATTGAAGCCATACACTACCGAAAAGGACTTACCTTGGTGGTGGAATGTACCGCCCTATTATAAGCTTTAACTCAACATGCGGCAAACACTCTTCCCACATCTTCAAATTCTTCTTCAAAACAGCCCTCAACATAGTGGATAATGTACGATTTACTACCTCGGTTTGGCCGTCGGTTTGGGGATGACATGTTGTTGAAAACAGCAGCTTGGTCCCCAATTTATTCCATAGAGTTCTCCAAAAGTGGCTCAAAAACTTAGCGCCACGATCTGAAACAATAGTAGAAGGCATACCATGCAAGTTTAACGATTTCTTGAAAGAAAAGGTTAGCAATATGAACAGCATCGTTGCTCTTATGACAAGGAATAAAGTGAGCCATCTTCGAAAATCTATCAACCACCACAAAAATACTATCCCTCCCCCTCTTGGTCCTAGGCAGTCCTAAAACAAAGTCCATAGATATATCCTCCCATGGAGTGCTAGGAACAGGAAGAGGCATATATAAACCATGTGGATTCAATCGTGACTTAGCCTTTTGACATGTAGTGCAGCGGGATACAAACCTCTCAATGTCTCGCCTCATCTTCGCCAAAAGAAGGTGGGCGGACAGCACGGCCTCCGTCTTCTTGGCACCAAAATGACCCATCAAACCTCCTCCATGGGCCTCCTGTATCAAAAGAAAACGAACGGATCCAACTGGAATACATAGGCGGTTAGCTCTAAACACAAATCCATCGTTTAGCACATATTTGTCCCATGTTCTTCCCTCTTTGCAATGCAGCAAGACATCTTTAAAGTCATCATCATGAGCATATTGTTCTTTAATTGATTCCAATCCAAATATACGACAATCAAGTTGGGACAACATGGTATATCTCCTAGACAAGGCATCAACAATCACATTATCCTTCCCTTTCTTGTGTTTGATAACATAAGGAAAAGATTCAATAAATTCAACCCATTTAGCATGTCTACGATTCAGTTTCACTTGACTGCGAATATGTTTTAGCGACTCATGATCAGAATGAATAACAAATTCTTTGGGCCAAAGATAATGTTGCCACGTTTCTAAGGATCGCACAAGAGCATACAATTCTTTATCATATCGTGGAATAATTCAAGACAGACCACTCAATTTTTCGCTAAAGTAAGCAAATGTGTTTGCTGTCTTGCATCAAAACACCACCAATTCCAACCCCACTAGCATCACATTCAAGCTCAAAGGTCTTATTAAAATCGGAAGTTGAAGTAAAGGTGCATCGAGAAGTTTATCTTTCAAAAGATTGAAGGCATTCTCCGTGCTTGCCCCCAATGGAACGCAACTCCTTCTTCGTCAACTCGCTCAATGGGGCTACAATGGTGCTGAAATCCTTCACAAAGCGGCGATAAAATCCCGCAAGTCCGTGGAAGCTCCGCACTTGTGAAATCGACGTATGCTGGCCAACTCTAATCGCGTGCACCTTGGCTTCATCAACCTCAATTCCTGCGTAGTCACAACATAGCCAAGAAACGATACTCGTTCGGTTGCAAAAAGTGCACTTCTCAAGGTTACCAAATAAGCGGCAAAGACGCAAAGCATCAAAAAAGCACGAGATGATCAAGATGTTCATGTAATGACTTGCTGTAAATCAATATATCATCAAAATAAACCACCACAAATTTCCTAATGAAAGCTCAGAAACCTCGTTCATTAAGCGCATGAAGGTGCTCGGTGCATTAGTTAAACCAAAAGGCATGACTAACCACTCATACAATCCAAACTTGGTTTTAAAAGTCTGTTTTCCATTCATCTCCCAATTTCATTCTTATTTGGTGGTATCCACTACATAAGTCAACCTTAGAGAAAATTATAGAACCACTTAACTCATCAAGCATGTCGTCTAGCCTAGGAATAGGATGACGGTACCTTATTGTGATATTGTTAATGGCTCTACAATCTACGCACATGCACCAACCGCCATCTTTCTTAGGAACCAAAATAACAGAACAAAGACAAGGACTAAGGCTCTCACGACATACCCGGGGTCCAAAAGATCTTGGACTTGGCGCTGAATCTCCTTAGTCTCCTCGGGGTTGGTCCTATAAGCGGCTCGGTTTGGCAAACTCGCTCCTGTATCAAATCAATTTGGTGCTCAATCCCTCGTATGGGTGGGAGTCTTGGAGGTATCTCGGCAGAAAAACATCCACATACTCTGCAAAAGGTTAGTGACAAGAGGAGGCAAAATCATTTGGCAGATCATCCAATGAAAACAAAGCATCTTTGCATAGCACAGCATAGCACAACATAGCACAAAGCATCATTACTAATTGCAGCAAGATCAGATTTTGTAGCAAGCAAGACGGGATTCCTCAATTTAATTTGGTTGGCTACATGCTGAATTTCAGATTTTTCATCAATGGGTTTCTTGTCATTAGCAATCCGCTCCCTATCAGATTTAACAATTTCAGCGGGGGTCAAAGGTAGAAGTGTAATTTTCTTTCCCTTATGCAAAAAAGTGTATTTATTACTTCTACCGTGGTGAAGTGCATCGATGTCATATTCCATAGGCGACCCAATAAAAGAGAGCACGCTTGCATCGGCACCACATCACAATCAAAATCGAATAGGAACTAATGGAAAAATGAACCCGAACTATTTGTGTTACCTTAGTTTTGCCGGAATCATTCACCCTTGAATGTGATATGGATGTGGATGGGCGTGTGGTCAAGCCAAGCTTCTTGACCAAGTCTGTCTCGACCAAGTTGTTGCAATTCCGGAGTCAATGATCACGCGGCTCGTCGGTTGTTGATGACGAAGAAAATCTGGAACAAGTTGTGGCGTATTCTTTGCTACTCGGCTTGCTCCATTTGTGCGCTAAGGACACGTTGGACAATGATGGCCCCAGACGCAGCGGTATCCTCGGCGCCAAAGGTGGCATCATCATCAACCACGCCGCCGTCCACCCGGTGTCGCCGATCTCATCCTCAACATCGGAGGCGCTGATGTAACCTCCGTCGTCGGTGGTGATGTATGTCCGGTGGGGCATTCTCTTGAGCGTGGCCAATCCTTGGCACTTGTGGCGCATTTTTCCGTCGATGTACGGCCCGTGGAAGCGACGGAGGAGGAGCTCTTGGCGGTGTTGGCGGGTCGAATTGGTGTTGTCCGTGGCACGCGCGGCGGTGCTTGTCGATGCTCGTCGTGTGCTCGTCGAAGGTGGCGGTGCAGTTGGTCGGAAGGTGGAAGAAGGCACCGTCTTCGCTTGTCCCGTAGTCGTCGAGGCGTGAAGGTTTGCCGACGTTGCTCTGCTCTTAGAATGGCGCCCTCGCAACTCCTTCTCTGCTAACATAGCAAGTTGAAACAAGCGATTGACGATTGTATATTCTTTATAATCAATAATATCCTGAATTTACGGGCGCAACCCACCGTAAAACGAGCAATTTTATCCTCGGGTTCCTCTACTACCCCACAACGTAACATACCCTTTTGAAGCTCTTGGTAATATTCTTGAACAATCATACTACCTTGATCTCATCGTTGCAATCTCTTGCGCATATCACGTTGGTAGGAAGGAGGAACAAATCTATTACGATAGCATCTTTTAATCTCGCCCAAGAATCGGGTTGTAGCGGGCATTTACTAGTTCATTCCACAGATTATAGCAAAATCTTTAAATTCACTAGTGGCTTGTCTAACTCTATGAATCTAAAGAACTAGATGGAATTAAATTTTGCTCGACCGTCATCTCCCAATCTAAGTAAGCATCGGCATCATTAGCTCCCGAAAAGGAAGGATGGTGAATTTTACCTTAGCGAAAGGATCATCATTGCGGTTCTGGTTATTACCTCCCATACCATGATGGTTGCGGTGAAGACGGTCATGCAGACGGGCGTCTCGTTGAGCAACACGTTCCCTGGTGGCACGTTGCTGCTCATCTTCATCTTCCTCAAAATCTCCATCCTCATCTTGGTCGTTGTTGCTGTTGTTGACGGATGCACCACCATCAATGGTCGCTGGAGGGCGTTTGTCGACGGCATCCATCCTCTCGGTGAGGGTGGAAACTCGTCGATCAATGCTCTCAAGGGTCTTGTTCGTTGTCGTGGCATGCTCCTTGAACATCATTTTTATCTCGTCGGCAAAGATGGTCGATAACTCTGAATGAAGGACACAGTCATTGATGGTAACCTCACCATCCTCGTTCCTACCCTTCTTACCACCTGCCATGATTAGCACAGAAAAAGGGCAGAAGGAAAAACAAGCACAAGTATTATGAGTCCTATGAACTACTAGGTGGGATCTCACGCTCTCAAGCAATCTTACCAAGTTCTTACCCGGTTCTTACCAACACAGCGAGGGACGGTGCAACCGGCGGTACGTTCGTGACAATCGTGAGGGCGTGATGAAGCGATTGCAAGGGTCAAAAACTGTCCGATCGAGAAGGATGTATTTGTGGAGTCAGGAAGGTTATATGTATGGAGTGGCACACAATTCAAGAATGAGATAGTAACGCTGAATAAATGTCCAAAAGCACTTTGCCCTAGTTCTTTGGTATAAACGTGTCCTTATTCTAGCCATGACGAGAAAACAAGGAAGGTATAGAGACAAGCAACAAGGCGTCAAAATAAATGAACAGATATCAGCACAACAAGCAAAACACTTTTATCGTGCACGGTAAAAACACCTACCTTTGCTCCTCGCCCTTTTTTTTTGCTCTCTGCTCCTCTCACAATTTTTTTTTGCTCTATGCCTCTTTCACAATTTTTTTTTATTTTTCTTTGATTTTTTTGATATTTTTCCTAGGATCAGGAGCACAAAGGTAGATAGTACACAAATTTCAGCCTGAACAAATGTAAGATGAAACCGATATGAAATAAGAAGTGTTTTCCGAAAAGCGTGCTCAAACTTCGGCGGCCGAAAACTCAATCTTCCCGAGGGAATTTCACAAAAATAAATTCAGCGAACCTGACAAAGTGGGGGAGAATCGGATGTAAAATTTTCTGTAGATGTCCGTGAAAAAAAAATTCGCCTAATTCCGAGTCCGTATGCGAAAGTTATGGCCGTTTTACGGAAGGACTCCGAATCAAGGTTTTCTAGGCGGCACCTCTCCAAACTCAAGGGCGTATGGAGTGGATATGGAACGCGATGATCTGTGGTGGCAGGTTCTGTGATGCGGGGTGGCGATATGGCTAACAGGAGGTGGGGGATTAGGGTTTATGAAGGAGAAACCCTAACGCAACTAGGACTCCGAAACTGAGGAAAACCACAAAACAATCCGAATCCAACAAGGACTCAAATAGCGATTTGGTGACTGGATCGGTGTAGGATATGGGATGCAGCGGAGATAAAACACAACTAAATTAAGACCACAATCTAAACCAGCAACACGACTCGATTCTGGACACAAACTCAGTACTACGGACTCTGAAACCGAAATTGTGCAAAGGCTAGGCGTGGTTCTAGGTATGGTAGACTATGATCTGCAATTTTTTTTGGCTTTTTCGTGGGCTATAGGACGAACGCAAAACTAAATCAAACTACAGGGAAAAGGCGAACCTGACGGTAAACCTTGCTCTGATACCACTTGATGGGGAAGGGGATGCCCGAACTTCGGTCAGGTGGAGGATAAGTCGATTAGGCGGCGCGAGACACACACGATCCGGCTTCTTGATCGGCACGATCAAAACCCCTGCAATCGCAGCACCACGCGTCCTCTGGTTATCAACCGTGCGCTGTCCGGTTTACTCGCCACAAAGGCTAATCCCTGCCAATGAATCGAGAACACAAGCAAGAACAAGAAAGATGCAACTGAATTTGCAATTGAGGATGAAGCTCACGAGTTGGGGTCTCACAAACCGATGAACGGCGACACTGTTCAAAGACAGAATTAATCTAAGCAAAACCCGCCTCAAACCCTAGCGGTGGCTACTGATTATAAGGTCTAAGGGACATCCTAGAAACCCTAGACGCATCCGTGAGGGACTCCAACAAGATACATGGGCCAACGGCCCAAATTGGTGACGCAGCACCCTGGGACAGATTCTGTCCGCCAGCTAGAAACGTTAATTCCTGTCAACTCCGAAGTCCAAATGACCTAAAACCAGTTCCATTGGAAAGTTTATCTCCTTAGCTTTCGAGGCATATGTAGATCATCAAAATCGGAGCCCGTTTGTGGTCTGGGCAATGATTTTAGTGAACACTGCTCCTGGTGGCCGAGGTAGTCGACTCCGAGATGAATTGAACCTCCAACTTGACTTGGACACCCTCCTTGCCTCCCTCCTGGTCCTTGTTGGTTTCCAAGGCCTTCATGGTCCTCTCCAAAGTTCCTAAGTACAAGATAATCAATAATATCATTAGGTAGCATACCATCCTCACAAGTATATGCACGGGCACTTAGGAACGAGCTCACCTGTTGATTCAATTACCGTGCTCGTGCTCTTGTGATGGGTCCTTGCATCACAACTGGAGGAGGCTCGGTCGTATGCATAGAAGTGATGTCCTCATCACAAAGGGAATTGCACGTAGTGTAGGGTGAAGTGTCGCCCGTGTCAATTTAAGGACCGAGCAATGGGACGCTATTGATCCAAGAATTCCGTGCAACCATAAGGGCTATTTATGGGGTAGCCTTAGCCTATTAAGTTGTTTGGACATGTCTTTGTTCTTTTGGAAAGACGGGAGCTTGCATAGGCATTCCGGTCAGGTCTGCTTGACGGGGTCTCTACTTGCTAATGCAACGGTACGCGTCCGCCGTGTTGAAAGCGTTGTGTTGGGTGTGTGAAAGTGGATCAACATCTTGTGTGTGTGTTTACGTTGTACGGCGGGGAATAACGCCCCAGCTGGTTCAAAGTCATGTCTAAATAATGTAACGACTATGTATGATCGCCTCGCCGGCACACATCTATTGGAGGCGTGTGTCGAAATGGCCTAGCGAAAAAGGTGGATCATTCCTTGTGGGTAAAGCTGTACACCTCTGCAAAGTGTAAATCTAATCGGTTAGCCGCGCCCGCGGTCATGGGCACTTGGTGAAGTCATTCCAATGCTAGACTTTGGTATTTTCTGAAATTGGGTTTTGGTTTGAACTTGTTTAGCAACTGTTGCTTTATGTCAAAGGGCCGACATTGATGGATTTCAGGATTTGGATTATTCATCACTAACGTCATGGAGGACTATGAGTATTACTTATGCTTTACTTATTTGTTATCAATCAATCTTGCTCTTATAAATTCCATTTGCAAATAACTTGATTTACAAAGTCAATTTCGCTTTATGCAAATTAACCGTAGTAGTCTCCTTTGACTTGTCCTGCACTTATACATTTGCAAATACCACCTTAAGTTTTGCAGAGTACGAAAGTACTCACTCTATGGTGAAGCTGGTGGAGTGGAGCTGATTTTTTGCAAATATAGTAATTTTTGAAGTATTGAATTTAGCCTTCACAGTAAAATGTTATTTTTTTTGACACCAACAGATAGTATATGCTCTGTTTGGCACTTTGTTATTTTCATATCTCTCAAATCTGATTGATTTTGGTCTTAAAATTTTACAACATTGTAGAAGCTTGCCTCCCCTACCTGTGGTAATTTTTTGAGAATTTGAGAGCAAAAATTCGCCCTCTCCACCCCAATCGAGCAAGAACAGAGCTCCTCTGTGTTCTGGACAGCTTGTGGAAGGGAGCCAGGGTATATATAGTGCCATATTATCACTGCCGGTTTATTCTCTTGAACCGGCAGTAATATATCATCGGTTCTATCTCAAAAACCAGCAGTGATATGATTTTGCCTTTTCTGCGCAATTCACTTTATCATCGCCGGTTATAATTGTTGAACCGACACTAATACTTTCACCGCCGGTTCTCTATCTAAACCTGGCGGTGATATTGAGTCGTTCCACCCAAATTATGACTATATGTAATTATGGACTACAAATGTTTGCGAGAGATAAATAACAAATGTTTAATATGTTACATTTTTTATCTAATTATGCTTTGATATGTTCGTATCTTAACTAATTTTGGGTAATATCTTTGCGGTTACGGAGTAAAATTGGCGGTGAAAATTGTCTTATCACTACCGGTTAAAAAATAAAAATCGGCAATGATAGATCACTACGGTATTTTATATAAACCGCGATGATATCTTCTTATCACCGTCGGGTCTTCTAAACCCGGCAATGATATTGCCTCCATTAAATCCCCGAAAATTTTACTATTCTTATCCTTTGCGGTTGAAATTAGAACCGGTAGTGATAGTATTATCACTGCCGGCTTGCGCCTAACCGACAGTGATGGGGCGTCGCGGATGAAGCAGTCTGTAGCAGTGCATGGGACTATGCGATTACATATTATTCATGCTTAGCCATGTTTTAGAATCAACAAGACAAATGATCAGATCAAAAGTTGTTTCCTAAAAATGTTGGAAATGTCACTGCTGTTGGTTGCTGGTATTTTGATTAAAAACCCAAAATAAAACTACGGTTTTAACATGGGCGATTATTGGTAATAGCCAGGTGTGCAAAGTGATGGGGAAGGGTATGCCCGAACTTCCGTCGTGGAGGATAAGTCAATTAGGCGGCGCGACACACACGATCCGGCTTCTTGATCGGCACGATCAAAACCCTGCAATCACAGCACCACGCGTCCTTCGGTTATCAACCGGCGCTGCCGGTTGACCTCGCCACGAAGGCTAATCCCTGCCAATGAATCGAGAACACAAGCAAGAACAAGAAAGATGCAACTGAATTTGCAATTGAGGATGAAGCTCACGAGTTGGGGTCTCACAATTAAACCGATGAACGGCGACACTGTTCAAAGACAGAATTAATCTAAGCAAAACCCGCCTCAAACCCTAGCGGCGGCTACTGATTATAAGGTCTAAGGGACATCCTAGAAACACTAGACGCGTCCGTGAGGGACTCCAACACGATACATGGGCCAACGGCCCAAATTGGTGACGCAGCACCCTGGGACAGATTCTGTCCGCCAGCTAGAAATGTTAATTCCTGTCGACTCCGAAGTCCAAATGACCTAAAACCAGTTCCATTGGAAAGTTTATCTCCTTAGATTTTGAGGCATATGTGGATCATCAAAATCGGAGCCCGTTTGTGGTCTGGGCGACGATTTTAGTGAATGCTGCTCCTGGTGGCCGAGGTAGTCGACTCCGAGATGAATTGAACCTCCAACTTGACTTGGACACCCTCCTTGCCTCCCTCCTGGTCCTTGCTGGTTTCCAAGGCCTTCATGGTCCTCTCCAAAGTTCCTAAGTACAAGATAATCAATAATATCATTAGGTAGCATACCATCCTCACAAGTATATGCACGGGCGCTTAGGAACGAGCTCACCTGTTGATTCAATTGTCGTGCCCGTGCTCTTGTGATGGGTCCTTGCATCACAACTGGAGGAGGCTCGGTCGTATGCATAGAAGTGATGTCTCATCACAAAGGGAATTGCACGTAGTGTAGGGTGAAGTGTCGCCCGTGTCAATTTAAGGACCGAGCAATGGGACGCTATTGATCCAAGAATTCCGTGCAACCATAAGGGCTATTTATGGGGTAGCCTTAGCCTATTAAGTTGTTTGGACATGTCTTTGTTCTTTTGGAAAGACGGGAGCTTGCACAGGCATTCCGGTCAGGTCTGCTTGACGGGGTCTCTACTTGCTAATGCAACGGTGTACGTCCTGCCATGTCCAGAAACGTTGTGTTGGGTGTGTGAAAGTGGATCAACATCTTGTGTGTGTGTTTCTGGTTGTACGGCGGGGAATAACGTCCCAGGCTGGTTCAAAGTCATGTCTAAATAATGTAACGACTATGTATGATCGCCTCGCCGGCACACATCTATTGGAGGCATGTGTCGAAATGGCCTAGCGAAAAAGGTGGATCATTCCTTGTGGGTAAAGCTGTACACCTCTGCAAAGTGTAAATCTAATCGATTAGCCGCGCCCGCGGTCACGGGCACTTGGTGAAGTCATTCCAACGCTAGACTTTGGTATTTTCTGAAATTGGGTTTTGGTTTGAACTTGTTTAGGCTGTTGCTTTATGTCAAAGGGCGACATTGATGGATTTCGTGATTTGGATTATTCGTCACTAACGTCATGGAGGACTATGAGTATTACTTATGCTTTACTTATTTGTTATCAATCAATCTTGCTCTTATAAATTCCATTTGCAAATAACTTGATTTACAAAGTTAATTTCGCTTTATGCAAATTAACTGTAGTAGTCTCCTTTGACTTGTCCTGCACTTATACATTTGCAAATACCACCTTAAGTTTTGCAGAGTACGAAAGTACTCACTCTATGGTGAAGCTGGTGGAGTGCAGCTGATTTTTTGCAAATATAGTAATTTTTGAAGTTTTGAATTTAGCCTTCACAGTAAAATGTTATTTTTTTTGACACCAACAGATAGTATATGCTCTGTTTGGCACTTTGTTATTTTCATATCTCTCAAATCTGATTGAGTTTGGTCTTAAAATTTTACAACATTGTAGAAGCTTGCCTCCCCTACCTGTGGTAATTTTTTGAGAATTTTTGAAATATTTTACTGCAGGTTTGGTAAGCAGAACTAAATTCTTATTCATAAAAACTACAAGTACATATTTTCAAAAATTATATATATGATGTTCATAAATTTTACGCTATAAGCCGGCTGTAAGCAGTATACAGTAACATTTTGAGTAATAGACAGTAAAATGTTATTTTCTTAAGAGTAAAAGATAGTATTTATTGTTGTTTGATATTTTATTATTTTCATATCTCTCAAATTCAATTGAGTTTGATCTTGAAAATTTGCAGGGTTGTAGAATATCATCTCCCCTACGTGTGGTATTTCTTTTAAGAATTTTTCACAGTAAAATGTTATTTTTTTCTTACAGTAAAAGATAGTATGTGCTACTGTTTGGCAATTTTTATTTTTGTATCTCTCAAATCCGATTACGTTTGATCTTCAAATTTTGTAGGGTTGTAGAAACTCAGCTTCCCTATGTGTGGTAATGTTTTGAGAATTTTTCAAATATTTTACTGTAGGTCTGACAAATATAATTAAATTCTTATTTATGAAAACCATATGTATATGTTTTAAAAAATTCTGAAAATATGACCATATGTAGGGTATGTGAGCTTCTACAGTCTTGTAAAATTTGAATACCAAACTCAGTCATATTTGAAAGATATTAAATTGACAAGTGCTAATCGATGATGAATAGTAAATTTATCATTTACATATCTTTCAAATGCATTGTGTTTAGTAAATTTATCATTTACATATCTTTCAAATGCGATTGTGTTTGTTTTAAAATTTGCAACACTGTAGAAACTCACATTCTCTACCTATGGTAATTTTTGGGATTTTTTTAGAACTTGTACATATAGTTTTCGTGAACTTTACTGTCGAATAACTGATCTATATATACAGAATATGCTGCAGCTGTAGTGATTTCATGTTAGAAAAATTACTGTTTAATAGTGAGACTTATATCGTTTAATTTATCTCGTCGTCGGTAAGCTACTGGTAAAAACCATTTGAAAATCCGAGAGATATGTACCAATAAAAAGATATAGCTAAAATAAAGAAGACAGATTCATGTACAAACTACAATAGGCATTCTAGCTGGGTTGACCGACAATTGAACTAATAACTGATTCGGTAGTAATTCAATATGTTGTTCTATAGAAAAATGTATTTGTGATTTTCTACCAGTTAGATTCAATTAGCATGGTGTACTTTGTATGCATGTCATGAGTAAATTCATCAGTTATTCTGTAGTAAAATGTTTCGCGATTTACTGCATGCGTACCAGACTGCAACCCAAGCCAGATGGAAGGCTGCAAGTTGTTTACTCTTTCTCTCTCGTACCACCTTGTCTGTAAATGAAAAGGGAGAGATAATTGAGGGTGCGATGGAACAGAAGCACCGATTTTTGAGGAAGAGAAGATGTAATCTCAGTCGTCCATTGAACGGGAACACGGGTGAGAACACGACGAAAGGGAACAGGGGAGCTGCATCCAGGCTTTGGGGTCACGTTGATCCCGTGATACATCTAGGAATGGCAGTGGAGTACTATCTGCGCACCCACTGTACGGGAACACGGATGAGCACGACGAAGCGAACAGGGGAGCTGCATCGATCCAGGCTTTGGGATCACGTTGATCCCGTGTTCCGTCTAGGAATGGCAATGGAGTATTATCTGCCTACTGTTTATGTATTATATTATACAACTCTGGTCGTAAATACACATATCGTTTTGGATATTAACAGGATCTTTTAAACACCTCTTCAACTACTAATTTCTATTACAATATATTTATAAAACATAACAAAAATTATAATACTATATATAAAAGTACTTTTCAAGACGAATATATATATATATATATATATATATATATATATATATATGATTTTCATGGATCCAATATAAATATTTAAAAAGTTATCGATGGCTAAAGTTTTGAAAGTTTGACTACACGTATCTAAAAGCGATATATATTTGTGACTAAAGGGTGTATTATATGTTATTAAAACAAAAGTAAAAGAAGTCACCACGTTCACTCTCAAAAGTTAGAAATTCCCACGTTAATCGCGTAAAAAGACAAAAATCTACACCGTCGACCTTGGTATGTCTAAATTATAACGGTGCAGATTAATCACATAGGTAAGAAAGCTGTTACAATTGTAGGCACCTTTCGTTCTTTTGTACTTGATATTTTTCATTTTTTATGGTGTCTGTGATGTGACTTTGACTGTTTTTTTTGTAACTTTACATTAAGAAAAACTAATATAATTAAAAAAGTGTTTTTGATGCCTAATCTAATGATCTGTGAAGAATATGTTGTAGCTGTAGTAATTTTATGTTAGAAAAATTACTGTTTAATACTGAGACTTATATCGTTTTATTTATCTCGTCGTCGGTAAGCTGGTGAAAACCATTTGAAAATCCGAGATACGTACCAATAAAAAGATACGGCTAAAATAAACAAGAAACATATTCATGTACAAATTAACTACAATATGCATTCTAGCAGGGTTGACCAACAAATGAACTAGCTAGTAACTGATTCGGTATGTTGTTCTATAGAAAAATGTATTTGTGATTTACTACCGAATTCGATTCAATTAGCACGGTGCACTTCGTATGGATGTCACCAGTAAATTCATCAGTTGTTCTATAGTAAAATGCATGTTTCGCGATTTACTACGTACCATGTCGATCACGTAAAACGACGGCTATTTGTGATCGGAGTGAGTATAAGCATATTGAGTTAGTATATAATAAGTGTAAGCTTACTTTCAAATAAAATCGTACCTATGATAGTATGCGAAAGACTCGACTCGGCGCGCAATTAGTATTACCACCAGGCCAGCTGCCAACAAATTAATTGGGCATGTCGACGTTTCCATCTCACACACGCTAGCTCGCGAGTCAATAGACTTGAGCCGCGATGGATATATTGAGCTGAGCTCTATAAATAGGCGGGGCATCTTCGTTTCATGGAGCATAACACGTACTGCAACCAAGGCGCACAAGTACATCACAACTAGCTCGCGAGCACGCAATCAATGGTAAAAGTGTTTCTTAATTTTGCATCGATCATGTATGATCAGTTATACTACTTCCATTTCAAATTATACACTATATATAGCTAGTATGTTGGTTTTGGTTTGCAGATACCAATTCCTCCGTCTAGCTCGTAGTATCTGACTATTTTCTTCTCATATTTTTTGATTGTTGAGAAAATGAAAAGAATGTCAGGAGTATAATTATCGGCTACGTACCCTCTACCCTGCTTTAATACATTTTCAGAAAAGGTTAAGTAGTCATAGTATATCGGAGTACGCGTATATATCCAAATACTGAATAAGGCCGCCATAACTATTTCTTAGGGTTTCTGCTTCTCTGCAGCTCACCGTACATGCACAAACATTGTTTTCTAAAAGAATTACTTTCTCATAAATTAGAGCAAATATTAATTATCACCCATCTTCAGAAATATAAGGCGATTTTGACTTTGCAAAAGGATTAAGTTTGCAATGAAATTGGCAAATGTATGAGAGACAATACTTTGTGTAGGTGAAAATGAATAAATTAACACGCGTGGTTCAGAGATAATAAATATAGATATAATAGAAAACGACTCATTAAATCTATATACAAATCTTATATCTCTAAACCAGGTCATTTAAAGTTTATACCGCCTCTGAACGGAGGAGCACTGCCTTTATAACATTCAAGACAACAATTTCTTGCACTTAATTTCCACCTACTTATCTATCGCTTTGGGTGCACGCACGCGCATGCATGCAAAGGCCAAATCTGGTGAAGATTGGGTCGTACACTACACCATGGCACACTTTTGCCAACACTTTGTACAGTTGGCGTATACCACTTTCGCCGACGAAAAATGTGTCGACAAAACTTTTCCCGACACTTCCTAAACAGTAGTGTTTGAAGCCGTGGGGGAAAGTTTTGCCGACAGTTAAGACTTTCGCCGACAGATAAGTTGTGAGCAAAATGATAGGCTTTGCCGACAGTGATAGATTTGCCGACAGTTGATACCTTTCCCGACTATTAGTAGCTTTCCCGACACTTTTGCTGCCAGGATAGCAACGAACCAGCCAACACCAGTTGGTACCTTTCCCGACACTTTTACTGGCAGTATAGCAACAAACCAGCCTACACAGTTAGGCCAACATTGATAACAATAAATCTATCGGTAATACAGTAGAGCATTTTAAATACTAATGCAATATTAAAACTTCAATAGGACAATATAAAGACCGTGACACAAATGTTTAAACAGTCATAAGTCCACATACATTAGTGATTCATGTAATTAGCATGTGCATACATCATCCATGCATATCGCAAGTCAACTATACTAAGTACATCCAAGTCAATCTCGAAAGGTACTACATGCATCCATATTTCAAGAGTGAAGCTTTACTGAAAAGCTTAATGCTTCCTTGCCTTGCTGCCTAAAAGGTCCTCTTGTGGCCCAAAAGCTCCTTCCCTTGACGCCCAAAAGCTCCTTCCCTTGACGCCCAAAAACTCTTGACGCCCAAAAGCTCCTTCCCTTGACGCCCAAAAACTCTTGCCGCCCAAAAGCTCCTTCCCTTGCTGCCCAAAAGCTCTTGCCGCCCAAAAGCTCCTTCCCTTGCTGCCCAAAAGCTGAGTGTCTTCTTTCCTTCGTGCCTAAAAACGTTTTGATGTCCAAATAAATTAAAATCAGTCACCTTCACAGCATGTAAACTCAAGAAATAGAAGCAAGTACAATATTTGAGGCTATTGGAATAAAAGAGTTCTAGCCCTCCACAGGAGACGACTCAATTCTGTATTCAGGAACACAAAGATATTAATAATAATAATAATAATAATAATAATAGGATGAAGAGCACGCTCCTCCCTAAAGAAAAACAAGTTTCGGTCCTTTCCCAATCGTGCTATCAGGCAACACAAATCTTGAGGCAACCAGCCCACAAACCACCAAGTCCCAAATACCACTGGCACAAATGACAGAACCAACATATATAATTTGTTGGTTGATTGCTTCAAGATTTATACTATGTTTGGAATGCTATTGGCTTTTTGACAGAGTTTAGTGCAAACTTAGCTTTAACTCCTCTCTCATGAGGTCTTTTCAGGGTGGATTTCAAATATAAATTGGAACCAACAGGAGAAAGCAGCTTTCTGTGGAGCTTACAAGCTGAAATCACAAGTCACAAGTATCTAGCTCCAAAAAGAATTTTCAATCACTCTAGAAATCATAAGTTTTTCTTCCCAGCTGTTACAAGATCGCTCATTTAAACATTTTGAGAAACCAACCAATGTTATACTGACATGTGACAGCAGCTTGCAACAAATGGTCAAAACAACCAATGCTTTTTTTTGGGATACATGAAGATTTCACTATAGTGTACATTAAAATCATTGTTAATAGAAATGCTCAATTGGATTATAGAAAAAGATCAAATAATAATATTAAGACTGCTCAATAATCAACTTAAAATATGTAATGGAAAGGGACATATATAACAGAACACATATAGCCTCTCTCTAAAGAAAATAGGAAATCGACACATGCACGCAACAACCAAACTGCATAGGCTCAGTCTGAATTTGGGCTAGCTACATCCAGACATCCAACATTTTTGTGACAACTTCCACATGCATTCCAAGCGATTGTTGAGAAAGATCTAGAGTAAATTTCACAAAATGTCTACAATACTCACAAAATAATTCACTCTAAAAAAAATATTTCCAACATGAAACGCAGCTATCTGGGTTTCAATCTATTGAGCATATAACTTCAGTACCTTCCCAAAATGTGATAGCCTTGTTCCAGAACTTAAGTCTTCGACTGCCTGCTTGATGACTTGTTGTCATCCTTCATCTGCCAAAAATTACAATAATTTAGTAGTTGTTGACCATCAATTCACTTGAATTAGAGGCAGATCAGGTTATTACTCTGTCATGTGGCCATGCAATGGATCGACCACGAGCATCTCCAATGGACGTTAGTGCTCCATATGGACGAGGCAATATAGCATCCCTCACAAATACATGATTGACAACTACTTCACAGAACTGAACCCCAAGACGAGTACCCCCGACAATAGCCCTTGGGTTTGTTGTTTGAATAGTTGCCTTTGCCACAGGAGTATCATAGGGTCTCACAACACTAAACAATATTACATCCCTTCCACCCTAATCCACACAGAATATGTTAGAATCTATTCAACATATTGTAGTAATTATTTGCCACATGCAAGTTAAACCATAGCAGATTAAGTATGACAATGTTAATTTTCCAATCAATCAAGCAAGTACCAATCAACATTGCAAATCAGTTCATCGGTAACCTAGTAATACTCTGATCATGAGTTCATAGCACTATGTAGTAATACTCTGATCAACTCCAATGCATTGTAATGACCATGCAGCCTAGTGACAAGCCAACAAAAGAACAAGGGTCCTCACCAGGGGCTTGTCGTCTTCCCCTTCTCGTTTCGATGATGGCTTCCTTTCTCACGGCAACAGCTTCTTGTCAGATCCCGTCACTGTTGGTGGCTTTCCCGACACTTTTGTTTCCCGTCTCGTGGCAAACATTCAGAATTCAAATAACAGTGCTGGTAAAGTAATAAGTTAAATTGCTGATAAGATGTAGTTGCCACTGTAAATATCTTGAGCAAAGTAAATAATTACAGCAAAAGAATGGAACAAAAAACTTGACATTTATCAGAATGCATAGATTGATGTTCTTGGTATTCAGTTTTTCTTGTGGACCGGTTCTTGAAATAGAGAGGGTGTGAATCAATCTTCACAATGCTTGCTTTCGGATAGAATTTTGGAATTTAGGATTGACATTATGCAAGAAGATAGTATATATAGATATAGGTAACCCCAAGGACTGAGCTATGCTAGAACTGCTACTTATATCAACACACCAGAACATTCAATTGTTCCATGTAATTTCAACTATGATATTTATATCACGAGTCACACTTCATTATTCGGAGTGTTACACACCTAATTTTGCAAGAATCAAAAGTTCACAAAAGTAATTACTCCTAATAGTTTGACAGCCACATGAAAGCGTCTGGAAAATTGAGAACAGTTGCTGGTAATGTAGTGGAGCAATTTGGCTCCATACACTTGGAACATACACTTGATCAGAATTCAGAAACACAGAAATAGTTTCTTGCCTGTGCTTCTTGTTGCTGCTAGTGCTTCTTGTTCTTGAAGGCTTCAAGCAGATCCACTGATCTCTGAATGTTTGTCTGTAATGAGATGCAACAAAATTTTTACCACTTTGATTACATCGGGGGATATTGAATCTGTAAACACAATGCGAAATTCAGCTACAAGGCCAAACAAACTTCCAGTGACTATTTTACCTTTATTGGAATGTAAGACCTAGTGCAGCTCTAGTGGACAGAGAAAGACTAGCTAGCTAGGTGCATACTTGCTGATGATTATTTCAATTTTAAAAAAATTATCATGTTGATGATCTGAGAATTGAGTCAATATTAAAAAGACTAGCTAGGTCTTCCATGTTGAACCAGCACAGACCTGTAAATGAATATTTGCTTCGGGTACGAAGGTAATCAGCTGCATTTACAAATACGTTTCTTGCATGTAGTAGATGTTATTCATAGACTTTTATAAGATGCCTGTTTTTAATTTTTTTAATAAAATGCCACTTTCATACAGCTTTACCACTTCTGTTGCTTTTACTCACCGAAAACAACACCTCTGTTGTTTTTACTCACCAAAAACAATAGTTGTCCAATAGTTTTCATCTTTACTCTGACGTACTTAATAGGAGAATAGTTATTGAGGTGTTTTTTTGCTGTTATATTAGTGATGTTACAGTAGAAGAAAATACACATCTCTAAAAAACTTGAACCTTTGATTAGCATGCTGAAGTTCAGTTATGAATAGTTTCTTTTCTTTTCATTTAGTTACGGTTTGATCGTTATTATGCAATCTTACTACTGACAAATTGCTTGCTTGTGCATAAGTTAGGCAAAAAGCTTGTACATTCCTTGAGCAAATGCTCAACGTGACAAACCGTATGTTCTGCGACAAGTACGAAATCGTGAATCAATTCTCAACTCAACCACTTTCTGCTTATTTCAATGTGTAGCTGACATGGCGATATCAACCTCTCTCGGAAAAAAAATGATGATGATGTAAAGCTTTCTTTGCTGAATGCGAAGGCAGCGGCATCACATCAGACAACATATGATCTACTAACTAAAGTATGCAAAGAAAATAAACAATAATCTACAGAATGTTAGTACCATGCAGTTATGTTTGGATGATGTTCCCTCTGTTGCAGAGGAAAAAACACTAGTTAGCTAGCGTTTTCTCCATCTCAATTACCACTTTACCACTCTAAAAAGGATGCTACATTTCGTAAATGGAATCTCCTGATCACCCCTGTTGTAACAACACTTGGACAAGCATACTCTCTAAAAACAATACTCAAAATCCAGACTACATCAACAAATGGGAGTTCCAAACTATGCAATACTTTGAGTAATGCTTTCTACATGTGCTGGGGGAAGAGAAGCGGGAGGCTGGAGGGGGAAGAGATGGGCCAGAGGCGAACCTGAAGACCCCGAGGCAGGGCGGCGGAGATTCCACCGGAGACGGCGCAGATGGCAGCCGGCGGCGATGGGTCGGTGCGGGCGTGCGGAGGGCAACACGCGGTCGAGGGAGGGCGGCCAGCGGCGGAGGGCACCCGAGGGGCGGGCGGAGGGCACCGGGGCCATGACGAGGGCAATAGGCGGTCGACGAAGCTGTCGAGAGAATGGGGAATTTGGGGGCAGGCGTGAGATGGGAGAGAATGGGGAATTTGGGCGTGAGAGGGCGTGAGAGAGAGAATGGGCAGGCGTGAGGTAGCGTGGGAGAGAGAGATCGGCGTAAGGCGTAGATGGCTCCGCGCGGTATTTTTTTTCAGGAGCGCGCCTCTTTTTTTCCCAGATATATTTCCCGCTTCGCAGTGCATTTTGATGCGCGTTTTTTTTAATGTACACTAACACATTTTGCCAACACATAAGGTGTAACTATGGTACTTTTACCGACAGATAAGGCATCGAGAATTCTTTGCCGACACTTTTTTTGCCGGAACCATCAACGCCGACAGAAAATGTGCCGACACATGCGATCAATGCCGACAGATTGGCTATCGATGTAGTCTATAGATTTGCCGACACATTTTGTGTCGCCAATAACGTACTTTTGCCAACACATCATTGTCGTCAAATGTGTGCCATGGTGTAGTGGTACGGAGCGGCAAAAGGCCAGCAAATGGACACCAGCGCGGTACCTTTTAAACTCGTTAAACTTGAAGCTTGGGTCGACCAGGGACAGGGGACCATCAGTGGCATCGAATTCACTTACCACGACAAAGATGGCAAAACAGACTACAAGGAAAATTTTGGCTCGAAGACCGGTCCAAATCATATTCTGGTATATACGGCACATATGATGCTAATGGTGGTGTCTACAGTCTGGGTATCACAACGAACAAAGGCAGAGATGAGTCGTGCGGGACACGTACAAGTGATCCTTTCGACATCCTGGTGGCGAGCGGCGCTATCGTCGCCTTCTTCGGCCGCTCCGACGGCCGGTTCCTCAACGCTGTGGGTGCCTACGTTGCTCCCAACTAGCCTTGTCTAGATCGGCTGCATACGGTTACCTACTACTGTCTGCAACTAAATAAAATGGGGGTCCTGTCAGTACGGAGTACAGCTAGCTAGCTATAGCTTGCTTGCTGGCTATAGTACCAGTGGTCTAGTACTGCCTCTGCATGCCATATACGCATGTATGTATTGGGTCCTCCTCCCTTGTGTGCCTCTTTAGTCTCTCTCAACTGCTTCTCTACATGTTTGTGTGCGTTGTACGTTTGTACCTACGCCCAGGCTTGTAATGAATAAAAGTCTCGGAAACTACGTATTTTTCTCGAGAAACTAATGCTTGCTAGCTCCACCTTAATTTGTCGGTGTGTCTAGTTGTGTATTAAATGAAGGAACGGAATGGTGATCAGAAGGTCCTCAATGATCCTAAATAATTTTTTCCTGTCTACTGGACAAGAGGAGACCAACGAAAACAAAACCAAAACAAATGAATTCCACTAAATTTGAAAGCAAAAATTCGCCCCCTCTCCACCCCAACCGAGTAAGAAACAGAGCTCCTATCTGTTCTGGACAGGTTAGGGAAGGAAGCCGGGATATATATAGTGCCATATTATCACTGCCGGCTTTTTCTCTAGAACCGGCAGTAATATATCACTGCCACTTCTATCTCTAAATCCGGCAGTGATATTGCAGCCGTGAATAGATTAGAAGAGGAGAATAAGTGCGAATACAAAGAATTAGATTACAAGGTGCGAAGGCCGTGTTGACACCAAAAACGTGATGTAGGGTTTTTGATCGCAACACACCGGACGAACACCGGGTTCAGTTTTGCGCGAGCGTGCCAATCGATTTGACCCTGCAATCGATAAGGAGGTGTCGTAAATTTTAATCTAAGCCGATCCTGATGATAAATCGGCCAGGGCAAAATCAGCCAAAGGCCGATTCAAAGGTAAACAGATTAGCTGATTAAGGCTAATCAGAAGGGTAAAGGCAGATTGATTCTGAAAAGGCGATGCGCAACAAGGCAGAATAAATCAAACCTGAAGAAATCGATGAAGACCAAACAATCGGCGATACGCAACTTTATTTGATCGATATCGACTTACAAAAGAGGATTACAATGCTAAAAGACTAAAAGCTAATAAGAAACGAAAAATGGCAGATGTATGATTTTTTGTGGATCCCCCCTCGATCAACCCTAATGTGCCTTATATATCCATCAGCCGATCCGAGTCCGGATCCAGTACGACAACATAATCCGAATCGGCTATAGTTTCCTAATTGGACTCTGCTTCCAAATATTATCCGTATGCCATCCAAATTTTCCAAAGGTGCCTCGTGCTTTATCCAAACTCGTGCTCTTCTGCCGATTCTTCTCGTACTTTCCAAAAACTGGTGCAAACATATGCCCCCCATTTTTGGAAGATAAATTGTTATCTTTCAAAAATATAACGGCTTTTTATCCATCGGCTTCTTCTTTGTCAGTTTAAATAATTGCTTTAGTAACCGCTGTTTTAATGGCGCCGTAAAAATCTCAGTGCGGTTTAATGGCATGTGTCGCCTCGAATTCATTTCCCGCAACTTTTCGCTTTTTACCGTGCTATATATATGCGGGACCCCCACGGTCATTTTCAATCTCTCCAGCTCTCGAACTGCTTCCAATCGGCTTTCACCCTTCGATCGACTTCTCGGCCTTCCGACTCTCGCACTTGCAACCAAGCTACTCCCCTTCTTCGTCGGATGAATGGATTCCTCAAAGGTACTAATTCCGATCCCAGAAAGCAACGACCAATTTTATCTAGGGCCAGTAGGAAATCTGACTGCTGACATAGTAATTAATGAAGAAATCCCAAGACTCCCATTATCGGCTCAAGGTTACAACATAACGGAATGGGGAAAGAGTTTTAGGGCCTGGCCGACAGCCCTCAAAGGATGGAGATCTTGGTATATAAGAGTATCGGCCCAAAAGAGATCTGAATGGGAAAGAATGGGCATAGCAGAATGTCTCCCCTTGAGCTTAGCTAACCCAGAAGCCAATGAGCCCTTAGTGGCCACGACATGTTATTTCTGGTCGGATACTTTCAACGCTTTTTTTTCAAGATCGGCCCCATCGCCCAACACTCGATGTAGCGTAATTGTGTCGCTTTAGGCCCGACGGTGAACAATTATCGGCTTTCAGCGGCAAACCCAGACATAAGCTAATTAGAACCAAAGGTGAGGGATGGTCGAAGTACATTCAGCACAACAACAAGGTGAATGGACTGGTATCGGATGAAGAGCATGTGGCCTTTTTGAACTTGTGGCTAGATCGGTTTGTATTCTGTGGAGCATCTCTGGGTCCAACACAAGTATACTAGTTGGTGGCAGAGCAGCTGGTGGACGGCCGTCGGCTTGCACTTGGAAAATTGCTTCTTAGAGCTGTTTACCAGATGATGCACGTCATCAGAAGTCGGCTTTTCTCAGGGTTTGCTCAGTTTGTTGTTGGCAACATAGGCGGCCCACTATGGTTCATTCAGCTATGGCTTTACAGCATGTTTGGCCGATCACTAATTTCAGAGCATCTGGAGGATACAGCCTTCCCTCGTGAGGATTATCCTGAAGGCACTACCCCTCAATACAGAGCTAGCCGGTCGTTCGGGGAAAGACTAGTAATGTGCACTAGTGGCGACGTCAGAATTACTCCGGCTGACTTCAAGAAGTATCTGTCATTCTTTCTGCACATGGATAATACAACCTTTGGTCAGCAGGATTTCTTTCCTTATAGCAACGTGGCCGATTTCCAATGGCCCTCATTCCTTAACTTGGATGCTGATAGCTCCTTGATGCCAGCATCGACTTTAGAATTATATTGGATTTTTATTTCTCCCTGCATTCTGCACGTCGGCTTGAACTCCCATAATAGGACGTTTCAGCCGTCGTACGAGTTTTATCACCCCTCTGTATATGCCCGTCAGCTGGGTTTCGGTCAAGTGGTACCTTCTTGGCCAATCCTTGAACGTCTTCAGCCCAGGACCAGAGTAACAAACGCAACAGCGGCTGAAATAATTTCAGAAATAGCCGATGAATTTCAAGTTACCAGTCTTCCGCACTTCTTCCTGAATTCACGGCCACCTAATTTTCTGCTTGGTGGATACCGATATCGAAGCTCTTTATTTGGATCTCACACCGGGTATTGTTATCAAAAAATTTTTACCGGACTTTCATGAGCCGACAGTAGTCTCTTCTAGCAGCAGCAGCTCGAGCGATAGTTCGGATTCTTCCAGCTCATCGGGTTATACTAACTCATCTGTAGCTGTAGAGGTATCGGCCTGTTTTTTCTTAAGATCCTTATACTCTTAGCTTTTGGTTTTATTTCTAACCACTTGGCTTTTTACTTTTCAGGATGCTGCAGCTGGTAATAAGACTGCCGCAGATCCATCGGCTGGTGGGTCTAAAGTAAAGAGGCCGCACCAAACAACTGGCCTGACCGGATACTCCTCAGGCAATCTCCACATCCATAGCCCATCTTTATCTGAGCTTGAAAAAGGCCGACCCTCAAGTAAGCGCTTTGAGCAGATGATCGCAAGTATTTTATGCCTGTAATTTGCTTCTTCTAATGCTGACATGATTCAACTTCTGCAGAGAAACCCAAGTCGACGAAGGCTCCGGCTCGTCGGCAAAAACGTACAGAACAGAGCGCTGAGAGCTCCCCTAACACATCGACTTTCATGGAGGTAAAGCATCTTTATGCGCCAAAGGGTTACTTAATCTTATGACGCTAACCTTGTCTCGTATTTTTCAGCCGACGGCATCGGCTCAGGCGGCTGGTGTCTTGGCCGACCTTCAAGGCACATCTGCTGTCGATTTCTCTGCACCTTCTCCTCCAGCACAGCCTCCTACTGAGTTGCCACCTCGGTCAACTTCCCTTGCGCCAGCCCTGCCCGTTCTTCCGCCATCTAAGGCCGTGTTAGATGACTTGTCCAACCTCCTCGGCTTCACTTTGGATGAGCTGGTCAATCCGGAGGTGATGGCAACAGATAGCTACCCTGAAGACATTCGAAAAATTATGGACATATCTATGAAGGCGTCGGCTTCAGTAGTCAAATCAGCTCCTAATATGCAAGAAAAGCTGAATCGGCTATTTTCCGAGATAACTCAACCGGAGGCTTCTATCTTAGCCAATTGCCAACCTATCCGGGATGCGATGGCTGCTGTTGAAGCCGACCTTCCTGCTGCGGCAATGAGCGCACTTCTGAATGTCTATCATTTGGATGAGAGGAAGGCAGAAGTTGATGCGGCCGATGCTAGGATTGCACAGCGTCGAGCCCAGGAAGCAGATCAACATCTTTTAGACAGGCTGATTGCTGACGCCAAGGCTGAGAAGAAGAAGTACGATGAAGCTGCGGCATCATTTATGACTGCCAAATCTTCTGTTCAAAGGCTGGAATCGACTAAGAAGCAGCTCGAGGAGGAGTTAGCCAAGGTTAACCAACAACTGGCCGACACTCTTGCCACCAGTAGCGCGCTGGCCTCATCTTTGAAGGACCAGAAGACTATGGTTGGCCAAGCCGTTGCTAGAGTCAAGGACCAGTCGCCCAAGGTTGTTCCTGTGCCTGGGGATGCTAAAGCTGACGAAGACCTTGTATATAGCATCACCGAGACATTGGCCAAGGCTACTGCAGCGCTCTCAGGGTTAGGTTCTAGGATCCCAGGATCTGGGTTGTAATTTTATTAACGTTGTGTTGCAACAGTGCCCTTTCGCTAATACTTTTGTAATATACTTAATCGGCTGTTTAACCGATTATATTTATCTCATTTTAATCGGCTGTTTAACCGATTTATTTCTGAATTCTTCGTGTTGTACTTCAATTATGCACCGATCCAAACGCTAGGGTAGTACCTCTTTAAATATTTCCCATTGATCGCTTTTGGCAACACAGCTCCTTCAAGCGTTTCGAGTATGTATGTGTTCCCGCCAACTAGCCGATTTATCTTGTAGGGACCTTCCCATGTTGGCGACCATTTGCCGAATCGATTATCCTTAGAACCAATCGGCAGTATTCTCTTCCAGACCAGGTCTTCTTTACTGAATGATTTAGGGACGACTTTTTTGTTGTAAGCTCTAGCAACTCTTTTTTTGTTCTTTTCGAGCCGATCCAGTGTAATCAATCTTAATTCCGCCAGGTCATCTAAATTGCATAACATCAAATCTTTGTATTCGTCGGCCGATATATTATTTTGTCTTGCGATTCTCATCGAGTTTATATTTATCTCCACGGACAATACGGCTTCTTGACCATATACCAATTGATAAGGTGATACCTTAGTTGCTCCATGGTATGCTAGCCGATATGCCCATAGAGATTCCGACAATGTAGTGTGCCAATTCCTCGGCTTCTCATCTATTTTCCTCTTGATCAGCTTGATCAAAGTTTTGTTAGATGACTCGGCTTGTCCATTGGCTTGAGCATAGTAGGGTGACGAGTTAAGCAACTTGATATCCAAACTTTCTACAAAATTTCTAAACTCGTTAGACATGAACATCGTTCCTTGATCGGTCGTGATTGTCTGAGGAATACCGAATCGATAGATGATGTGCTCATTGACAAAGCCGATGGCGTCTACACTGGTGACTTTTTTTAGTGGAACGGCTTCTACCTATTTCAAGAAATAGTCTGTGGCTGCAAGGACGAATTTATGACCTTTGCTTGATGCTGGGAATATTTGGCCGATTACGTCTATTCCCCATCCTCTGAACGGCCATGGCTTAATAATCGGATGTAAAGCCGATGCTGGCGCGAGTTGCACATTACCAAACTTCTGACAACTTTGACATCCTTTATAATATTTGAAACAATCCTCTAACATCGTCGGCCAAAAATACGCAGTTCGCCTTAGGATCCACTTCATTTTATAAACCGATTGATGTGCACCACAAATCCCTTCGTGAACTTCACCCATAGCCACATTTGCTTCTTCTTCGCCTAAACATCTCAACAACAATCCCTCCATCGTCCGATAGTATAATTCCCCTTCCAGCACAACGTACTTTATTGCTTGTTGCCGAATTTTTCGTGCAGCGGGCCTGGATGGATCCATTAAATAAGTTCTTATCTCTGTTCTCCAATCGGCATTATCAACGCACAGCACCATTTTATCAATCACGTCAAAGGTTTCATATCGGCTGTACTCCTTATAGCCTGAAGTTGCCTGAGCCAAACTGTTGGCTTTGTTATTCATTTCCCTGGGCACATGGTCGATACAGAACGACGTGAAGGTGTTGATAATATCACGGCAACATTCTAGATACTTTGATAGCACTTCGTCATTGCATTTAAACTTCCCTTTAACTTGCTGCACTACCAATAATGAGTCGCCATATGCTTTTATATTACTTGCCACGATACTCTCTACCAGCTGGAGCCCCTTGAGCAATGCTTCGTACTCGGCTTGGTTATTGGAGCATCGGCTTTTAAGCCGATATGCGAACTCGACGTTATGCCCTCTTGGTGAAATCAGCACAACGCCTATCCCACTCCCTTTTTGACAAACTGACCCATCGAAATATAGTTGCCATGGAGCCACATCGGCCATCCCTGCCATGGTATCATGCCCCGTAATGAAGTCGGCTATTGCTTGACCTTTAACAGCCTTAGCCGATTCATATTGTAGGTCGAACTCGGTGAGAGCGTAAGCCCATTTCCCAAGTCGTCCTCTCAAAATTGGCGCAGACAGCATGTATTTGATGATATCGGTTTTGCACACTATTACGCAAGTCGATGCCAATATATAATGCCTTAATTTTGTACAAGCAAAGTATAAAGATAGGCATAATTTTTCTATCGGCGGGTACCTGGTTTCAGGTCCTAGGAGTCGTCGGCTTAAGTAAAATATCACCCGTTCTCTGCCATCGACTTCTTGCGCCAACACAGCCCCGATGGTCTCATTTTCAGCCGATACGTATAGCCAGAATGGAACTCCCTTCTGTGGTGCAGCCAAAACTGGTGGTGATGCCAAGTACTATTTTATATTGTCGAAAGCCTTTTGCTGGTCGACTCCCCATATGAAATTCTGATTATCCTTCAATTTTAGTAGCGGCGTGAAAGCTCAGATTCTGCCAGACAGATTCGAAATGAATCGTCTTAGGTAATTAATTTTGCCAATCAGCTTCTGTAACTCGTTCTTGCATGTCCGTGGTTTCGTATCCATTATGGCCTTGACCCTCATTTGGTTGACTTCAATGCCCCTCTGGTGAACCATAAACTCGAGAAATTGTCCGACCGACACGCCAAACGTGCACTTCAGAGGGTTCATCTTTAACCCGTGAGCCCTTGTATTTTGAAGCACTCTTTCTAAATCGGCTAAATGTTACCAATCTTCTTTAGATTTTACCACTACATCATCAATATATATTTCGACGATGTGGCCGATTAGATCATGAAAAATCAAATTCATTGCCCGCTGATAAGTAACACCCGCGTTTTTTAAACCGAATGTCATCACAGTCCATTCGTACAACCCCAGAGCGCCAGGGCATCTCAAGACGCTTTTAGGGACATCGCTTCGCCATGAATATCTGGTTATATCCCGCATTCCCATCAAGAAAACTAATAATCTTATTACTCGATGCAAGATCGATGAGCATATCGGCTATAGGCATTGGGTATTCATCTTTTAGAGACCCCGCTCGACGTAACAGAACCTCCATGTGATTACCGTTATTCTCGGATCAAGAGCTAGCACTCACATGTTTACAACAATTGGAAATCACAACCATACAAAAACAATAATTAAGCGGAAACGATAATACAAATAAATATTACAACTCGAGAATAAAGCAGCGAAGAAGCAATATCTTGCGCTTGCCCATCCGCACTCAAGCAGTAACCGACTGCATAACTCCTTAGAAAAGATCGGCTCAAAAGAATCCAAGAACTGATGATTTAAAAGAGACTCGAAAACTCGCTAGCACGCACCTACAATATAATTAGGCAAGGGTGAGTATTTTACATACTCAGCAAGACTTGAGCAAAACCTATCATATATGCAGGCCATTTCAAAGGAAAGGCTACTACAGTTAATTTGCATAAAGCAAATTTGAATTTGTAAACCAAGTTATTTGCAAACGGAATTTAAAAGAGCAAGTTTAATTGATAGCAAATAAGTAAAGCATAAATAACACTCACCGTCCTCCACGACGTGAGCGATTTAATCAATCATTGCCATCGCACGGCATATATCCAGTTCTTTGTCCACATAGGCACAACAATGATTCCAATACTTGCCCACACAGGTATAGCATTGGGTCATCGTAGGGTAAGCTAACTTGTAAAATAAACCTTTTGAAAATCAAAGCTAACATTGGAATGACTTCACCGAGTGCTCATGATCATGAGCGCTAATTAATTAGATTTAAACTCGCAGAGGTGTACAACTTTACCCACAAGGAATGACCAACCTTTTGCAAGATCACACACGCCCAATAGGACATTGTGTCGCCAAAGCGATCATACATAGCTGTTCCATTACCTAGACATGGCTTTGATCCAACCCGGACGTTAACCCCCGCCAGAGAACTAGAAACACACACCCAAGCCGTGGATCCACATTCACACACCCAACACAACGCTTTCTAAACACTATAGATGCAGACACCGCTGCATGGGTGGAAACCCCACCCAAGCACTCAAACGGGAATGCTTGGGGACCCATCCAAGGCACTCAAACGGGAATGCTTGTGCTAGCTCCCGCCTACCAATGAACAAAGCCACATCTAAATAACTTAATAGGCTAAGGCTAACCCATCCTCACCCTTGTGGTTGCACGGAAATCTCGGATCAATAGCGCCCCATTGCTCGGTCCTAATTGTGACACGGCGACACTTCACCCTACACTACGTGCAATTCCTTTCGCACAACCGGCTATTGCCAATAATCGCCGCATCAAAGCATAGTTTTTGGGTTTTTAATCAAAGTACCAAGAACCAACAAAGGCTATTTTCAATGTTTTCAGAAACAAGTATTGATTTGATCATCACTATTTTGATTCTAAAGCATGGCTAAGCATGAATAAAATAAACGCATATACCCATGATGACATTAAGTAATGCCTATCCTCGATCTACGGTTAACAAGGTTCACATGTTCTTAATCATCAAAGGAGATTCACGAGACAACAGGTATAACTACCAAATCCACAAGATAGCTATTTACATAAAATAATCGCATGCATAAAACAATTTGATGCACAAAAAGAATATAAAATACTGGGCTCAATATGGTCAAAGGATGCTTGCCTTGCTTAATTGACGCTTACGATTTAAGACGAGGATACGATTGATTTAAGACGACGATTTAAACAAAGAACGCTTGGCTCTACACGCCGATCAACGGAAAAAATAAAGAAAGCAAATAACTAACTTCAATAAGAGCGAAAAGAAATAGATGGCAAGAACAAATAAACTCTTTACAAGAACAGGGATTGCTCTTTATGAAGTTATTAATCTTATTTTACGAATTCAAGATGCAAAGATTGGTTGGATTAATAGAATTAATCATTAGTTGCAAGTTTCATTGATTTACTATTCATAATACATTTCTGTTAACCTTATTACTCATGGGTTTTGCTTAAAATTAGCTTTACGCAAGTTAGATCTATTGACTTAGGCTACTGATAATATTTCCATTATATTTGAGAAGGTTCTGGTGATAAAAATAACTTAACTACCGGTTCCTCATTTATACCTAAAGTTTATTCATTCATATTAAGGTCTAAAGCAATGTGATTACTTAGGGTTGTTCAGCTATTAAGATTAATATGCAATACATAATGAAATGAGATTATCTTTTCCTATTTGGGTAGTCCATACTTTATAAAACACTACTAAACTAGTTCCATAAGTTTTAGGATTTTGGGCGAGACTATAATCTTGTTGCTAAAATGGTTCATGCTATACTTAAAGACTACACTATTCAAAATCGGCAAGAAAGGGGAAACGACATATTAACGATTAAGGGTTCTAAGCTATCTAGATTTGTATGCAAAACATGATGAAATATGGTCATTTCTTCATAATAAGATGATTTATACTTTGTATGACAATCCTAAGCTAATTCCATAAATTTTAGGCTTTGGCTGATACATGATATTCATTGTTGAAAAAGCTTAAGTGGCAACTAAAGTTGACGTTATTCGGAATCGGCCAAAAAGTGATTAAAAAGGTTATCGCTTAAGGGTTTTGATCTGATGAGATTAATGCGAAAACCTTATCAGACTAAGATTATTTTTATAGAATATGATAGTATGAACTTTGTACAATGCTACCAAACTGATTTTACTGATTTTAGTATTTGGATGAGTTATTTTATCTATCGCTGAAATAGACTAAATGACCACATTTGCAAACCTTAAACCGGCCAACTTCCAATCTAAATTTCCAACTACACATTACATGATTCTTGATTCATTTTTCAGGCGTTAGCAGGTAGTAATCCTAGAATTGTTATAAAGTTGATTTTGCATTATTTTAGCTTTAATTACAATAGATTATCTATTTACTTATTGTTACAATTAACATTTTCTTTCATTAAGAACATGCAACCTAAATCTTATTTTAAATGTATTTGCATACATGGATCTGCATTGCTGTCAGGAGACTAACACAAAGCATTTCCTAATTTTGTGAGCTTTTAGGCCTTCATTTTTATTAATGGCCATATCAAGATTTACTAATGATCATAAAGTAAATAAATTAAACTGAATTGTACATTTAAATATTTTTGTATATTTAAGTTTATTATGATCCCAGGGGCACATAAAAATGTAGTTAATTATTTTAAGAAGTATATATCCTATATGTGCAGTACTGCCCATAATGAAGTGCTTGTATCATTTCAATTCTAATAATCATCCTACGACTCAAAAACTAAATGTTTTTGGATATTTGAATACATTTTGATCCTAAAATCCCATGATCACTGATTTCATCTCTTCATTACTTATTATTCACAAAGTCTCATTTAAAAATCATATTAGCATTATAATCAAGTTTAATATAAATAATTATTCTGCAGTCAAGAATAAAATGTTTTTACATATTTGTATTCTCTGTGATTTTAGATGATTATACAAATTTGATTCACTGAAATTGAATTAAAATTACAAAAGATATTCATGATTGCAGGATTCAGCCAGTTGGAAAATGCCTAAAGGAATGGAAATACGTTTTCACCCAAGGGAAAGCGTCTTCTGGCCTGCTCTCTTCTTCTTCAGTCGACAGCTCCTGCGCGCAGAGGCAGAACAGAGCATCGGTTAGGGCTTCACGGCGACGGTTTTCCGGTGACTTTCCGGCGAAGGCAACGGCACCGGGAGGTAGGGCTCGGCGAGGCGCACCCGGGGATGAAGTCGATTCATCAGAAGAGGCAGCAGGGTGGTGCGCAGCCGTGGTCGAGCGGCGGCCCCAATGGCGGATGGTGAAGGAAGCAAACAAGGGCATTAGGGTTAAAATCGGTGGCCTTTTAAGCATTAAAGGGTACTAGGGGTTCCGTTTTCAGGGTTGAACGGGGTGGAAACTCACCGGATTGCTCCGCCCACGGCGGTCGGACTTGAGGAAGAAAGGGCACACGGGAGCAGCCAAATTTCGCATGGAAGGAGCTGGATTTTCTTGAGGGCTTTTGATCAGCAACGCATGGAGATGCTCTCTGCAAGAGGAATTGGAAGGAGGATCCCTACATCGCTCGCTTTTCGCTTCGCGCCCGAGATGCAGAGCTTCGGCAATGGTGGAAGCAGAAGGGAGGTTTTGGCGCTGGCTTGAGGAAAAGGAAGAAGGACTGAGGGGGAATGAAGGAGGAGGTCCTGGCGGTGTGGTTTGTAGCCAGGGAATGCAGCGCATGAGTGGGATTCGTGGCAGCGATCGCTGGTAGTGCGCCACTCAGTGATTCGAGAGACTTCGCCTTCAGTGGTGGAAGAAACAGTGTTGGGGGAGAAGGGCTGGCTGCAGGGGGTCCATTGTCAGTGGCTGAGATTTCTCCTTTGAGCCAACGGAACGGAACGGCAATGAGTGGCCCACACGTCGGCGACTAACCCGTTTTCGGTTTCGAATTCAAATTTTTGATTGAGATCAATTGAAGCACATTATTTTTCAAACTTTGTTTTTCAAAAATACTTGATCTCAGAATACTTCTATAAATTTTTCAATTCCATTTGCGATTCCATTATTTTATAAAAATTCTGACAATATATTATTTTGATTTAAAAGTTATCTTTTCATTTTATCTCTTCATTATTCTATGTGTAAAATTTCAATTATTGGCTAAAATAATTTAATTGAATGATCAGGGTTCTCATGGCAATTTTCTAAACTTTTACTTTTTTGTATTCTTGCCTTTTTCTACTTTTCCTTCTTTATTTTCCATTTACTGAATTTCCCATGCGATGCAAAACTCCAAGGGAAATTCAAATAAAACCAATAATGTCAAGAAACTCAGAAATAAATATTTTCAAATTTAAAATATTTATTTTTACTTAATTGCATTTTTCGGGATGTTACATCTTTTGGCGTAGCCTTGTTTAAATCTCTGAAGTCGACACACACCCGATGCTTACCATTCTTTTTCATGACAGGAACAATGTTAGACACCCACTCAGCATATCGGCAAGGCCTTATAAATTTGGCCTCCAACAACCTCTCGATTTCTTCCTTTATTACATTGTACAATTCTGGATTAAAACGTCGAGAAGGCTGTTTATATGGTTGATATCCCGTCTTTATAGGCAGCCGATGCTCCACTAGTTGTCGGCTTAATCCGGCATCTCATAGTACTCCCAGGCAAAACAATCTCTATAATTCCTAAGTATCTCGACCAACTTGTTTTTGTATTCTACACCTAGCTTTGCACTTACAAAAGTTGGTCTCTTTCTATCGCCCTCTCCTATATCGATTTCTTCAAGCATATCGGCAGAAGTGAAACCTTGACCTAGTTTTTCGTCCTGGAAATCTTCAATGGCTTCACAAGAATTTATAGTATGCCGATAACTCCTCACCTTGTCTTGCAATACTTTAATCATTTCTGTCCCCATCTTCTAAGAACTTCGTTTGCCCGATCAAATGTGCCTGGCTTAACACTGATCGGCATCAATCCTGACTTACCAATACATATAAAGTCGCAATCGTCTAATGTCTTACCCGATATACACTCCGCTTCTTCATGCGGCCAATTCGCATTGGAACTAGCCATAGCAATATGAGCTGATGTATCGGCTGAAACAACCTCAACTTCATCTCCATTCCATTGCACTAGTAGCTGATGCATGGTTGATGGTATGCAGCAATTGGCGTGTATCCAATCGCATCCAAGGAGCACACTGTAGTTTCCCTTTGCTTCAATTACAAAAAACGCGGTCGGCAAAGTTTTGCTGCCGATGGTTAATTCTATAACCATTACCCCCTTTGCTTCAGTAGGGTCTCCTATGAAATCATTTAGTATCATGTTTGTTTTTATCAGATCTTCGTTGGTTTTGCCTAACTTCTTGCAGGTGGTGAGCGGCATCAAATTTACAGTAGCTCCCCCATCCACTAACATCCTAGATATCGGCTTCCCATTGATGTAGCCTTTCAAGTACAACGGCTTAAGATGCCGATGAGGATCTTGCGGCTTTTCAAACACAGCATCTTGTGCACCCAAGCACAGTTGAGCAAACGTATCTTTAGCCGATTCTGTTTTAATTCTGAACTCAGCCGGTAGAGTAAACACCATGTTGATGTCCATGGGAGGAGTGTCATCCCGAATCATTGGCGACAGCAAATCATCTGAGTCTGACTCATCATCGGCTTGTTCTTTTCTCCTCCATTCCTTTTTGACAGGTTTCATCGGCCGCAATTCATTGAACGTTTAATCTCTCTGTTTTTCTTCTTCGGCCTCCCTTATCTCTTGTGTCCTTAGGCGCAGAAGCCGCCTGCGTTGTGATCGGCTCAGTCCTGTCGGGCACCATCTAGGTTTGGGTTCAACTGGCTTGCGGATTTTACCAACCAAGTTCTCTGTAGGCTCTTCTTTCTTATCTTGGTTTGGTGCACCTAGCCTCTCCTTTATTGGCTTTTTATGCCTTGACTCATTTTGATCTTGTACTGGCCTGAATAGGCGCTCTTTCGCCGATTGTCTTGGCCAATCTCTTTGCGGGTAATGCTCCATGGGGCATGTCCTTGAAGATGGTAACGCCAAACCCCTTTCCCAGCAGAATTGCCAAAAAGGACATCTCTGATGAGCTCTCTCTGCGTTGTCCGGCCGATACGAATTATTTGGTCGAAACAGTTTGGTTGATATGGTTCATCTGGTCGGCGAGACTGCTGCTTCTCTCGATGGCTTATCCTCTCGTATTTCTCAAGCAACTGCGAGAAAGTTGGCTTAGGCTTGAATGCTATTTTTCGAGGTGGAGACCTTTCGGCTTTGTACCATCGCCCGACTTGCAGCTCCCCTTTTGGCTTAACTGTCCTTGAATTCTTCCCATCTTGATCGGCCTCGATTTGAAACGAGCCGATCGTTATCCTCAGTGTCTCTCCTTTTGAGCTAGATTCTATGTCGACTTGCCGCGTTGCTCTGGGTCTTTCGTCGACAATCTGTTTTCCTTTGCCGGAGCATTGAACCATGTTGATTGGGAAGGGATTGACGTCGACTTCCATAGCTGGCTCTTCTGCAAACTTGAGCCGACCATCTTCAATGGCTGCCTATATCTGTTGCCGAAAGATATTGCAATCGTTAGTGTTATGGGAAAAGGAATGATGCCACTTACAGTATCGTCGTTTCTTGATCTCATCGGCTGATGGTATGGTATGCCCCTCCGGTAATCGTATCAATTTTTCTTATAACAACATATCAAATATGCGGTCACATTTGGATACGTCGAAAGCATACTTGACTTCCGTCTTGCCCCTTGTCGGCTTAAGCCATGAACAGATAAACAGTTTCTTGGATCCTTTTATCCATTCGGCTATATTTATATCTGCTTCATCCTCAGAGTTTTCACTCGAACTGTAATCGATCATATTCACCTTGGCTTTATCCTTGTTATTGCTCAATCTAACCATATCCTTGAACTCCCTACTTAAATATCGGCTTTCTTGTGCCGATACGCGATGAAGCAGATGACTTAAATCAGTAAATTCTTGCCCAACAAGTTTTTCTTTGAGTGGGGGAATTAGTCCTTGAAATGCTAAATCGGCTAGTTGATTATCAGGCAATACTACACTGAAGCATCGATTCCGCACTTCTCTAAATCTTCTAATATAATCAGCAACTGATTCGCCAAATTTCTGCCAGACAGCACTTAGATCTGAGATCCTTAATTCCAGGCTACCAGAGAAAAAGTACTCGTGAAATCGACTCTCTAAATCATTCCAAAAGTGGACCGAATTCGGAGGTAGATTCGTGAACCAAGTAAAAGCAGTTCCTGACAAAGATAATGGAAAGAGTCTAATTTTCAATCCATCAGACTGAGCTGCTTCACCACACTGGGCGATAAATCGTCCAACATGTTTGTAACATCCCGAAAATTGTAAAATAGTGAAATATTATAATATGACTTTGCAATTTGAGTATTCTTGAGTTTTATTGAATTTATGTTTTTCTGAATTTATTTCTTGAACTTTTGCATTGCAAAAATAATTAAAGGAAATGGGAAAGATTAAATGAACAAAAGCAAAGTTGTGAATAATTTATTTTCTGAAATCCCAATGTGTAGAGAAAACAATTTCTGCACTGACAAAAATAAAAGAATAACAAATTGAATAATGAAAATGAAAATGAAATCAAATTGACTAGAAACAGTGATCTGTCCGAATTTGTGAAAAGTATCCAGAGCTCATCTCCAGCTGGAAAATTTACCAAATTACCCTTGATACAGTATTCACCACTGGTAAAAATCTCAGAAGATTATCTGATGGGATAAGTCTCCAAATAATTCGAAAACAGAATTTAATAAAAGCTGAAAAATGAAGTGTCGGAATTTTTATAAATTACTGGAGCAAAATCTTGAGCTGAAACTTTTACATAAGAATCCTTAGCTCAAATACATTTGAAAAACAAAGTTTCAAAAAGTTATAAAAATAATTGAATTGACTGATAATTCAAAATACAGAATTTGAAATCCTGTGCCCAGTGCAATGTCAGAATTTTAGTAAATAATCTATAAATTATTTAAATCTAAAATTTATACTGGAGGTCATCTACTTCCAGAGGAGTCTACACAAAAGTATGAAAAATCTTTGGAAGATAATGTCAGTACAATGGATGCGAATTCAGTGAGCCAGTCAGTCAACTTCTTAAGTCGGTTGTTTTTTCCTCTCGCCATGTGGGCCAATTCTTTGCTAAGCCCCACCGCCAGCCTCCTCTTCCTGTCATCTCCTACCTCCAGTCAAAGAAGCCTCGAGTCAAAGCTTCAGAGGGAAATCAGGCCGCAACTTCGCGTCCTCATCCTCTGCAGCCCAAGACCTTCCACCAATTCTCGACCGCCATCATTCCTCCACGCGGATGTTGCCTGTGTCGTCCACGGCGAATGCGGTGTTCATCCTTGTCGTGTCTCGGTGAGGCTCTCATCCGAGCCAAGCCCAACCGCCGAATCCATCCGCTCCGCAGCTATAAAAGGCGTTAGATTGTCACCAGAGACGCGCTTTCATTCCTCCTCCATTTCTCCTTGCTTTTCCCCCTAAGCGCCAAAATCCCGATTCATGCCGCCATTATCAAGAACTCAGAGCTTAGCTCAAACTTGATTTCAGCCAATAGACTCAACCAATTTCCAATTAACTTGGCTAGAGCATCACCAAGCTATAAGAATCAAGAGCCCTCAAGAATATCCAAGCTCTCCCATGTGAAATTTCCCCGCCGTGCACCTCCTCTCCTCCATGGCCGGCCAACGAGTGGAGAGCTCCTCGAGATTCTTCTCTAACCGAGCCCAAAACGGACTCAACGTGATCCCCGATGCTATTCATGCCATCGATTCAAGCCTTCACGCCCTAATTCTTCCCTCCATCGCCGCCATTTTGCCGCCGCCGTCCGGCCGCTGCCCTCTCTGCGGTTCCTACCGAATCGACCGTGGTGGCTTCCTCGCCGAGGTCTTGTTTACGTGTTTCGCCTCGCCGGAGCACCGCCGAATACCATCGCCAGTGAAGACCCGCCGGTCCTTCGTTCTCTCAGGATCGCGGTGGGGCCGGATCGTCGAACTCGAGGTTGAAGAAGACTGAACCAAAAGACGCTTCTTTCGGGTAAAGCGATTTCAATTTCTCGGTGTATTTCAAACCGGATTAATAATGAAACTTGAGTATCTTTTGTAGTTTTGATTCAATCTCAGTGCAACAAATTTATATATTCATCTAAAATCAAATAGTATCGAATATACAAAAGATTCTTGAAAGAGTCATGTAAATTTCTACAATAGAAATACCAAAATGAGCATTTATGTGTTAAGAAAAAGATTAAATTAGACTTAATCAAAATAAATGAAATTAAATATTTTTGAAATCCTTGTTCTGAAATGAGTTCAAATATACAAAAATATTTATGTTTTAAGTTAATTTGCATTATCAAATAAATCCATGCTTCAATTCGCTAAAAAGAAAATAAGAATTTATAAACTGAAATGCTTAAAGAATATTATTGATAATTGTTAAGAATATGATATTCTGATTTTAATGTGTGCTGAAAATGGATAATTACACAACATTTAAGATTGCTAAATAATTAAACATATGCTCAATTTCAATGCTTCATACTAGTCTTTGTATATATATATATACACACATACTCATGTATATGAATAAAATCATTAAATAAATTTGTATATGCCTCTGGAACCATAATAAACTCAAATATGCAAAAACATTTAAATTATTAACTCGGTTTGAATTATTTGCTTGTTAATCATCATTAAACCTTGATGTGGCCATTAATAAAAATAAAAAGCATAAAAGCTCATAAAATAAGGAAATAATTTGTATTAGTCTCCTGAAAACAATACAAATCCATGTATATAAAAATATTTAAGATAAGATTTAATTTGCATTATTTTAATGAAAGGAAATGTTAATTGTGACAATAAGTAAATGGTTTATCTATTGCAATTAAAGTCAAAATAATGCCAAATTAGCTTTAAAACACTCTTAGGGTTGCTGCCTGCTAATACCTGAAAAATGAATCAAAGATCATGTATAGTGTAGTTAGAAATGAAATTTGAATATCGGCCGATTTAAGGTTTCCGATATGATCATTTAGACTATTTCAACTGCAAATAAAATAACCTATCTAAATGCTAAAACCAGTAAAATGAGTTTAGAAATACTCTACAAAGTTTATACTACCATATTCTATAAAAAGAATCTTATTTCATTAAAGTTTGGATATTAATCTTATTAGTTCAAAAACCTTAAGTGATAATCATTTGCTTCATATTCTTGCCGATTCCGAATAACGTCAACTCTATATTACCACTTAAGCCTTTTCAACAATAAATACGATATCGCGTCTAAAGCCTAAAACTTATGGAATTAGCCCTGTAGCACTCTCCAAAGCATATACTACCCTAATATGAAAAGGTAATCTCATTTCACCGAGATTTGCATATTAATTCTATTAGCTTAATAACCCTAAGTGTTCACATTCCTAAAGGCCGTAATATGAATGAATGAACTTTAGGTATAAATGAGAAATCAATAATTAAGTTATTTGTATCACCGTAACCTTCTCAAATATCATGTAAATAATGCTAGTAGCCTAAATCAACAGTTAGCTTTTTACAACTAGAACATTGATTAAATATTGGTTCGAATCAATCTAATCAAATGGGACAAGAATCTATTAAACCTGAAATGATTAAATTATTATAATCTTAACCTATTTTTGCCTTGAATTGAAAATATAAATAAAGAAAATCACAATCTTTGCATCTTGAATTCGTAAAATAAAATTAATAAATTCATAAAGAGCAATCTCTGTTTCTTGTGAAGAGTTTTATTTGTCTTTCTATCAATTTTCTTTTTGCCCTTATTGAAGTTTATTATTCGCTATGTTTCCGTTGATCGACGTGTAGAACTCGACGTCGTTGATCCCATCGTCATCTCCGTCATCTTCGATTCCGTCTTCGTCGTAAACAGTGATTAAGCAAGGCAAGCACTCTTTGACCATATTGCTCCCAATATTTTATATTCCTTTTGTGCATCAAATTGTTTTATGCATGCGTTTACTTTATGTAAATTGCTATCTTGCGGTTTGGTAGATATACCTATTGTCACATGAATCTCCTTTGATGATTATGAACATGTGAACCTTGATAACCATAGGTTACGGATTAGGCATTACTTAATGTCATCTTGGGTACATACGATCATATTAACCTGCTTAGCCATGCCTTAGCATCATCAATGTACATGATCAAATCAATATTTGTTTTCCTCGAAACATTGAAAATGTCACTGTGGTTGTGGGTACTTTGATTTAAAAACCCAAAATAAAACTATGTGTTGATGCGGGCGATTATTGGCAATAGCCGACAGCGATCGAATTGCACGTAGTGTAGGGTGAAGTGTCGCCGTGTCAATTTAAGGACCGAGCAATGGGACGCTATTGATCCGAGATTTCCGTGCAACCACAAGGCCGGACGGGCAACGAACCTATTAAGTTATTTGGATATGGCTTTGCTCATTGGTAGGCGGAGCTTGCACAAGCATTCGGTTTGGTCTGCTTGGAGGGTTTCCACCCATGCAACGGTGTACGCCTTTGTCATGAACGTAAACGTGTGTGTGTGTTGGGTACACGTGAAAGGAACCACGCCGTGTGTGTTTCGTTCTCTGGCGGGAATTAACGTCCCGGCTGGATCAAAGTCATGTCTAAGTAATGTAACGGATACGTATGATCTCCTTGCCGCACACCAAAGGAAGTGTGTCAATTGATCCGCGAAAAGGTTGATCATTCCTTGTGGGTAAAGTTGTACACCTCTGCAGAGTTTAAATCTAATCGATTAGCCGGCCATGTCATGAGCACTTGGTGAAGTCATTCCAATGTTAGCTTTGGTATTTTCAAAAGGGTTATTTTATAAGTTAGCTTACCCTCACAGATGACCCAATACTATACCATGTGTTGGCAAGTATTGGTATCACCACAGCCATGTGTTGGCAAAGAATGGATATATGCCGTGCGATGGCAATGATGGATTCGTCGCTCACGTCATGGAGGACTGTGAGTGTTACTTATGCTTTACTTATTTGTTATCAATCAAACTGCTCTTATAAATTCCGTTTGCAAATAACTTGATTTACAATTCAATTTCGCTTTATGCAAATTAACTGTAGTAGCCTTTCCTTTGAAATGGCCTGCATATATTATAGGTTTTGCAAAAGTCTTGCGGAGTACGAAAGTACTCACCCTTGCTTAATTATTATTTTAGGTGGATGAGTTAGCGAGGCTTCGAGTCTCTTTTCGTCGCAGGTTGCGGGATCTTCTTCGACGTGTTCTATCTGGAGTTTATACCTTGTCAGTTGCCTGCGGGTCGGTTGGGCAAACTACAAGATATTGCTTCTTTGCTGCTAACCTCTTTATTTGTAAGCTTCTCTTTATATATTAGTTTCCGCTGTAATTATTTGTGGTGTGGTTGTGATTCCAATTGTTGTAAACATGTGAGTGCTAGCTATCGATCCAGGAATAGCACAAAGAATCACATGGAGGTTCCTGCTCATCGAACGGGTCTCACAAATACAGTATCGAGCTATATCGACCATAGGATAAACCTTAGATAGAATGGTCGTTAGCATTAGAATAAGCAAATTCAAAAGCTTATTTTCAAAAGTTACTATATTTGCAAAATGTAGACTTTGCTATTCTTTCCTCTTTCTTATGATCCTACTCTTGCCCCTACATTCATTCTGAATTACAAACAAATTCCCCTTATCTAAAAGAGAAATTTTCGCCCATGGTTTATGTTTAGTATTGCTTCTAAAGATGTCTGAGACTTGTTGCCACTATCTTTCATGTCAACCGTGAAGACCGTAATATTTACGCCAACAATTTCAAGGAAGCAAACGACGCTTTCTACGCCCCGACAAAGCAAAAGTAAAGTTCAAAGATCGATCTCATGAAGAGGTAGTGTCACCCAACAAGATGAGGCGAAGATTAGAATATATTGGGATTTACCTTAAGATAAGATCCCTTACGCGTAGTAATATTATTCTACTTTAGCTATATGAAGCATTCTTATGTAGTATTTATATTTTGCTATTCGCAACCTGGATTTTGTTTTGCTTGATTGGACGATTTACGTACAAACTTAACCTTAGGGTTAAAGTTTCGCGATAAATTGTCCTTACATATAAATTTAAGAAACCCTAACACATTAGTTAGAAGGAAATTCCCATAAATAGTTTCTCTTCTTCTGAAAATTTTCCCTCAAGCTTACCTCTACTTTCTGTAGGATTTCTTACCTACATATTCTGTGTAACTTTGGCTTTCAAAAATTAAATTTTATTTATCAAAATCCTAACGATATTCAAAAGGAAATTTATTGTAACCTCGTAGGATTAGTAAAAGCCTTGAACAAGCATTATCATCATAGTTGCGCAGCAAAAACGTAGTAGGCCGTCTCAACTTTCATTTGCCGAATACCCTACTTAAACAACACAACTTCTGTTATCTTCTCCCTGAAGTCAATACCCACTCTTTCTTCCTTGTATTCTTTATATGGCAATATCAAGGACTACCTAAGAAGATGCTGTTACAAGTTGCTATAATCAACAAATTCCAATGCAAACTAATCTCATCAAGTCTCAGATGTCGACCTTAATAAATATCCTCATTACATTCATACCACATGCTCGCACCTTTTGCCTTCAAGGTTCTTTAATAAACTAATGTCATAAAAAAAATTACTTCTACTACTTTCGGGAAGTAAATCTACTGCAGAACCTTTAATCGAACCCTTCAATACTAGAATGGAAGACATGACCATAAAGTAGTTGGTTAGCATAATGAAATTTTGTTGTAACATAAGAAAATGTATAGTTCTTATATAATAAAGGTATGCTGCAATTTGATTAATTAAAATTTTTGTCTGTATTATTACGGAAAACTCTCGTGATGCTTAACTAATAGGTTAAAGAATTATGATGAGATGATCCAAAACCATATAAGGAACTCATGGTTATGAAGCAATTAAAATATAAAATGTTATCTGAGAAGAATAAACCTTCAAAAGATTTTATATATTGCACAACTATGAATATGGTTTAATCTTTCCTTTCATTTTAAATCCCTTTCTTGTCCGAATTATCATTCTGACATCCTTCCTTTAAGAACAATTATTAATGGATAGTCAGAAAAACTGGAGTGATATTGTAAAAGAATTTGCTACAGACCTTAAAACATGGAAACTATGTACTTGTTGTGACACAAAGTAAACCCATATAAACCAAGAAATTGAAAATAAGATTATAACCATGTTAGCACTCAATTGGAAGGTCAAGTTCTACGTTACTACGTGAAGCATCATAACGACACAAAATTCAACGCTATCCAAGGAACTGAACGCAAGATTTTTCGCTAGGTATGCAAGTTCATTGCATTGGTACAGATGCCCATGTTCATGCATACAAAGTTTGCACAAGACTTCAAGATCCATCATCAGCGTCCGGATCAAGATATCAACGAACAAGCAATCGTCAAAAGTATCTACAACCAGCTACCACAGAAGTCCTTCACCATCTCCTCCATCAATCCGTCATGAAGGGTTATATATATAGAAATTCTAAACCAGAAGAAATAAAATCCCTTATTATAAAATCTGAATGAGAATCTTAAATAAAAGACTTCTCTAATCAGATAATAATTAGTTAACTTACAAGCACATGAATCCTCAAAATATGATTAGAAACCCTACAACCCTTATATGATAATCGATATTATATTTGGTATTCTTTTGAAAATTTGATTGTAAAGTGTTTTATATGGTTGATCGGATTACCCTCGCGAATGTAAAACCTTTTGGTTGAAATTCACGATGAGTTAATCCCTGGAAATGATAATAATAATATACATTAAACTTTTAAAGAACGAAATGTTGCTTTGTAACCCAACAGAATTTCATCTAAATAATCTCATCTTAATAAATATCGTTGCAGGATGCCTGTGACGAGATCCCTTAGCAAAAATCTTGGAAGTAAAATCCTACCAGGACTTCAACCTCGAGATGAAGATTCTATTCCAAATTTTTACGAAAGATCGAATCGCTCAGATCAAAAAGCCCTCCTATATCCTATTTAATACCTAAGCAAGATTCCTTAGAGTATTGTCACCAAAGAAATTAAACCCGTGCTTGCATTCGCTGTGGAGAAATAGGTCACACCGATGAAGAGCATCCAATCAACTGTTCCAGTTGTGAAGGAAATCATTCTCCTGGAAAATGTCCTATGGACAATATCACTTGTTTCCTTTGTGAAGGTCGAGATCATTATCCGCCGCAGTGCCCCTTTGATCCATTAGTCACTGCTGCAGTTCAGCATCAACGAGAACAACTTCGAGCCTTAGTTGCTCAAGAATTGGCAAATAGAAGGAAAGCTATGCAAGAGAAATTGCTTGAAGAATCAAAGAAACAACACTTCAATCATGACAATTTCCATCCAGAAAGTAGTAAATGGCCATCACTATCAGCATGTTTCTTATGTGGCGAGGAAGGTCATTGGGCCAGGGAATGTCCTAAGAAGCAACAAGATGAGGCTAACAAGGAAGATGGAATTGGGCATGCAATTAATCCTAGCAAAAGGTCACAAAGGAAACCAAAGTGCTTTAACTGTCACCAAGTGGGCCATTTTGCTAAGCAATGCCCCCAAGAACAAATACCTTTTGCAACCATGGTCATACCAGAAATCACTGCTGTCAAGATTATAACACCAAGAGTAGGGGAATTAAAATCAAGAGCAAGTTGCCTATATGATCGACAGAAAAAGAGATGCTTGAACATAGATACTAGTTCCAAAAAGAGTTCTGCTTAACTTCATTCTCAATCTCAGCTTTCATCTGTTCATCCCTCCAACCCAATTAATGAACAGCTATCTGGTACTCAAAATCAAAAAGCCAATGTTATTTGCTACTACTGTCGTAATCGTGGACATTATGCTAATAAATGCCCAAAGAAGAAGAAGAAGAAAAATCCGCCTCATCTTCAATCTCCTGAAGTCAGTCAACAACTACCCGCAGAAGAAGTCTAGGACCTACCAGATGCAGTACCAAATCTGATAACGTCGCCCATATCAGCTAAGAAGGACTTGGATACTTCACCAACATCAACCCAAGAAGAGTTCTACTTCATTTTGTCAAGAAAGACATTAGTAAATCTAAAATGTAAACATATTTCTCGTATGGTTGTAATCGACTCTTAATATGGGATTGAGTATGTCTCTTGCGATTCAATTCTCGCAATCGCCTTTTGATCTTATACATTTCATCCATCATAGCTGTCCAATCCAAAGGAAATCAAAACTTTTTATCTACCCAAAATGATCAAATAGATCAAATTATCAAATCACCTGATAATTCTTTTATCACAACCCAATACTTGAATTATCTCCATCATGTTCTCGATTTAAAGTTAACCTAGAATGGCATTTATTCTTAGCTCGTTTCATCAACTAATATCGAACTATGCGAATTAGCTATTGTATTTAAATATCCTTCTTAATGTTAACGCTTGGTTCTTCCCCAAATGAATTCAATGACAATACATTTTCTATCACCTTAAACATATTATGTATACCACATGTTAATCTTAAAAGTTTGATTATCCTTATTAACAATACTAATTATCCAATCAAAAGAGATGCATAGAAAGTTTTGGTATCCATCATTTGTTCACGCCAAACCTAAATAAAAGTCTTCTATTCTTGAAATGTCAACTTGGAATCACAAGGCAAAGATCCAGTGAAGCAAATTCAATGAAGACGAAGTATCAACAGAACGACAAGGTCCCCTACAAGGAAATAATTCCCTAATCTATCTCATCCTTAAGATTTGCAAGATTCGTGGTATTCACTGTTTCCAAATCCAAGTAATCGGTGCCACGATATATTGGACCATATTGTATCGTTAAAAGATGGAAGAAAAGGCATATAAATTGAAGTTGCCATCTCAGCTATCTAATGTTCATATTGTCTTCTATGTATCGCAATTAAGAAAATGTCCTCATCTTCCTTCTGAGCTCACCTAGCTAGATGAAATCGATCTACACTTGATTTAACTCGTCGGGAGTATCCAATTAGAATTTTAGAAGAAACTAAATGCCATACTCGTAATAAATCCCACAAGATGATCAAGGTTCATTGTAGCAGTCATTCTGAAGAAGAAGCAACGTGGGAATGTGAAGATCGCCTCAAAGAAAAATATTCCGATTTCTTTCTTTAGACTCGCCAAATCTCGGGGTCGAGATTTCTGTAAGGGGGGTAGAACTGTAACATCCCGAAAATTGTAAAATAGTGAAATATTATAATATGACTTTGCAATTTGAGTATTCTTGAGTTTTATTGAATTTATTTCTTGAACTTTTGCATTGCAAAAATAATTAAAGGAAATGGGAAAGATTAAATGAACAAAAGCAAAGTTGTGAATAATTTATTTTCTGAAATCCCAATGTGTAGAGAAAACAATTTCTGCACTGATAAAAATAAAAGAATAACAAATTGAATAATGAAAATGAAAAATGAAATCAAATTGACTAGAAACAGTGATCTGTCCGAATTTGTGAAAAGTATCCAGAGCTCATCTCCAGCTGGAAAATTTACCAAATTACCCTTGATACAGTATTCACCACTGGTAAAAATCTCAGAAGATTATCTGATGGGATAAGTCTCCAAATAATTCGAAAACAGAATTTAATAAAAGCTGAAAAATGAAGTGTCGGAATTTTTATAAATTACTGGAGCAAAATCTTGAGCTGAAACTTTTACATAAGAATACTTAGCTCAAATACATTTGAAAAACAAAGTTTCAAAAGTTATAAAAATAATTGAATTGACTGATAATTCAAAATACAGAATTTGAAATCCTGTGCCCAGTGCAATGTCAGAATTTTAGTAAATAATCTATAAATTATTTAAATCTAAAATTTATACTGGAGGTCATCTACTTCCAGAGGAGTCTACACAAAAAGTATGAAAAATCTTTGGAAGATAATGTCAGTACAATGGATGCGAATTCAGTGAGCCAGTCAGTCAACTTCTTAAGTCGGTTGCCTTTTCCCCTCTGCCATGTGGGCCAATTCTTTGCTAAGCCCCACCTGCCAGCCTCCTCTTCCTGTCATCTCCTACCTCCAGTCAAAGAAGCCTCGAGTCAAAGCTTCAGAGGGAAATCAGGCCGCAACTTCGCGTCCTCATCCTCTGCAGTCCAGCACCTTCCAGCCAATTCCTGACCGCCATCATTCCTCCACGCGGATGTTGCCCTGTCGTCCACGGCGAGCTGCCGGTGTTCATCCTTGTCGTGTCTGGTGAGGCTCTCATCCGAGCCAAGCCCAACCGGCCGAATCCATCCGTTCCGCAGCTATAAAAGGCGTTAGATTGTCACCAGAGACGCGCTTTCATTCCTCCTCCATTTCTCCTTGCTTTTCCCCAGCCAAGCGCCAAAATCCCCAGTTCATGCCGCCATTACCGAAGAACTCAGGAGCTTAGCTCAAACTTGATTTCAGCCAATAGACTCAACCAATTTCCAATTAACTTCGGCTAGAGCATCACCAAGCTATAAGAATCAAGAGCCCTCAAGAATATCCAAGCTCTCCCATGTGAAATTTCCCCGCCGCCGTGCACCTCCTCTCCTCCATGGCCGGCCAACGAGTGGAGAGCTCCTCGGAGATTCTTCCTCAGAACCGAGCCCAAAAACGGACTCAACGTGATCCCCTGATGCTATTCATGCCATCGATTCAAGCCTTCACGCCCTAATTCTTCCCCTCCACTGCTCGCCATTTTGCCGCCGCCGTCCGGGCATGCCTTCGCTGTGGTTCCTACGAACCGCACCGTGGTCGGCTTCCTCGCCGAGGTCTTGTTTCTACGTGCCCTCGCTTCGCCGGAGCACCGCCGAATACCATCGCCAGTGAAGACCGGCCGGTCCTCGTTCTCTCAGGATCGCGGTGGGGCCCGGATCGTCGTAACTCGAGGTTGAAGAAGACTCAACCAAAAGACGCTTCTTTTCGGGTAAAGCGATTTCAATTTCTCGGTGTATTTCAAACCGGATTAATAATGAAACTTGAGTATCTTTTGTAGTTTTGATTCAATCTCAGTGCAACAAATTTATATATTCATCTAAAATCAAATAGTATCGTAATATACAAAAGATTCTTGAAAGAGTCATCTGTAAATTTCTACAATAGAAATACCAAAATGAGCATTTATGTGTTAAGAAAAAGATTAAATTAGACTTAATCAAAATAAATGAAATTAAATATTTTTGAAATCCTTGTTCTGAAATGAGTTCAAATATACAAAAATATTTATGTTTTAAGTTAATTTGCATTATCAAATAAATCCATGCTTCAATTCGCTAAAAAGAAAATAAGAATTTATAAACTGAAATGCTTAAAGAATATTATTGATAATTGTTAAGAATATGATATTCTGATTTTAATGTGTGCTGAAAATGGATAATTACACAACATTTAAGATTGCTAAATAATTAAACATATGCTCAATTTCAATGCTTCATACTAGTCTTTGTATATATATATATACACACATACTCATGTATATGAATAAAATCATTAAATAAATTTGTATATGCCTCTGGAACCATAATAAACTCAAATATGCAAAAACATTTAAATTATTAACTCGGTTTGAATTATTTGCTTGTTAATCATCATTAAACCTTGATGTGGCCATTAATAAAAATAAAAAGCATAAAAGCTCATAAAATAAGGAAATAATTTGTATTAGTCTCCGAAAACAATACAAATCCATGTATATAAAAATATTTAAGATAAGATTTAATTTGCATTATTTTAATGAAAGGAAATGTTAATTGTGACAATAAGTAAATGGTTTATCTATTGCAATTAAAGTCAAAATAATGCCAAATTAGCTTTAAAACACTCTTAGGGTTGCTGCCTGCTAATACCGAAAAATGAATCAAAGATCATGTATAGTGTAGTTAGAAATGAAATTTGAATATCGGCCGATTTAAGGTTTCCGATATGATCATTTAGACTATTTCAACTGCAAATAAAATAACCTATCTAAATGCTAAAACCAGTAAAATGAGTTTAGAAATACTCTACAAAGTTTATACTACCATATTCTATAAAAAGAATCTTATTTCATTAAAGTTTGATATTAATCTTATTAGTTCAAAACCTTAAGTGATAATCATTTGCTTCATATTCTTGCCGATTCAATAACGCCAACTCTATATTACCACTTAAGCCTTTTCAACAATAAATACGATATCGCGTCTAAAGCCTAAAACTTATGGAATTAGCCTGTAGCACTCTCCAAAGCATATACTACCCTAATATGAAAAGGTAATCTCATTTCACCGAGATTTGCATATTAATTCTATTAGCTTAATAACCCTAAGTGTTCACATTCCTAAAGGCCGTAATATGAATGAATGAACTTTAGGTATAAATGAGAAATCAATAATTAAGTTATTTGTATCACCGTAACCTTCTCAAATATCATGTAAATAATGCTAGTAGCCTAAATCAAAGTTAGCTTTTTACAACTAGAACATTGATTAAATATTGGTTGAATCAATCTAATCAAATGGGACAAGAATCTATTAAACCTGAAATGATTAAATTATTATAATCTTAACCTATTTTTTGCGCCTTGAATTGAAAATATAAATAAAGAAAATCACAATCTTTGCATCTTGAATTAAGTAAAATAAAATTAATAAATTCATAAAGAGCAATCTCGTTTCTTGTGAAGAGTTTTATTTGTCTTTCTATCAATTTTCTTTTTGCCCTTATTGAAGTTTATTATTCGCTATGTTTCCGCTAATCGACGTGTAGAACTCGACGTCGTTGATCCCATCGTCATCTCCGTCATCTTCGATTCCGTCTTCGTCGTAAATAAAGTGATTAAGCAAGGCAAGCACTCTTTGACCATATTGCTCCCAATATTTTATATTCCTTTTGTGCATCAAATTGTTTTATGCATGCGTTTACTTTATGTAAATTGCTATCTTGCGGTTTGGTAGATATACCTATTGTCACATGAATCTCCTTTGATGATTATGAACATGTGAACCTTGATAACCATAGGTTACGGATTAGGCATTACTTAATGTCATCTTGGGTACATACGATCATATTAACCTGCTTAGCCATGCCTTAGCATCATCAATGTACATGATCAAATCAATATTTGTTTTCCTGGAAACATTGAAAATGTCACTGTGGTTGTGGGTACTTTGATTTAAAAACCCAAAATAAAACTATGTGTTGATGCGGGCGATTATTGGCAATAGCCGATTGTGCGACTGGAATTGCACGTAGTGTAGGGTGAAGTGTCGCCCGTGTCAATTTAAGGACCGAGCAATGGGACGCTATTGATCCGAGATTTCCGTGCAACCACAAGGGCTGGGACGGGGCAGTCGTAACCTATTAAGTTATTTGGATATGGCTTTGCTCATTGGTAGGCGGGAGCTTGCACAAGCATTCCGGTTTGGTCTGCTTGGAGGGGTTTCCACCCATGCAACGGTGTACGCTTTGTCATGAATGCGTGTGTGTGTGTTGGGTACACGTGAAAGGAACCACGCCGTGTGTGTGTTTCGTTCTCTCGCGGGAATTAACGCCCGGCTGGATCAAAGTCATGTCTAAGTAATGTAACGGATACGTATGATCTCCTTGCCGCACACCAAAGGAAGTGTGTCAATTGATCCGCGAAAAGGTTGATCATTCCTTGTGGGTAAAGTTGTACACCTCGCAGAGTTTAAATCTAATCGATTAGCCGCCATGTCATGAGCACTTGGTGAAGTCATTCCAATGTTAGCTTTGGTATTTTCAAAAGGGTTATTTTATAAGTTAGCTTACCCTCACAGATGACCCAATACTATACCATGTGTTGGCAAGTATTGGTATCATTTGTTGTGCCATGTGTTGGCAAAGAATCTGGATATATGCCGTATGCGATGGCAATGATGGATTCGCCGCCACGCCATGGAGGACCGTGAGTGTTACTTATGCTTTACTTATTTGTTATCAATCAAACCGCTCTTATAAATTCCGCTTGCAAATAACTTGATTTACAATTCAATTTCGCTTTATGCAAATTAACCGTAGTAGCCTTTCCTTTGAAATGGCCTGCATATATTATAGGTTTTGCAAAAGTCTTATGAGTATGCAAAGTACTCACCCTTGCTTAATTATTATTTTAGGTGGATGAGTTAGCGAGGCTTCGAGTCTCTTTTCATCGCAGTTGCGGATCTTCTTCGACGTGTTCTATCTCGAGTTTATACCTTGTCGGCTTGTTCTGGGTCGGTTGGGCAAACTACAAGATATTGCTTCTTTGTCGCTAACCTCTTTATTTGTAAGCTTTCTTTATATATTAGTTTCACTGTAATTATTTGTGGTGTGGTTGTGATTCCAATTGTTGTAAACATGTGAGTGCTAGCTCTTGATCCAGTGGAATAGCACAGCAATCACATGGAGGTTCCTGTTCATCAGAACGGGGTCTCACAATGTTCTAAAGTAGTGACCGAGTCATCTCCTGAAAATTTTGCAAAATCGGGAATCCTAAAGTTGTGGGGATATGGCATGCGGTCAATGTAGTCTGGGTACGGCTTCCTATAGCCGATCGTTTTCCCTTTGGGCTGTAGGCCAAATTGATCTTTCAAAACCATAGAAATCTGATCAGCCCAATTGACGTTATTGGCCGCTGCAGCACTAGGGTTTTGCCAATTGTGATGTATAGTATCCTGCCCCCCGAGTGCGAACTCGGCTGGTCGGCTTAATCTAGCCGATGGGTACTGTCGTTGCCATGGTTCGTACCCATTGGTTCTGGCAATCGTGACTTCAGGCAAAGAGATAAAGGGTTCTGCATATGAAACTACCCTATGTGGAGCTGGATTCTTAGTTTGAACTGATACTTGAGTTTTATATCCTATTTCGATCGGCTGAGAAGCCGACTGGACGTAGGTGGTACCTGACGCCGATGGGGTATTTGTGTCTAATTTTGCAGCGTCGGTATATGCATGATAATGGGCTACTGGACTTGGTCGAGGCATTGGTGGGGCCAATACCATGGGTTGAGTCGGCATTAGTGAAGGTGTTGGTGCCGACACTTTTGTCTTGTTGGTATCTGGGGCCACAGAGTATACTGGGTATGTTGGGAGTGGCTATAACGGATCTAATAACCCTCCAGATGATGCCAACTCTTGTGCAATAGTTTTCACGCTATTCTCTATCATCGGCTTCAATGTCGTAACCAATGCCGATGACTGATTGATTAATGCATGATGCACAGATTGCTCAATCATAACAGATAACTCGGTTTGAGCTGGCATGTGTCGGCTTACCAGATTCGATGTGATGCTGGATTCACCGAGGGGATTCAATGTTGGAAGTGCCATCTTCTGCGTGACTCCCCGTCGGGTTTTCTGATAGCAACCCAACATTAACTCTTCCAGGGCAGCTTTCCGATCTTCGATATCCTTACGTTGTTCTGGAGTCAGATCATCCAAAGTGGGGACGATTATTGCGTCGGCATTAACGTCGGCCGGTGCGACAGATTTGCCTGCAGTCATCTTGTCAATTGTGGTCCCACTGGGCGTGCCAAAAATATGTTGACACCAAAAACGTGATGTAGGGTTTTTGATCGCAACACACCGGACGAACACCGGGTTCAGTTTTGCGCGAGCGTGCCAATCGATTTGACCCTGCAATCGATAAGGAGGTGTCGTAAATTTTAATCTAAGCCGATCCTGATGATAAATCGGCCAGGGCAAAATCAGTCAAAGGCCGATTCAAAGGTAAACAGATTAGCCGATTAAGGCTAATCGAAGGTAAAGGCGATTGATTTCAAAAGGCGATGCGCAACAAGGCAGAATAAATCAAACTTGAAGAAATCGATGAAGACCAAACAATCGGCGATACGCAACTTTATTTGATCGATATCGACTTACAAAAGAGGATTATAATGCTAAAAGACTAAAAGCTAATAAGAAACGAAAAACTGGCAGATGTATGATTTTTTGTGGATCCCCCCTCGATCAACCCTAACGTGCCTTATATATCCATCAGCCGATCCGAGTCCGGATCCAGTACGACAACATAATCCGAATCGGCTATAGTTTCCTAATTGGACTCTGCTTCGAAATATTATCCGTATGCTATCCAAATTTTCCAAAGGTGCCTCGTGCTTTATCCAAACTCGTGCTCTTCTGCCGATTCTTCTCGTACTTTCCAAAAACTGGTGCAAACAGGCCGCACCCTTGAATTAGGAAAAAAAGGCAAAAGAGAGGGGGAAGGAGGATGGAAGCCTTCACGAGAGGCCCCTGAGAAGGCACTGAAGCTTCGACGCTCCTGCACCAGCCCAGGAGATAGCGTCGTCCTTGATTAACCGCAGGATTTGATCATGAGTCGCCCATTTTTGTAATTTCGTGGGCTGTCTTCTTTTTGCAATTTTGGAAACGGAAGAATTCAGCACTTCTTGCTAGGTAGGGCATGCAATTTTTTATTCAATCTATATACTTTCAAGTTAATTAAGTTCTCACGCACTACCTTTCTCTTCCTTCTATGATGCCATTCAACAGATGGGGTATTAATTATTCATTTTCTGAATACAAAAGTTTGGGCAATGAATTGGGCTCCTTAAGCCATTCTCTGGCTATTGAGGATGTCGAGGAAAAGAAATTTGGTGATGTGCCTGCTGAGAAAAGAAGATTACAAAGAAATGAGTGGTTTGGTGTCCTCCTTAGAATTAGAAACAATACTATCATTGTGTTGGCTATCACTTGTCTTCAGTTGCCATTTGAGTTGGCCTATGCTCATTTATATGAGATTGCACAAACTGAGGCACTAAGGTAAGAATGACACTATGATCTATCTGTGGTGGTTAAGTTTCATAGCAATGTGCAACTGACTTGCTGGCTAGCTTTTTATCCTGACTTCCTGAGTATTTTATATCATTCCTTCACTTTATTTTTGTCTCTTTTGGCTGTTAGTAATATATGAAGTATATGAGTGAGGGTTATATCATGCAGGTATGTATTGACTGCAGTATATCTTGTTGCAATTCAGTATTACACAAGAATAGGTGGCAAGGTGTCAGTCATTCTAATTAAGTATGAAAACAACCAAGGAGAAGAGTCTAGTGCTGATAGTTTAGTTTACAAGGTAAACACTATGATATAGGGAGGATGGTTCATGCTTTGGATTATCCGTCTTACTCCTTTTGCAATTGCAGGTCTTCGGTCTTTACTTTATGCAATCATATATTGGGCTTTTTTATCATGCTAATCTGTATCATGACATTTTGACACTCCGGCAAGTCCTTATTCAGCGTCTGATTGTGTCTCAGGCATGTCTGCAACGTAACTGTTTCATTATCGAATGCGATGTGAATGACAAGCTTCATTTCTTTTATACAGACACAGAAGGAACTATATGAAAAGCATCATAACACAGCTAATGGGCACATCAGGATATGGTTTGGGTTGAGACAGATCATGAATGCAACAGATCATTTATTGCTTGAAACAAGAGATATCGTACAGAAGCTAAATACTGGAATCCATGTGGTACTTTTATAAAGTAATTTATAAATTTACTTGTGCAACCAAGTTTATCTGTTTTTAAGATGGTATGGTTAATCATTTAGTTCATACTTTTTTGGATGTCCTGGTTTGTACATTTATGCATACTCAAGTACTGCCTTGAGTATTTTTTTTTAAAGTTAGGAATGTTTATGAATGATTTTCCTGAAAAGTGTTGAATTATGATCCAAATTCAGAAGAAGGCTAACTTCTGTCGGAGCGGAGCGGAGGCCCGTCACCGGGAGGCTTGGGCCGTTGCGGAGTGGATCGTTGTCATTCTTGACCTAGGTCATTGCCTTATATATATATCCATCTTGTAAGCCGTCGCGAGTGAATTACTTCGGCGTTTTGTAAACACTTCCGAAAATAGTGAATTTTGCCGGTCGGCGCCCGTGGTTTTTTACCCTTCGCATTGGAGGGGTTTTTCCACGTTAAATCTTTGTGTTCGGATCTGTGTTGGTTTGTTCTTCTTCATTCTTCTTTGCGTGTCGATTTGCTAACAAGTGGTATCAGAGCCATGTTCCTATTGCCCGTTTCAATCTAGGGTTTACGTCGACATGGCATCGTTGAAGTACGATCTACCGCTGCTGGATCTGGATACAAGGTTCTCGTTGTGGCAAGTCAAGATGCGGGCAGTGCTGGCGCATACGGATCTTGACGATGCGCTGGAGAGTTTCGGCAAGAAGGATTCGAAGTCATGGTCCGATGAGGAGAAGAGAAAGGACCGTAAGGCTTTGTCTCAGATTCATCTTCATCTTTCTAATAATATTCTACAGGAGGTGTTGCAGGAGAAAACTGTCGCCGCCTTGTGGCTGAAACTGGAATCGATCTGCATGTCAAAGGATCTTACCAGCAAGATGCACATGAAGATGAAGTTGTTCACGCACAAGTTGCAAGAAGGTGGCTCGCTTCTTAACCATCTATCGGTTTTCAAGGAAATCGTTTCTGATTTACAATCTATGGATGTAATCTATGATGAAGAAGACTTAGGTCTGCTTCTTTTGTGCTCTCTGCCTAGTTCATATGCAAATTTCCGAGATACCATATTATATAGCCGTGATGAACTAACCGTGAATGAAGTATATGAGGCCCTTCAATAGAAAGAAAAGATGAAACAGATGGTACACTTGGAAGAATCAACCTCCAACGGTGAGGCTTTGTCAGTACGTGGCAGAACTAAGCAGAAGAAATCAAACACCGGCAACAGAGGGAAAAGCCAGATTGGTAGGGGCCGTTCCAAGTGAAGAGGCAAGGAAAAGTTCTGCAGGTATTGTAAGAAAAATAACCATGATATCTCTAAATGTTGGAAACTGCAGAACAAAGAAAAGAGGAATGGTTCATACCGACCTAAGCATAAATCCGAGGATGATGGTAAGGCCTTTGTTGCTTCTAATGATAGTTCCGACCAGGGTGATGCTCTTATTGCTTTTGCTGGTTGTGTCTCAATGAATGCTGAATGGATACTTGATTCTGCTTGCTCATATCATATATGCTCTAATAGAGAATGGTTCAATACTTATGAGTTTGTGCAGAATGGAGGAGTTGTGCGGATGGAAGATGACACCGCATGTCAGATTATAGGTATTGGTTCCGTTCAGATCAGGATGCATGATGGTATGACAAGGACTTTGACAGATGTGAGACATGTCCCAACCATGGCCAGGAACCTCATCTCGTTGAGTACTCTCGATCTCAAAGGGTATAACTACTCTGCTTTAGGTGGAGTTTTAAAGGTATCGAAAGGTTCTCTCATTGTAATGAAAGGTGACATGAAATCTGCAAATTTATATGTTCTTAGAGGCAATACTATCACCGGTACTGCTGTTGTTATTTTCGCTGCTGCTGCTGCTTCTGATCATTCCAGTAATACTAAACTTCGGCATATGCGCCTCGGGCATATGAGTGAACTTGGCATGGCAGAATTGAGTAAGAGAGGCCTTCTCGATGGGTGCAACACTGACAAGTTGGAGTTTTGTGAGCACTGCATATTCGGTAAGCACAAGAGGGTAAAATTCATTACTTCTGTTCATACAACTGAAGGTATATTAGATTATGTGCATGCTAATTTGTGGGGGCCGTCCCGTAAACATTCTCTTGGTGGTGCTCGTTATATGCTTACTATTGTTGATGATTACTCCATAAAGGTGTGGCCGTATTTCTTAAAAAATAAATATGATGCATTTGATGCTTTTAAAGATTGGAAGATCATGGTAGAAAGGCAAACTGAAAGGAAGGTAAATGTAACATCCTGAAAATTTTAAACAGTGAAATGTTATAATGTGAATTTGCATTTTGAGTATTTTTGGGTTTTATGGAATTTGTGATTCTTCCTAATTGATTTCTTGGATTTTATGCTGCAAAGACAATAATAGGAAATGGGAGAAAGTAAAAGAACCAAAGAAGAATTGGGAATAATTTATCTTCGAATCCAAATAGGTGGAGAAATCAATTTACACATCGATAAAAAGATACAAATATCAATTTGAATATTAAAATGAAAAGAGAGGTCAAGTTTGACTAGAAACAAGGCACCCTCGAATTTGTGAAAATTATTCAGATCTTGTCCCCACTGAAAAATTTACCAAGTCACCTTCGACACAAGATTTACCATTGGTAAATATCTCGTAAAGTTATCGATGGGATAAAGCCCTAAATAATTCAAAACGTAAAGTAACAAAAGTGAAAAATCGAATGTCGAATTTTTATATATCATCGAGCAATATCTTGAGCTGAAAAGTTTATCTAAGAATCCTTGTCTCAAATCCATTTGATAAACAAAGTTTCAAAAATTTATAAAAGATTTGAATCGTCGGTAATTCAAACACGTAAATAGAAATTGATAATCGCATCATATCGAATTTTAGTAAATTTTATACTAAATATTTTGGCACCGATCTTCATCAGAGCTGGTCTCATCGCCAGAGAGAGTATGCAAAAAGTATGCCAAATTTGTGAAGCTTAGTGGGCTAAATTAATGCAAGTCCATTGCATTTGATCGAATCCATCTTTAAGTGAATTCTTGCCCTCACCGCCATGTGGGTCCGGTCCCACCGGTCAGCTTTCTTCATTCGCTTTGCCGTTTTCTTCCTTCCTCGAGCGAGCTGCTCACTCGCTTCTCTCTGGTCTCACACAGACGCTTTGCTAACCATACCGGAGTTCTCCAAGCCACTCAACAGATCAAGGCTCGCCCACTGTGTACGTTGCCGCCACGCCCGAGGCTCTCGATGCAACAAGACTTCACCGTGACTTCCAAGAGAGACCGCGCAGGCGTTACACTCGGGAGCTCGCTGGCTCGCTACAAAAGGCCATAGTCGCCACTTAGAGTCTTCGAGCGCCTCGACTTCCCACCGAGCCAAGATCGCTTTCCTCCTTTTCGCCATTCCTCGCCAAAGAACAGAAGAAGGGGAGAGAATGGAATTCCTATGACTGGGTGAGAGGTACCACGAATCGGTTGGTCTAGAGCATCCTTCAGCATCCCTGAGTTCATCCCTTTGGTTTGTTTCAGCCCATTCCACGCGAATCGGCGTCGCCGGGGGACCCTTCTTCTTGGCTCCAACAAGCACCGACGGCAGCTTGTTCCAGTTTGCTTCCAACCCGAACCCAAGGTGAAATCACATCCCCTACCTTCACTGATGCTTGCCGAGTGTCTGTTTTGTGTTATGGATCGCCAGCGGTGACTCGCTCGTGCTCGCCAGTGGCTCCGCCGCCCCTCACCGGTGATGACCACCTTCCCGGCCATCCCAGGTCGAATCAATACCACCCCTGTGTTCGTCTTGTCGCGCTGAAGCTGTAGGTGTTACCCATTCCGCCGCTCCGGTGACGATTCGCCGGCGGTGAGGTAGAAACCGGGGCACCCTGTTCTGTGTCACTGATGTCTGGGCCCGATCTGTCAGTCTCAGGGAGTTTCGAACTCAGCTCTGCGCGCGTGTATGAATGCATTTTCTGATCAGTAAAGCGTATTCTGGGTTTAAACTGGAATCTAAAGCCTGAGTTAAATTCAAATAGTCATAATGTTTGGTAATACTATTCAAAGTTTAGCAAAATAAATTCCTAAAGTCATATAAAATCCAATAGTTCCAGAATATACAAAAATATTTTCGAAAGAATTTCGGTGAGAATATTTAAAATGAAAATACTAAAATAGGTAGTTATGAGCTAAGAAAAAGATTAATTTGGATTTCACCAAGATAAATAAAATCAAATATCTTTGAAATACTTGTTCTGGAATGAGTTCAAATTTGTAAAAACATTTATACTTAAAGTTAGTTTACTTTGTCAAATAAATCCATGTTTAATTCGCTATAAAGTGAAATGAGTATAAAATAAAATGCTACAAGAGAAATAAATGAATTTTAGTGATTATAAATACTATAAATCTCTGGGTTTAAGTGTGTCTTTGAGAATGAATCAAGAATCATGCACAGTATAGTTGGGAACTAAGTTTGAATCTTGACCGATTTGATGTTAACAATATGATCATTTAGACTGTTTCAGTGGTAGATAAAATAGCTTGTCCAAATACTAAAACCCGTAAAACCAGTCTAGAAACATTGTGCAAAGTTTATACTATCATATTCTATAAAAAGAGTTTTATTTGATTAAGGTTTGCATATTAATCTTGTCAACCTAAAACCCTTAAGTGTTAACCGTTCACTTCGCGTTCTTGCCGATTTAGTAAACGTAAACTTTACAATGTCATATAAGCCTTTTCAACGATGAATATAAAGTCTCGCCTAAACTGTAAAACTTATGAAATTAGATCAGTGGTGCTCTCCAAAGTATAGACTACCCAAATAGGAAAAGATAATCTCATTTCATTATGTATTATCTATTAATTTCGATAGCTTAATAACCCTAAGTATTCACGTGTTTGAAGGCCGTAATAAGAATGAACGAACTGTAATTGCAAATGAAGAAAACTGTAGTTAAGTCATTTGTATCACCAGAACCTTCTCAAATATCATGTGAACTGAGCCAGTAGCCTAAATTAGAAGATCTAGCTTATGCAAAACAAATTCTAAGTGAAATCTATTTAAAGTAAAAGAACTAATCACTCATGAACTTATATGATCACTTAAGACTTTTCATTAACACACAAAGCAACTCATCTAAACCTGAATTTAGTAAAGAATAACCTAGAATTGATCCCTAAGATATGCTCTGTAAGAATCTAAGGAAATAATCTTGCTTTGTCTAGCTTTGGCTCTAAATCCTACTCAAGCAAAACACATAAGTAATAAGGTTTCAGGATTTCATGCTGAGAGCAGTTAAATCAATACACTTTGTAACTAATGAATAATTGTATTAATCTAAACAATTTTAGCATCTTGAATTCGAAAAGTATGATCAAATAATTCATAAAAAGACAACCCTGGATCTTGTGCAAAGGTTTTATTCGCTTTTCTATTTGTTTTCTTTCGTTCTTTCTTTGCAAGTTGTAATTGCTATTGGTTCTTTCGAAATTCAGCGTGTAGACACAGACACCCTCGAGGAGGAGGAGGCAATTGCCGATCCAGAGTTTGATATTGCTGAAGAAGAGCAAGGCAAGCATTCCATTGACCATGTTGAACCTACTAATTCACCTACACTATGTTGTTTTTGCAACTGTATAGTGCATCCGGATAATTCTCCATAAAAACTGCTATTTTGGATAAGGTTAGTAACTATCCTTGGAATTTATGGTTTTCCTTAATCTGATTGATCCTGTGAACCTTGTGAACCTTAGTATGCTTAGACATAGTTAATGTCAGGTTGGGTATAATCGTTAAAATATTACAACTGCTTGGTTTTGCCTTAGATCGTCATGATGTTTCTAAAATGATTTCACAACTGGTTATTACTCTACTAAAGGTTGTTGATATGTTGGTTAAAAACCTGAAAACCCGAAAACTATGGTTTTGATGCGGGCGCCAATTTGGCAATAGCCGGTTGTGCAATAAGGGTTTTGCACGTAGTATAGGGTGGAGTGTCGCCCGTGTCGGATTAAGGACCGAGCAATGGAACGCTATCGATCCAAGAATTTCCGTGCAACCACGAGGGCTATTTATGGGGTAGCCTTAGCCTATTAAGTTATTTAGACTTGGCTTTGTTCATTGGTAGGCGGGAGCTAGCACAGGCATTCCGGACAGGTCTGCCTGGAAGGGTTTCCACCCGTGCAATGGTGTACGCCCTGCCATGTTTAGAAACGTTGTGTTGTGTGTGAAAGTGGATCCACGGCTTGGGTGTGTGTTTCTAGTTCTATGGCAGGGGTTAACGTCCCGGGCTGGATCAAAGTCATGTCTAAATAATGTAACGGCTATGTATGATCGCCTTGCCGGCACACCTAAGGAAGTGTGTCGTATGGCCTAGCAAAAGGGTGATTCATTCCTTGTGGGTAAAGTCGTACAACTCGCAGAGTGTAAATCTAATCGATTAGCATACCATGTTATGGGCACTTGGTGAAGTCATTCCAATGTTAGAGTTTTACATTTTTATAAAATGGCTTGGTTCTGTTTTGACAACCATTTGTTTAAGTCAAAGGATCGACATATGTGGATTTTTGCCATTTGGGATGCTAAGTCATGGAACATATTTATCTTCCGTGGTTATACAAATCTCATGTCTGTTTCATAAAAATGCTAATTGTAATCTACTATGTCATATGTTTAAATTCTTTTCGCAAAATGCAAAATAACTTAGAGCATGTTCCTTTGAATTAGCTTCTGCATGACTATTATTTGCATTTGCTATAAAGTCTTGTGAGTACAAATGTACTCATCCTTGCTATCTTCTTGGTTCAAGAGAGTCCTGCGATGTGCCGAAGATGCGTTCTTTCAAGCAGGTCTCGGGGAGTTCGACGATGATTTCTCCTAGGGCTTTTGCCTAGTCAGATGCCTGTGGGGTTGGTTGGGCATACTACTAGGCTTTTGGATCTTAAGCTATCTAGTATTTTCCGCTGTTTTATTTCGCTTGTAGCTATTGCTCAGTATAATTAGCATCTATGGTAAGTTATGTATTAAAGCTTGGCGCTTGGTTGTGGTATGAATGTTGTAAACATGTGAGTGCTAGCTCTCGATCCAGTGGACTAGTACGGTAATCACATGGAGTTTCGTTCCTCGAACGGGTCTCACAAAGATTGGTATCGAGCCTAATGACCGAGGGAAACCCCGAGCTAAAAGTTTTAAGGTAACTAATAAGGAAAATGAAGATATAAATGGTGATAATTTAAAAGCCGTCCCCTACTAATAATGAAATTTAGCATAACTGCTAATTTTCTTATTTGTAGCATCTCAACTATCTGTTATTATGATTATTAATACTGTGTTCATGTCTTTGTAGATGGTTCGTTATGTCCCATGTCACGAGTCCAAGGTTCCTGAGCTTTCAGGAATGATGGGCACTTTACATTACTTGCTGGAAGAGTGCCATTATCAGGGTCTTCCACGTTATGTGGTGTTCCAGGCATACCTGAGTTCGGAAACTAAGGAGTACGCCACTCGGGTGTTTATTCCCCCTAGGCCGGTTTTTAATGAGGGGGAAAGGTGTTTTGAGGGATATGGCTCTTCGATCGATGCATCGATGAATGAAGCCGCATATCAGGCAGTGGTTCGGTTGCGTCGTATGCTTTCGGATTTGAGTCCCATGTATTTCTATCTTCCTGGTAGGCCTCTTATTGGGAACAATGTATATGGGAATCCGGTTGGGGTGCAGAGTCCGAGTCTTAGGGTTATGGTGGATTTTGTGAATAGGCTGGATAGGCACTATGTCCAATTGGCACCGGAGCTTCTGGAGACGCGAAGGCGTATGGCATTTCTGGAAACTCACCTAGCCGTAGGAGTAGCCCATGATACAGTTTCCCAAGCGGTGTTGAGTGGTGGAGAGTAACAGATTCCAGCTGCTAGTCGTCCTCCACCAGCTTCTTATGTCTTTACTCCGGGAGTGCGTCGTGGGGCTAGGATGTCTATTTTAGGAAATTGCCCTCGACTTGTGAATGACAAAGGCATAAATCCTAGTAGCACTTGTACCTATCGGCCTGAGGCTCTTCAGGTATATAGGCGCAGGGAATGCACCTTTAGGGCTTTTGGGAAGGGCAAAGGAGTATGTCAATCATCTTCCGGACTCGCTATGAAGAAGTTGAAGGGTGTCAGTTTAGAGTAGAAGTGTAGGAGATAGAATGAAAGTGGAAGTTGTAAGCCCTTTTGTAATATTGTGTAATATGGGATAAAAGGAGCAGTAGCTTTTGCAGGTATTAAGAAGTCTGTGAACTTAAGTATGCAAAGTAATAATAGTAATGCTAGTAATCTGTATGTGTCTTTTGTTCTGATAGCAAATATTTATTGCTACTCTACCGCACTTTAAAATTTCAGATGGCAATTCCGGTTAATCGGGCAGAGCTAGTCAGAGATTAGTCAAGACTTAGGACAGAAGAAAATCAAACCATGTTCACAACAAAGCCAACGCATCGCTGGTTTCAAAGTGCAAGCGATGCTACTACCATCCCGAGAGGTCATGTGTTGCGCCAAAGAAGCAAAGCATTGCAATCCTCAGAGTCAAGCGTTCAAGAAGGTGAAGGAAGTTGATGAGGAAGATTTGCAGTGCTCATAGGTTAAATATGGATGCCTACATTCGTCCGCAACGAAATCGATAAGGCCAAGGGTTCAAGGATCGAAATAGGCGGAGTATTTTACGGTTTGCCTGCCGGTGCAAGGGCGCTCTTTCTAGCCCATCTAGCTCGGAAAGTAGCTGTGATGCGGATCCACCACCTCCTTATCCTTTGATTGGTGGCGGTTGGATAGCCCCGAGTAATTTCGACTAGTAGATGAAACAATCCTAATCCAAAATATTAGTACTAAAGTAAAGTAATTAGAATGTAAAAGCACTCTATGTATATGTGCATACTAGGTAATCAGTATGTGTATTATGCAAGTAATGTATGGCTACTGTTGTGACTTTGGGATGTGTACTGTGTGAGTAAGTACTAAAGGATTTTCTCTCGCGAATGGTAACTGTGCTAGTGAAATTTTCAATGAGATAATCCCATATTTAGTGTTCTTCTGAATGTGTTGCACTAAAAGAATAGAAAAATTTCAGGATGAGGTCGACAAGGTCGTTAAGTCAGATTCTTAGGAATGCGGAGGATCCGGATACTCGTACTCCAAGAGTGGGTGTCCCAACGCCTTCTCAACCAATCCCTCAGCACCCAGCGTATAGAGCTTCATCATCCTGGGCGGCTGGGAGTGATCCGCCTACTCCTCAAGAAACCCAACATCCTGGTTCTGGAGAACAATTGCCAGAGCCGCCTACCATGGCTCAAGTTCTGGCGATGATAGAACAAGGCCGCAAACCGACATTACACCGATACTCCAAAGAAATTGCTCAAACCTTGGTGCGCTTAGGTGCAAATCGTGGAGGAAATGGGGACCACCACAAGCATCCAAAGTTGAATGAGTTCTTAAGGACTCAGCCTCCTATATTTTCCTCATCAACCGAACCAATGGAAGCAGATGACTGGTTGCGCGCAATGGAGAGTAAGTTAACTATTGCGCAATGTGATGAGAGGGAGAAGGTGTTATATATGCTTCATTTTAGCTGCAGGGAGCTGCGGCTATTTGGTGGGAAAGTTATCAAGCAGTCCTGCCAGAGGGTCATGTGGTGCTTTGACCAGAGTTTAAGGTGGCTTTTCGTCGCACTCATATTCCAGTCAGTATAATTGAGGTGAAGAAGAAGGAATTTTTTGACTTGAAGAAAGGAAGCATGTCGGTGATGGAATATTTGCATCGCTTTAATCACTTGTCCAGATATGCTACCTATGAAGTGGCTGATGAAGCTAGAAAGATTGAGCGATTCAGGGAACACCTGAATGAGGAAATTAAATGGGCACTGATAGCACAAGACATAAATGATTTCCAATCCCTGGTGGACAAGGCGGTGAGAGTGGAGCAGGGAAGCAAGGAAGTGCTAGAAAGCAGGAAGTGCAAGTGGATGGCACAGAAAACTGCTGGCTCTAGTCAATTCAGACCACCGAGTGTGCCATCGACGAATATTCACCGACCACTGCTCCAAGTTCAGAGAACCCAGCGGCAAGCTCCTCAAGCTCAACGGTTTGTGAGTCGAGCTCCTCGCACATCACAGCCGCAGCGGCAATCTGCCCGCTCACCCCAGCAGACTAGGGTATCGAGTGGTGCTCAGAGGCAAGCACCTAGCGTCACCTGTTTTCATTGCAATGAGCGGGGGCATTATGCCAATTCCTGTCCCAAGAAGAAGGTAGGCCGGCCCCAAGTACCAGTTCAGGGGCGGGCGCAGGGGTTTGGAACTCAGCAATCTCAGAGGTCTTCTAACCCTCAAGTTCAAAGTGGGAATTTTGGGCGTCTTCATCACGTAACAGTTGAAGAAGCTCAAGATGCACCTGATGTCGTGCTAGGTATGTTCCTAGTACATTCTGTCCCCACTTTGGTCTTATTCGATTCGGGAGCGTCTCACTCTTTCGTCTCCAAAAGGTTTTCTGAGCAAAACAATTTGGATGTTTCCCTTTTGCCTACCTTTATGGATGTTCAATCCCCTGGAGCTACCATTCGAACTATTGTTTTCTGTCCTGAGGTTAGCATAAGGATAAAAGGAGTATTATTTTACGCTGACCTTATGGTAATAGAAACATCTGGATAAGATATAATTCTCGGAATGGACTGGTTAGCCAAGCATAGAGGTTGCATAGATTGTGCTAATAGATCTATAACCCTCATAAATCAAGATGGTATTCGTGTAGAATTCTCATCAGCTGCCAAATCTCTTAATCACCAACCAGTTTTGTGTTCTACATCCAATCCTAAGTTATGTCTAGTACCGGTAACAAATGAAAATCCTGATGTTTTTCCTGCTGAATTGCCGGGAATGCCTCCAGATCGCGATATGGAGTTTGTGATTGATGTTGCGCCTGGAACTGCGCCCATCTCAAAACGTCCATATCGTATGCCACCTGATGAGTTGGCTGAATTAAAGAAGCAACTTGATGATCAATTAAGCAAAGGATTTATTCGTCCAAGTGTGTCGCCTTGGGGAAGTCCTGTTCTGTTTGTAGAAAAGAAAGACGGAGGTCTACGGATGTGTGTAGACTATCGTGCTCTAAATGAGGTCACAATCAAAAATAAATATCCTCTTCCCTGAATTGATGATTTGTTTGATCAGTTAAATGGGGCTCAGTCTTTTCAAAATTGATCGAGGTTGGGATACTTTCGCTTAAAATCGACCTTCGATATTCCAAAGACCGCCTTCACTACTCGTTACGGACTGTATGAATACACAGTGATGTCATTTGGTCTTACAAATGCTCTAGCCAGTTTTATGAATCTGATGAATAAAATTTTCATGGAATATTTGGACAAATTTGTAGTGGTCTTTATTGATGATATTCTCATCTATTCCAAGAATGAAGAAGATCATATGCAACATTTGCACCTGGTTCTTGGGAAACTGAGAGAAAATAAACTTTATGCCAAGTTCGAAAAATGTGAGTTCTGGTTAAAAGAAATTGCATTTCTTGGGCATGTCTTATCCGGTGAAGGAGTAGCAGTAGACCCGGGTAAAGTTCAAACAGTTTTAAATTGGAAAAGACCACAATCAATCACTAAGATTCAGAGTTTTCTGGGAATGGCTGGATATTATCATCGATTTATTGAAAACTTCTCAAAGATTGCAAGGCCATTAACTCAACTCTTGAAAAAGGAAAAGAAATTTGTATGGACTGCTGACTGTGAAACAAGTTTTAAGGAACTGAAGAAGAGGTTAACGTCTGCCCTAGTATTGGTGATGCCAGATATCCATAAGAAGTTTGAAGTGTACTGTGATGCTTCACGTCATGGATTAGGGTGTGTGTTAATGCAAGAAGGAAAGGTTGTCGCGTATGCCTCTCGGCAACTTCGCCCTCATGAGCAAAATTATCCCACACACGATCTTGAGTTAGCAGCTGTAGTTCATGCTCTCAAGATTTGGCGGCACTATCTTATTGGAAACAGAACTGAAATTTATACAGACCACAAAAGCCTCAAGTATTTCTTCACTCAACCAGACCTAAACTTGAGACAAAGAAGGTGGCTAGAGCTAATTAAAGACTATGATCTTAGTATTCATTATCATCCTGGAAAAGCCAACGTTGTAGCCGATGCTCTTAGCCGGAAACTCTATTGTACTTGGATTTCTAATCAGTCTGAGTTAGTAAAGGAGTTTCAAAAGCTCAACTTAAATCTAGTTGAAAAGGGTTTTGTAGCAGCTCTTAAAATCCAACCAACCCTTAGGAGTCAAATAAAAACCGTGCAACTTAAAGATGAAGCTATAATGAAGGTTCAACGGCAATTGAAAGAAGGCCAAGAATCTGAATATACCGAGAGTATGGATGGGATAATTCTACGAGGAACTCGAATTTATGTGCCAAACAATTCTGAAATCAAGAAATTGATTCTTTCTGAGATTCATGAGTCACCTTTATCCATTCATCCTGGAAGTACAAAGATGTATCAGGATCTGAAAAGAGAATATTGGTGGCCTAATATGAAAAAGGACATAGCTGAATATGTGGCTAGATGTGACATTTGTCGAAGTTAAAGTTTAACATCGGCGTCCGGCAGACTCCTTCAGCCATTGCAAATTCCGGAATGGAAATGGGATGATATCAGTATGGACTTTATTACTGGTTTACCCCGAACTCAGAAAGGGAATGATTCTATTTGGGTAATTATAGATCGATTAACTAAAGTAGCACATTTCATCCCTACCATAACTACCTACTCGAGATAAACTTGTTGAATCGTACATTAGCAATATTGTGCGCCTACATGGAGTACCAAAATGATTGTATCCGATCGTGGATCACAATTCACATCTCGCTTTTTGGGAAAAATTGCATAGTTTGCTGGGAACCAAATTAAAATTCAGCTCAGCCTATCATCCTCAAACCGATGGGCAAACTGAAAGGACAAATCAAATCCTTGAGGATATGTTGCGAGCCTGTGTGTTGTCTTATAGCACTAATTGGGAGAAATGTCTCGCACTCACAGAATTCTCATATAATAACAGTTTTCAAGCAAGTTTGCAAATGTCCCCATTTGAAGCCCTTTATGGCAGAAAATGTCGGACACCTCTTTTCTGGTCTGAAGTAGGAGAAAGGCAATTCTTTGGTCCAGATTTGATTCAAGAAGCCTAAGAGCATGTGGATATGATTAGAAGTCGATTGAGGGAAGCTCAATCTCGTCAGAAAAGTTATGCTGATAATCGTCGGCGTGACTTAAGTTTCGAAGTTGGAGACTTTGTTTATCTTAAGGTCTCTCCACTTCGTGGTGTTTGCCGATTTCAGATTCGGGGAAAATTAGCACCACGATATGTTGGGCCATATCGGATTTTGGAAAAAAATGGGAGAAAAGGCATACCGACTAGAACTTCCGCCCTAGTTGGCAAGTGTTCACAATGTCTTTCATGTATCACAACTTAGGAAGTGCCTTCGTCTTCCATCTGAACTCACTCAAGTTGAAGAACTTGATCTACAACCTGATTTGACTTATCGAGAACATCCAATCAAGATTCTCGAAGAAGCGGAGCACCATACTCGTAACAAATCTCATAAGATGGTAAAGGTTCGATTGGAGCAACCACTCGGAAGAAGAAGCAACATGGGAGCGCCAAGATCGCTTTAGAGAAGAATATCCTGATTTCTTCCTTTAGACCGACCAAATCTCGGGGTCGAGATTTTTGTAAGGGGGGTAGATCTGTAACATCTTGAAAATTTTAAACAGTGAAATGTTATAATGTGAATTTGCATTTTGAGTATTTTTGGGTTTTATGGAATTTGTGATTCTTCCTGAATTGATTTCTTGGATTTTGCGTTGCAAAGACAATAATAGGAAATGGGAGAAAGTAAAAGAACCAAAGAAGAATTGGGAATAATTTATCTTCTGAATCCAAATAGGTGGAGAAATCAATTTACACACTGATAAAAAGATACAAATATCAATTTGAATATTAAAAATGAAAAGAGAGGTCAAGTTTGACTAGAAACAGTGCACCCTCAGAATTTGTGAAAATTATTCAGATCTTGTCCCCAGCTAAAAAATTTACCAAGTCACCTCTGACACAGTATTTACCATTGGTAAATATCTCAGAAAGTTATCAAATGGGATAAAGCCCTAAATAATTCGAAAACAGAAAGTAACAAAAGCTGAAAAATCAAATGTCAGAATTTTTATATATTACTGGAGCAATATCTTGAGCTGAAAAGTTTATCTAAGAATCCTTGTCTCAAATCCATTTGATAAACAAAGTTTCAAAAAATTTATAAAAGATTTGAATTGTCTGGTAATTCAAACACAGAAATAGAAATTCAGTGCACTGTACCATATCAGAATTTTAGTAAATTTTATACTAAATATTTTGGCACCAGTCTTCATCAGGAGCTGGTCTACTGCTAGGAGAGAGTATGCAAAAAGTATGCCAAATTTGCTGACGAAGCTTAGTGGGCGAAATTAATGCAAGTCCATTGCATTTGACCGAATCCATCTTTAAGCTGAATTCTTGCCCTCACTGCCATGTGGGACCGGTCCCACCGGTCAGGCTCTTCTTCATTCGCCTTTGCCATTCTCTTCCTTCCTCGAGCGAGCTGCTCTCACTCGCTCTCTCTCTGGTCTCGCTGTATCAGTCGCCTGCTAACCATACCGGAGCTCCTCCCAAGCCACTCAGCGCATCAAGGTTCGCTCCAGCTGCGTACGCTGCTTCGCCACGGCCCGAGGCTCCCTGATGCAGCGCACTTCACCGTGACTTCCAAGAGAGACCGCGTAGGCGTTACACTCGGGAGCTTCTCTGTTGGCTCGCTACAAAAGGCCATAGTGCGTCACTTAGAGTCTTCTGAGCCAGTCTCGACTTCCCACTGAGCCAGCACTGCTTTTCTCCTCCTTTTCGCCATTCCTCGCCAAAGAACAGAAGAAGGGGGAGAGAATGGAATTCCTGTGACTGGGTGAGAGGTACCACGAATCGGTTGGTCTAGAGCATCCTTCAGCATCCCTGAGTTCATCCCTTTGGTTTGTTTCAGCCCATTCCACGCGAATCGGCGTCGCCGGGGGACCCTTCTTCTTCGGCTCCAGCGCACCGACGGCAGCTTGTTCCAGTTTGCTTCCAACCCGAACCCAAGGTGAAATCACATCCCCTACCTTCACTGATGCTTGCCGAGTGTCTGTTTTGTGTTATGGATCGCCGGCGGTGAGTCGCTCGTGCTCGCCAGTGGCTCCGCCGCCCCTCACCGGTGATGACCACCATCCCGGCCATCCCAGGTCGAATCAGTACCACCCCTGTGTTCGTCTTTGTCGCTACTGGAAGTAGGTGTTACCCATTCCGCCGCTCCGTGACGATTATTCGGCGGTGAGGTAGAAACCGGCACCACTGCTCGGTCATCGATGTCCGGCCGATCTGTCGGCCTCAGGAGTTTCGAACTCAACAAGGTATGTATGAATCGTTTTGCGATCGATCAAGAAGCGATTCGGGTTTAAACCGAATCTAAAGCCCGAGTTAAATTCAAATAGTCATAATGTTTGGTAATACTATTCAAAGTTTAGCAAAATAAATTCCTAAAGTCATATAAAATCCAATAGTTCCGAATATACAAAATATTTTCGAAAGAATTTCGGTGAGAATATTTAAAATGAAAATACTAAAATAGGTAGTTATGAGCTAAGAAAAAGATTAATTTGGATTTCACCAAGATAAATAAAATCAAATATCTTTGAAATACTTGTTCTGGAATGAGTTCAAATTTGTAAAAACATTTATACTTAAAGTTAGTTTACTTTGTCAAATAAATCCATGTTTAATTCGGCTATAAAGTGAAATGAGTATAAAATAAAATGCTACAAGAGAAATAAATGAATTTTAGTGATTATAAATACTATAAATCTCTGGGTTTAAGTGTGTGCTGAGAATGAATCAAGAATCATGCACAGTATAGTTGGAAACTAAGTTTGAATCTTGACCGATTTGATGTTAACAATATGATCATTTAGACTGTTTCAGTGGTAGATAAAATAGCTTGTCCAAATACTAAAATCCGTGAAACGAGTCTAGAAACATTGTGCAAAGTTTATACTATCATATTCTATAAAAAGAGTTTTATTTGATTAAGGTTTGCATATTAATCTTGTCAACCTAAAACCCTTAAGTGTTAACCGTTCACTTCGCGTTCTTGCCGATTTAGTAAACGTAAACTTTACAATGTCATATAAGCCTTTTCAACGATGAATATAAAGTCTCGCCTAAACTGTAAAACTTATGAAATTAGATCAGTGGTGCTCTCCAAAGTATAGACTACCCAAATAGGAAAAGATAATCTCATTTCATTATGTATTATCTATTAATTTCGATAGCTTAATAACCCTAAGTATTCACGTGTTTGAAGGCCGTAATAAGAATGAACGAACTGTAATTGCAAATGAAGAAAACTGTAGTTAAGTCATTTGTATCACCAGAACCTTCTCAAATATCATGTGAACTGAGCCAAGAGCCTAAATTAGAAGATCTAGCTTATGCAAAACAAATTCTAAGTGAAATCTATTTAAAGTAAAAGAACTAATCACTCATGAACTTATATGATCACTTAAGACTTTTCATTAACACACAAAGCAACTCATCTAAACCTGAATTTAGTAAAGAATAACCTAGAATTGATCCCTAAGATATGCTCAGAAGAATCTAAGGAAATAATCTTGCTTTGTCTAGCTTTGGCTCTAAATCCTACTCAAGCAAAACACATAAGTAATAAGGTTTGAGGATTTCATCCGAGAGCAGTTAAATCAATACACTTTGTAACTAATGAATAATTGTATTAATCTAAACAATTTTAGCATCTTGAATTCGAAAAGTATGATCAAATAATTCATAAAAAGACAACCCTGGATCTTGTGCAAAGGTTTTATTCGCTTTTCTATTTGTTTTCTTTCGTTCTTTCTTTGCAAGTTGTAATTGCTATTGGTTCTTTCGAAATTCAGCGTGTAGACACAGACACCCTCGAGGAGGAGGAGGCAATTGCCGATCCAGAGTTTGATATTCTTGAAGAAGAGCAAGGCAAGCATTCCATTGACCATGTTGAACCTACTAATTCACCTACACTATGTTGTTTTTGCAATCGTATAGTGCATCCGGATAATTCTCCATAAAAGCGCTATTTTGGATAAGGTTAGTAACTATCCTTGGAATTTATGGTTTTCCTTAATCTGATTGATCCTGTGAACCTTGTGAACCTTAGTATGCTTAGACATAGTTAATGTCGTTGGGTATAATCGTTAAAATATTACAACCGCTTGGTTTTGCCTTAGATCGTCATGATGTTTCTAAAATGATTTCACAACTGGTTATTACTCTACTAAAGGTTGTTGATATGTTGGTTAAAACACGAAAACCCGAAAACTATGGTTTTGATGCGGCGCCAATTTGGCAATAGCGGTTGTGCAATAAGGGTTTTGCACGTAGTATAGGGTGGAGTGTCGCCAGTGTCGGATTAAGGACCGAGCAATGGAACGCTATCGATCCAAGAATTTCCGTGCAACCACGAGGGCTATTTATGGGGTAGCCTTAGCCTATTGGGTTATTTAGACTTGGCTTTGTTCATTGGTAGGCGCTAGCTAGCATGCATTTGGACAGTCCGCTTAGAAGGGTTTCCACCGCGTAGCAGTGTACGCATACCGCCATGTTTAGAAACGCGTTGTGTTGTGTGTGAAAGTGGATCCACGGCTTGGGTGTGTGTTTCTAGTTCTATGGCGGGGGTTAACGTCCCGGGCTGGATCAAAGTCATGTCTAAATAATGTAACGGCTATGTATGATCGCTTTGCCACACACCTAAGGAAGTGTGTCGATGGCCTAGCAAAAGGGTGATTCATTCCTTGTGGGTAAAGCCGCATAACTCGCAGAGTGTAAATCTAATCGATTAGCCGCGCCCGCGGTTATGGGCACTTGGTGAAGTCATTCCAATGTTAGAGTTTTACATTTTTATAAAATGGCTTGGTTCTGTTTTGACAACCATTTGTTTAAGTCAAAGGATCGACATATGTGGATTTTTGCCATTTGGGATGCTAAGTCATGGAACATATTTATCTTCTGGTGGTTATACAAATCTCATGCTGTTTCATAAAAATGCGAATTGTAATCTACTATGTCATATGTTTAAATTCTTTCTGCAAAATGCAAAATAACTTAGAGCCTGTTCCTTTGAATTAGCCTGCATGACTATTATTTGCATTTGCTATAAAGTCTTGCTGAGTACAAATGTACTCATCCTTGCTATCTGCTTGGTTCAGAAGAGAGTCCCTGCGATGTGCCAGAAGATGCGTTCTTTCAAGCAGGTCTCGGGGAGTTCGACGATGATTTCTCCTAGGGCTTTGGCCTAGTCAGATGCCTATGGGGTTGGTTGGGCATACTACCAGGCTTTTGGATCTTAAGCTATCTAGTATTTTTCGCTGTTTTATTTTGCTTGTAGCTATTGCTCTGTATAATTAGCATCTATGGTAAGTTATGTATTAAAGCTTGGCGTTTGGTTGTGGTATGAATGTTGTAAACATGTGAGTGCTAGCTACTAATCCAGGGACTAGTACGGTAATCACATGGAGTTTCCTGTTCCTCAGAACGGGGTCTCACAGTAAAAGTCATTCGTACTGACAATGGGATGGAGTTCTATTCACATGCTTTTAAGTTTTACTGCAGAAGGCAAGGTATTGTCAGGAACTACACCGTTCTGTACACTCCTCAACAGAACGGTGTAGCCGAGCGGATGAACAGGACGATCATCTCTAAAGCTCGCTGCTTGCTGTCCAACGCTGCTATGGGCAAACACTTTTGGGCTGAAGCTGCATCCACCGCCTGCTACCAGATAAATAGGTCACCCTCCAGAGCTCTTAGCAAGAAGACTCCTTTTGAGGTATGGTCTGGCACACCTGCTGATTATTCACAGTTGAGGGTATTTGGTTGCACTGCATACGCACATGTGGATAATGGAAAACTTGAACCTAGAGCAGTTAAGTGCGTATTTCTTGGTTACGGTTCAGGTGTAAAGGGATATAAGTTGTGGAACCCTGAAACCAAAAAGATTTTAATAAGTAGAAGTGTTGTTTTCAATGAATCTGCTATGTATCATGTGAATCTGTCTACTAATGCCCCTGATGAAGGACAACAGAAAGTAAGCGTGCAGGTGGAGCACTTGGATGATGGAGATCACGTGATTGATGATGATGATGTTGTTGTCCCAAATACATGTGTTCATGATATTGTTTCTCTCTGCGATGATTCACTGTTGTTGAGCACTCTTCTCTGTTGTGCAGCCTCCACAACAGTCTATTGCAGTTGACAGGCCAAGGAGAAACATAGTTCGTCCTACTCGTCTGATCGAAGAGTGTAATTTTGTTGCTCATGCCCTCAGCTGTGCAGAGGAGATGGAAGGTAGTGCAGAGCCTTCGACTTTCACTGAAGCTATTATTTCCAGTGAACGCGACAAGTGGATGTCCGCCATGCAAGAAGAGATGCAGTCGCTCGAGAAGAATGGCACTTGGGACATTGTTCGCTTGCCTAAAGAAAAGAAGACCGTTCGTTGCAAATGGATCTTCAAAATAAAGGAAGGTGTTTCTCCTACTGAAGCCAAGAGGTTTAAGGCAAGGTTAGCCGCTAAAGGCTTCAGTCAAATACCAGGCATTGATTATAACGATGTGTTTTCTCCGGTTGTAAAGCATAGTTCAATTCGCACATTTTTTAGTATTGTTGCTATGCATGATCTTGAGCTTGAGCAGTTAGATGTGAAGACTGCATTCTTACATGGTGAACTGGAGGAAGAAATTTATATGGACCAGCCTGAGGGTTTCGTTGTGCCTGGTAAGGAAAATTTGGTTTGCAGATTGAAGAAGTCACTTTATGGTCTAAAGCAGTCTCCACGACAATGGTATAAAAGATTTGACTCATTTATGCTCTCACACAACTTTAAGAGGTCTGAATTTGATAGTTGTGTTTACTTGAAATTTGTTGATGGGTCACCTATATATTTGCTATTATATGTTGATGATATGTTAATTGCTGCCAAGAGTAAGAAAGAGATCGCTACTTTGAAGGCGCAGTTAAGTAGTGAGTTTGAGATGAAGGACCTTGGTGCAGCTAGAAAGATTCTTGGTATGGAAATTATCAGGGATAGAAAGTCTGGTTCATTATTCCTTAGCCAAGAAAGTTACATTGATAAAATCCTTCATCGTTTTAATATGCATGAAGCAAAACCAGTAAGTACTCCCATTGCTCCTCACTTTAAATTGTCATCTTCTCAATGTCCTGATTCTGATGAAGAAATTGAGCATATGTCCAGAATACCTTACTCTAGTGCTGTCGGTTCTTTAATGTATGCCATGGTTTGTTCCCGTCCTGATTTGTCTCATGCTATGAGTTTGGTCAGTAGATATATGGCTAATCTAGGCAAAGAACATTGGAAGGCTGTTCAATGGGTTTTCAGGTACATTCGAGGTACTTCCAATGCTTGTTTGCAGTTCGGCAAGACTGGAGAAGGACTCGTTGGATATGTGGATTCTGATTATACTGCTGATTTGGACAAAAGAAGGTCACTCACAGGCTATGTGTTCACTATTGGTGGTTGTGCCGTGAGTTGGAAGGCAAGTCTGCAGGCAACAGTTGCTTTATCCACCACTGAAGCGGAGTATATGGCTATTGCTGAAGCATGCAAGGAGGCTACTTGGTTGAAAGGTTTATATGCTGAGCTTTGTGGAGATACATCTTGCATCAACTTATTTTGTGACAGTCAAAGTGCTATATGCCTTACAAAGGATCAAATGTTTCATGAGAGATCAAAGCACATTGATGTCAGGTTTCACTATGTTCGTGATGTTATTGCTCAAGGTAACTTGAAGGTATGCAAGATTAGTACTCATGACAACCCTACTGATATGATGACAAAGACAGTTCCTGTTGCTAAGTTTGAGCTTTGCTCAAACTTAATTGGAATTACTGTTTAGCCCTAGTGGCTGTTTTGGTGTCGGCATTGTTTTCTTTGCTATCCAGGAAGATGTATACATCATTCATGCTACAAGACTGAATTTGTCTCAAGGTGGAGTTTGTTGAATTATGATCCAAATTCAGAAGAAGGCTAACTTCTGTCGGAGCGGAGCGGAGGCCCGTCGCGGGGAGGCTTGGGCCTCCGCGGAATATTCATCTTGTAAGCTGTCGCGAGTGAATTACTCCGGCGTGTTGTAAACACTTCCGAAAATAGTGAATTTTGCCGGCCGGCGCCCGTGGTTTTTTACCCTTCGCATTGGAGGGGTTTTTCCACGTTAAATCTTTGTGTTCGGATCTGTGTTGGTTTGTTCTTCTTCGTTCTTGTTTGCGTGTCGATTTGCTAACAAAAAGGACTTGTGCTAATTTACCATTATTCAGTCCAGTAGAGCTTTTTTGTGGTGTCAAACGAAATAAGGTCTTTCATGGATTCTGGTTCCAGTAATATTTTGTTGCTTATCTTGCTGCAATAAAGTTCTCTTACACCTTCGTTTTTCATTTTTGTACTGCACATCGCAGAAATACCATATGAAAATCAGCTTGTAATGCAGACTAAGGGAATCGATCATGGGACAGTTACATATTTAGAGAAAATTGATTTTCTGAGGAGTAATTTGCTGGCTGCTAACTCTGTCTGGTTGAATGAACCTGAGGTCGGTGAGTAAGCTTTTTCAGTCAAGTGTTACCTTTCACATTGTCTACTCTGTTTTTAATCTGAATATGTATGGTGGGCATGGAAAATCAAAACTAGGTTAAATACTGTTTCTAGCTGTAAGGTGTACATAATTACACCACGTAGAAGTCTTCACTACGCAAACTATGATTCTGGTGCCACTGCCATTCAGGAATGTTTCTTTTGCCACATGTCAATCTGTTGGCTTAAGTTCTGTATTGCTTTGCATTGTTTACCATTTTTCTGATAGTTTGCTATACTGTAAATCTGGAATACCAAGTATAACTCTGGTAGCTCTTTGACAAAGTTCTTATATGCAGATAGGGCATTTTTCAAAGGCTGGTGTCAAGGTTTCTCACTGCCCTGCATCTGCCATGCGTATGTTGGGATTCGCTCCTATTAGAGAAATGCTGGATTCTGATGTTTGTGTCCCTCTTGGCATAGATGGTGCACCAAGCAATAACAGAATGAGCATTGGTCAGCTTTAAAAATCCTTACCACAAACATTTTTTTGAGCATTTTTTAGCTTTAGTCATAATGCAATATGATGTAAACGGATTCTTAAAATATGGAATATTTAGACTGTAGAGCCTAATTGAACATTAGCCTGTATCAACTAAATGATTGTCAAATGCCCACTTTTTGAACAATACTGGGTGGTTGCAAAATTTTATTTCTTTTTATTAAAATAGCAGCATTGGAATTTCCAAAACTAATTTTGTTGTTAAAAGGTTGCTATGTAGTGAGTGGAGGCCAACATGTACTTCAGGTGTGCAGTTATGCGAAGTAACAGTAAGCCAGTTGAAAAAGTTGAAGAATACTTCTGATGGCAGTGTATGGCATGGTGAGTACTGAACAAGCGCGAGTAGATAGGCTATAGAATTTGTGACAACTCCTTGCTACACAAACTAGTTGAATACCAATAATCTATTATAGTACTATTCTCACAATGCACTAAACTAATGATTTTACAAACATAATGTATGCTGTAATATGCTAGCTATTGACATTCATTTTATTGTTGACTGGTTACTGCATGGCTAAATTGCCAAATCAACAACTGGTGTATGAGTTTGTATATTAAGAGTTTGGTTGGATTTTTTCTTATTAAGCTCTATCTTTTGTTTACATTGAAGTTATATATGCAACTGTAGCATTATATGTATGCGGTGAATTTTTGTAAATTTTCAGGGATTTTTATATTTTTTTTTGTATTTTTTTAAAAATTTAAAACACTATTTTCGTCGGCCTGGGCTGACGAAAATAGGATTTTCATATTTTTAAAAAAAATTTAAAATATAAAATAGGATTTTCGTATTTTTTTTAAATTTAAAATACTATTTTCGTATTTTTTAAAAAAAATTAAAATATAAAATAGGATTTTCATATTTTTTTAAATTTAAAATACTATTTTCGTCGGCCTGGGCCGACAAAAATAGAATAAAAAATGCCGATGAAAATAGCAAACAGGAATCGCCGACGTGGCTTGGCTGCTGACGTGGCACATATATTTTCGTCGGCCAAGGCCGACGAAAATAGAGCTGCCAGGTCAGCAGGAGCGGGAAACGGCCACTATTTTCGTCGGTTGCTCTGGTCGACGAAAATACAAGTATTTTCGTCGGTTGCCGACGAAAATACTTGTATTTTCGTCAATATAATTTCGTCGGCCTATTTTCGTCGGTAAACCCCGTATTTTCGTCGGTTTTCGGCCGACAAAAATAGTGGCGATTCCTGTAGTGTCGGTGTGTCTCATTGTATATTAAATGAAGGAACGGAACGACGATAAGGGCAGTCCCAATCCTCTACTTCAGCTGGTGTTCATAGAATTAATTACGCTGCCAACTAAGCAAAAATCTGATGTGGCATAGGAATTAATTACACTGCTCATGGAAACCATGGGTTGGGACTGCCCTAAGAAAGGTGTAAATGATCCTAAATGATTTCCCCCCTATCTACTGGACAAGAGGAGACCAACCAAAACAAAATCAAAACAAACAAAGCAAAAACTCAGAGCTTCACCCTTTGAGCGGTGCTACTGGCCACTTGGGACGGTAGTGAAAAACAACAACAACATGAGTTTAGAACCAAGAATTGATGGATCTTTTGATCGGTTGGTCTAAACTCAGTGAAACTTGATATGCACCTTCTTGTGGACATCGGGAACTTACTCCATCCTTTAATCACAAGGATTAATGTCAAAGTTCTGACCTTTATCTGATTAAAGGAAGAGTGCATCAAGAGGAGGCAAAAATAGAAATTTGTGTTCTTCGCTTGCTTGTGGGATTTCGATGATCAAGATGATCTTGGATACCTTCCTACTTATCACAGCAAGCAAGAACACAAGAAAAGAAGGCCTTAAACACGATCTACAAAGATTTGACTAGATGATTGGGATATGATCGGAGAAAGATTCATCCATCAATATATGCATGGATATATTGGATCCTCCTCCCTGTGTGTCTCCGAGTCTCTCAACTGTTCCTCTTGAGAGACTAATGCTTGCTAGATCCATCTTAATCGTTCAGCGTGTCTCGTTGTGTATTAAACGGTGTATGATTTTCTTTTATATATTAGTTGATAGTAGTGTGTGCAACTTATCCTAAAGAAGGAATGAAAAGGGCGTGAGACCACACGGGCCCTATCAGCCAGATTTTCTAGATTGTTGGAGAGTCAACGCCTGGCAGGATTGCGTGAAAAGGCCCCTAACATCCACCTTCTCTTTCATTCACTCCCATGCATCTCCCTGTGCCCCGTGGCCCTGCCCCTTCGCCTCTAGGGCTGGAAAATCGGCTCATGGCTCGGCTCGGGCTCGCTCGAGCCTGGCTCGGCTCGCACAGGCTCGTGGCTCGGATCGAGCCTGAGCCGAGCCTATTTTTCAGGCTCGCAAAAACACCGAGCTGGCTCATGAACCAAACCGGCTCGACTCTAGCGCGCATTTGGGCTGGGCGGTAATCATCGATTCAGGCAGGCGCGCAGCCCTCCTTCCTACCCCTCGCCCATCATAGCAAAAGCATGCTTCCAAATCCAAAATTCCCCGAGAATCATTCAACCCTAGACAGACAATCCCCTCCCAAACCCTAGACAACCCCCCTAGGCCAGGCCGATGAGTCTCTCACCGTCCGAGTCATCCGCGGCGGCCATGCCGCTCACCCCGGGCTTCCGCTTCCACCCCACAGACGAAGAGCTCGTCACCTACTACCTCCGTCGCCGTGTCCTCGGCCACCACCTCTGGATCGACGACATCACCGAGGTTGACCTCTACCGTGTAACAGCCCAAAAGTTGAGAACAGTAAAAATATAATATTTAAATTTGATTGTGAATATTTCTGGAATTTCTGAATATTGTTTGCTTTATTTGGAGTTTCTTGGATTTTTGTGTTGCAAGAAAAATCAAACAAAAGGGAAATAAAGAATGAAAAGGAGAAAAGGCCAAGAAGCAAAAAGAAAATTTTGGAAAAATCTACTATGAGATCCTGAGAATGTAAATAAGCTAATTCATTCACCAAATGAAATTTTATGCATAGAATAATGAAGAGATAAATTAGAAAGACAACTTTTAAATCAAAACAATGCATTGTCGAATTGATAAAATATTTATGTAACATATCTGGAGCTGTAAAAATTATTATGACAACCTCAATACAAAATCTACCTATGGTAAAAATATTATAAATTAATAATGTGATTTAAGACTTTTAGAATTTAAGAAAAGAAACCCTAAAAATCTAGAAATTGCAATGTCGACTTTTTATAAAATAAGGAAACCATATTTTGGCTTGAAAATTTTACAGCAGTATTCTGAGATCAAATCCATTTGAAAAACAAAATTTAAAAAATAATAGACTTCATTTGGTCTCAAATAAAAATCGAAGTCAGAGACTAGAAATTAAAACAGTCACTGTTGAAAGAATATTTATAAATTGTCAGTAACTTGGTTTAATCTCAAAATTTTACCAGAGGATAAATACTGTCTAGAGACTTCAGTCAAATAGTTTCACAATTTTCTACATCTATTGGACAGCCAATAAAATCAAAGAGAGAGAGAGAGTCAATCACCACAACCACCCTGTTTCTTTGACCAGTCGCTGACATGTGGGCCGACAGTTTCCTGTTCCGTTCTGTTGGCGCAAAGGAGGAAGCTTCAGCCGGGCAAGGGTCCCAGCCCCACTGCCGGGCTCATCTCCTCAACCCCGCTCGTCCACCGGTGGAGGAGGCGAACTCTCGAAGCGCAGAACGCAGACTAACGCCGATTCAAATAACCACCACCGTTTGGTCATCTCGCTGCGTCATCTTCATCTCATCTTAGCCACGATCATCGCCACGTTTGTCCTCAGTGTTCGCGAAGCTTCAGCTGCCCATACCTCCTTCTGTGCAGCCGTGTCTTATCTCGCCGAGGGAACGACCGAGACCAAACTCAACCGGGTCGGCTCATCTGCTTAGTCCCTCAGCCATACGTTGCACCTCAGTGATCACCGGAGGCAGCGCTTTCATTCCCCCTCATACTTCCCTTCCTTTGCTCAACCGAAATGCCAGAATTCCCATGCACTTCCGCCATTGCCAGGGAGCTTCCAAGCTCAGAGTCGAGATCAATTTGAGCAATAGAACATCCTATTTCCAAATCCCTTTGGTCTAGAGCGTCACCAAGCTTTACTGATTAAAAGCCCCCCAACAATATTCATCTTCTCCCAAGCAGAATCTTGCCGCCACCGAAGCCCCTTCTTCCTCATGGCCGGTCACCGGTGGCGGAGCTCCTCAGAGCTTCTCCTTCCCGGTAAACCTCAAAAATGGAATCCTTTTGACTCGTAGATGCTGAAAATGGTACCCATTCGATCTCTCATGCTGCAGTTTTGCCCCCGGCCGAACCACCATTACCGCCGTCGCTTGAGCTCGGACGCGCGCCAACCTGCATCGCCTCTCGCCGAATTGGTTCCAGCTCAGTGCAGTTCTGCGTCGAGCCATCGCTTCTGTGGTGCTCGCTGTCACGGAGCTTCACGGAAGACCTTCGCCGCTGTGCCCTAGACGCTCCCCTGCCTTCCCTCACTGACGCCGTGGGTCCTTCTGTTAGCCAGTGCAACTTCTCCAGTTCAGGGGTAAAAGGCGCCTTCTCCTTTAGAAAGCGTATTTCCTTTTTCTAGCAATTTCCAGCTGACTAATAATTGAAACTTGAATATCTTTTGCAATTTTAATTAAATTTTAGTGAACCAAATTTCTATATTTTTCTAAAATCAGTATGACTATAAATATACAAAAATATTAAATTTTTGAGTCCTAGAACAATTGTTAAAATTGAAAATGAGATAAATATTCTATTATGGACATTGTTGCGCATATGAAAAATATAACTTTTAAAAATGCAAAATAAATTCTTGGTTGTCTCTGGAACCATAATAAACTCAAATATGCGAAAACATTTAAATTTTTAACTCAGTTTAAATTAATTGCTTGTTTATCATCATTAAACCTTATTATGGCCATTAATAATAATAAAAGTATTAAAGCTCATACAATGAGGAAATAATTTGTATTAATTTCCGAAACAAAGAAGAACCCATGTATGCATAAATATTTAAAGTCAAACTCAATTTGTATTCTCTTGATGAAAGGAAATATTAATTATAACAACAAGTGAATAGGTAATCTATTGCAATCCAAATTAAAATAATGCCAAACCAACTTTAAAACATTTCTAGGATTGCTTCCTGCTAACACCTAAAAAATGAGTAAAGAATCATGTATAGTATGTTGCAAACTTCAAATGAATCTTGACCGATTTAGTGTTCGCGTTGTGATCACTTATACTACTTCATTAGTTAATAAAATAACTCGTCTAAATGATAAAATCAGTAAAACTAGTTTAGAAACACTGTACAATGTTCATACTACCATATTCTATAAAAAGAATCTTATTTCATCAAGGTTTGCATATTATTCTTATTAGTTCAAAACCTTTAAGAGTTAATCATTCGCTTCGCGTTCTCTCCGATTTCGTAAACGTAAACTTTATAATACCACACAAGCCTTTTCAGCGATGAATATCATGTCTCGTCTAAATCGTAAAACTTATGAAATTAGATCAGTAGTGCTCCCTAAAATACAGTCTACTCTATTACGAAAAGATAATCTCATTTCATCGTGATTTACATATTAATCTTGATAGCTTAATAACCCTAAGTGTTCACGTGTCTGGAAACCGTAATATGAATGAACGAACTGTAGTTGCAAATGAGGAAACCTGTAGTTAAATTATTTGTATCACCAGAACCTTCTTAAATATCATGTAAATAAGGCCAGTAGCCTGAATCAATAGATCTAACCTGTGTAAATCTGATTATATATGAAATCAATCAAGGTAAAGCGCTATTCGCTCATAGTCTAATATGATCGTTTAAGGCTTTTCATCAGCTCGCAAAGCAGCTCATCTAAATCTGAATTTAGTAAAGAATAGTCTAGAAATGATCTTTAGGATATGATCTGCAGTAATTTAAGAAAATATTCTTATTTTATCTTGCTTTGACTCTGAATCCTAATAGAGTAAAACCCGTAAGTAAGAAGGATATGCAGAAACTCATATTATGAATAGTAAATCAATGAAGCTGTACAAGTAAGGACTAATTCTATTAATCTAACCAATTTTTGCATCTTGAATTCGTAAAATAAAATTAATAAATTCATAAAAGAGCAATCCCTGTTTCTTGTAAAGAGTTTTATTTGCTCTTGCTATCTATTTTCTTTTTGCCCTTATTGAAGTTAGTAATTTGTCAGATTTTCGATTGATCGACGTGTAGAACCCGACGTTGTTGATTCGTAAATGCCGCTGCCACCGCAATCCTCGTCTTCGTCAGTAAGCAAGGCAAGCACCTCCTTGATCATTTTGATCCCAAGATTTCACCTACAATATGTTGTTTTTGCAATCTGTATATGCATCGTAGTAATTCTCCATAAAATTGCTATTCGGGTAGAACAAAGTAATTATTCCTATGAATTATGGATTTCCTTAATATGACTGACAATGTGAACCTTGTAACCGTAAGTATGGTTTAGACATGAATTAATGTCACTGTGGATATAAACGATAGATATCATATCTGCTTAGCCATGCTCAACGTTAAAATGGTTCATTTTCAACTTGTTTATTTAAACAACAGCCATTTGGAAAAGGTTGCTGTTAGTTTACTAAAAATCCAAAATAAAACTATGATTTTGATGTGGGCGATTATTGGCATTAGCCGGAGGTGCAAAAAGGAACTGCACGTAGTGTAGGGTGAAGTGTCGCCCACGCCACATTAAGGACCGAGCAATGGGACGCTATTGATCCAAGATTTCCGTCCAACCAATAAACTTTTTTTCCCAAGGAAACCTAACCATAAAGCACAAAGGAACTCGTCTCTCAATCACCCAACTCTGGTATGCACAAGCTCTTCAAGTACATCTCAAGATTTACAACTTCCACGAAGGAAGATGTATACAAGAAGAAAACAAATGATCAACCAAATCTTTTCCGATAAGACCTTAACATTGAAAATCCACACGACTTAAGTTTTGCACCAAATAAACTTCAATCACTTTCTTAAATGGAGAGAACAACGACTACAAAAGTTTTCTCCACAAGGCAACCCACGATAACCAATAAAAACTAAAGAAACCAGCAAAACTGAACTCCAGAACGGTAAAAGCAAACCAAAGGATTCATCACTAATTCTTTTCCCTTTAACTCCAAACAAAGGCGAAAGAAACCAACCTTCCCTCCTTACCCTCTAAACTATTCCGCAAAAACGACGACTCTCAAACGAGAGGTTCCCAAACCGCAAGGGGTGGCACTAACCAGTCACACCCACAGGCAAAACCCACAACTCGGCCAAAGGAACAAGGGCGAACCCTTTCGGCTTACCTAATATCATGAACATAAGCGTACTGATTCCAACAGTCCTTTCAAAATCAAAGCAATATGCAACAATGAATTTAGCACTCAACATTTAGGCGCAATGCAATGTACCCATGCCCATCCTACTGTGCATCAGAGTGTGTCAAGTTTTTAAATTAGTTAACCACTCTAATTCAGATTTTAAGGTTATTGCCCAAAGGCCAATTTTAACAGTAGATACCTATACCATGTTTTCTACTCTCAGACAGCAAATTTTAGTTTACTCTAGAGTAAATTACTAAATTACGCATCACGGACCTAAAGCCCGCTCGATACTAATCAGTAACACCTCGACGCCAACCGCGCCACTTAATGCTACCAAAACTCTAAATAATCAAGGACACCTCTTCAAAAGACTGAAAACAACCTCTAAAACTCTTAAAATCGATAAACTAAGCCACCGAATTTACAAAATTTCGCATGACCTCTCTAGAAAATAGGACATCCACTCAACAGATGTAAAACATTTGCAATTCAATGATATTATTCTAGCAAGTCCTTAGTAAACCAATCACACATCCAAAAGGAATTAGGAAACTCCACCACATAGATCATTACAGGACAGAAACTTATTAAACACAACCGCGAACAGCCCTTTACAATAATTTACTCGAGCTACTTATAACAGAACTATAAATCAACATAAAGGAGAGGTGATGATGCAAAACGTGGATGTGCTACTACCCCCTTCCATGCATCCAGTTTCAAGGTACCTGCAACAACATGAACAACAAGCGTGAGTCGATGACTCAACGAAGTACAACAAAGAAGGAAATTCTTAATCAATCGCATTGTTCTACTTATGATCATAACACCTATCCTTACATAAGTAAAGCAAGCAGATAAAACAGAGGTATCACCACTAATTCTCCAAAACCAATCCCATGCTCGTCTTTGATGGAGTTCACAACTCCATGACAATGAAGCTGTAATGTCACATATGAAAATTCTTCGCCGCAGTTTTTTTTCCCAGTCGCAGGTGGTTTTTTTTTCCTCTCCCCAACCGGTTTTTCCTCTCCCTACCCAGTTTTCCTCCTCTCCCCACCCGGTTTGTTTTTCTTCCTCTTCCTCCCCACCCGATAGAAGCAAGAGCAGCAGCCTCCCCCACTTTGGGCGCCTCCTCTCCTGCATTTGGGCGCCTCCTCCAGGACCTCCTGCACCAGGGCGCCTCCTCCTCCCTCTTGGGCCAGCTGCACATCCCCCTCAAGCTCCTCCTCCAGGGCAGCAAGCTGCAAGCCCTCAAGCCTCCCTCCCAACCGAGTTCTTCCTCTCCCTTGAAGGTAAAGCTCCTAGGTTGATTTTGTTTGGGTGGTTTCCTGGTTTTGGGAAGGAGCTCCCGCAGTTTTGGGCGTTTTTGGGTTGGGGGATTTGGGGATTTTGGTGGGAGAGGTTGTTTTAGGGTTTGGGGGTGTGCTGTCATTTTCGAGCAGATTCGTCAGCCATTTTGTAGCAGCGATTTGGGCAAGTTAAAATCATTTCCTGAGTATTTGGCTATAGAGAAAGTTGTAGATCATCGAATCCTCTTTAATTTGAGTACAAGAACACTAAAATCCGATTAGCCAATTAAAAGTTATGCCATTTTTACTGCTTACTGTTCTGAAATTACTGAAATCTGAAGCTGAAACTTAACCTGTTGTTTAGAATTGCTTAGAGGTCGAATTAGACTTTCTCATTGCCTGGAAAGTTGTGGGAAATTTTGTGTAGATTGATAAAATGTCATCAATTGCTTGATTCCATTCAGTATAGCATTTGTTATGAGTTAAACACTGCTTGCTGTTCTGAAATTACTGAAATCTGAAGCTGAAACTTAACCTGTTGATTAGAAATATATAGACTCCGAATTAGAATATTCCATTGCCTGGAAAGTTGTGGGAAATTTCATGTAGATTGTGAAACTGCTATCATTTACTTGATTTGGATGAGTATAGCATTTCTTATGAGGTGTCTAAACTGACTATCTCTGAGCAACCCGAGTTGAGAGCAAAGTCAGTTTCAGGGTGTCTTTTGCATTGTGGTTGCTGTTCTGGCTTGGTTTGAGATGTATGTAATTATTTGTAGGTGTTGTAAATCCAGGAGCGAGTTTAGCCTCTAATCACTTTGCTCCTCGAGAGTTAAAGGCAAGTGCATTCCCTAGATTATGCTAGGAGGATTAAACGATTGTTTGCTCTTAGCGTAAGTAATTGTCGATGCATACGCAAGAGGTAAGCCTTGCTTGGCTATAACTAGAAAGTGCTCCCTCTTATGAAAATGTCTATGATGATTAAAAGTTTAAGGGAATTGATGCAAGTACACCGTGTTATTGAGTGTGGATGTGTGTTCATATGTGATGCTCCTTAGTTTAATTGTTGCTCTGTTAATTAGATGAACTCTAAGTGAGACCGAGCTTTTAGTAAGGTTGATTATAGTGAGTAGATTGTTCGAGTGATTGGGACTAACATGGGTTTGGTTCAAACGGTTAAGTCCTTTATAAAGATAGTATACGTGAGCATTTAACTACAAGTGTATTGTGTGAACATGGTTCGGTGGCCGAGGATGTGGTTGCATGATAGAAACGCTGTCATGAGTTGCCATGCCTTATGGTTGAATCTGCTTGTACAAGTACCGCTAGTGACTTAGGAATGTGAGAATTGGCTATGTGTGTGTATGTGGATATGGTATGTTTGTGTATGCATTGAATGAAAAGTTGCATTTCATTCATGAAAATTGCATTTGTGCATTCATAATGGAAGAGGCGACCCATGCCGACATGGGCCTCGTGTTCACACGTAGTGAACACGAAAGTCCTATTTCGTAGTCCCATTCATCGAGGTGAATGGGAGCGAGACAAGAAGAGAGGCACCTTCCATCTACGGGATGGAAGGGACGTGAGGGTGCACACCGACGGTGGGCACCGGCAAGACTGCAGACGTGCATGGAAATGAGCATTCATGTGCATTGCATCTTTCATAATGAGTGTTGTGGTAAATGGTGTGTCATTTGGATGGTGATTGTGGTAATTGAAGGTTGATTCGTGGACTCAACCCAAAAAGGGGAGATTGAATTGAATTTGATGAATTAGCGCATTTCCTTATCTTGCTAATTATGTTGTATGAATATCGTGGAGTGAAGTCGAGTTATGAACTCAAATTCAATTGATGAAAATGGTTTGAGTTGCAACAAGGGGTAGTTAAGTCGGGAGACGTTGGATTTAGAGTCAAGTAATGTTTCTTTGGCGTTGAATGGTTTTATTATCAAGTTTATTACTTGATTGCGATGAATTTTGGTTTAGTCAAGTTTTGTTTTAAATGGGTACAAATGCGTATTTTTCGGATGTTGCTTCCTTTGTATTACTTGCTCTTATGGTCAAGTTCTTGTTTTACTTACGATAAACTGGAATTGTTACGCTTGTGTACTTTGCTGAGTCTTGGACTCACGCTTGTTGTTTCTTGTTTTAGGTACCTTGAAGTCGACTCATGGGATGGGAGTAGAGCACGGCACGACGGTCACCTTCAACCAATTCAATCATTTCGATTAATTTCGTTGTAACTAATGAGATAGTATTGTGTAGATCGTCGTTGTGTTGTTGGTTAAGTGCTTGGGTTGGATATTTGATTGATTATCTAAGGACCCGTTAGAATGTTTCCTTCTGTTTTGAGTGGTTGATATATCTTATACCGTTATTATTTCTTTTACTCGCCGAGTGGATGTCCTCTGTTCTAGAGAGGTCATGCTTAAATTTTGTAAATTTCTTGACTTAGCTTTAATCTGATTTAGAGAGGTTCAAGGTCGATTTCAATCTTTTAGTAATGGTAAAAGGTTTAATGTTTCATTCGTTGAGTTATTAGTTCAATTGGATTTCGTTGTCAAGTTTTATTTCTTGGGTCTTGATGGATGACACTTTGGACCAAAGATGGTTCTGAGTGTTGTAAGCGTCATTTAGGGTTTTGGGTAGCATTCGCATGTATGCGTTTAGCGCCGGTGTTGTTCTGTACATAACATATAACCCGAAAACATCAATCATACCTTGCAACCAGACATGAAAATACAGAATCTGAATAATCCATCTCACAAACATGAAAAAAATACAGAATATGCATAATACATCATACGGACTTGATAATACAGAATCTGCATAATCCATCACACAGACATGGAAAGACAGAATATGCATAATACATTACACAGACATGGAAATTCAGAATATGCATAATACATTACACATACATGGAAATATAGAATCTGCATAATCCATCACACAAACATGAGAATACAGAATCTGAATAATCCATCACACTTCTACAATCATGAAATGCATTATGCATGCTCACATGTTTCATTTAACTCAAAATCATCGTATAATGCACTGCGACATGAATGCTCTCTTGATGCACGCATCAGATTACCGAAAGTGCCCACCCGCTCGGTGTGCACCTCACGCCCCTTCCATCCCGTGGAAGGTGCCTACTCTTCTTGTCTCGCTCCCATTCACCTCGATGAAGGGGACTACGAGGTAGGACTTTCGTGTTCACTACGTGTGAACACAGAAGCCCGCATCAGAATGGATTGCCTCTTCCTTTAATGAATGCACAATGCAATTTACATGAATGAAATGCAACCCTTCATTCATTGCCAACACTCACATAGCCATAACCACATTCATAAACATAGCTAAGTCTCACATTCATAAGTTGCCAACGATACTAGTCTAATCAGATTCAACAATTCAGCATCTCCATTTCATTTACAGACTGATGGACTGATAACTTTTACCTTTTGTGAACTGGTGAAAGGACGTAATGATTCAAAACACAATCAGCATACAATTCCATTTATTTTCTCCAAACTCCATTTATTTTCTCCAAACTCCAATCACAAAAGGCTAGTTTACATTGCCTTTGGCTTCTTCATTTATCCAAGATCCTCTCAAATTTAATAAAAGAGGTGCAGCATGCCCGATACCATAATTGCGAAACCCCAGATTCATAATCTAAAATAGGACTATTTCCTGACTGACAGCAGGCAAAGGTTACAAAGTGATAACCGCTGCTCCTAACCAACAAAGTATACAAATCAGGTCATTTGAAGAGCTAAGAGCAATCTTGATCATTTGAAACTCAAAGACACATACATCAAGAAACCATCCAACCGGTTTTGCCCAAGAAGGCAAGAACAAAATTAGTTTGCATCCATTCTAATTTCCACTAAGCCTTAAAACCACTACCCACCGCCCAAACTCTAACCAACCCATAATAAGATAAACCTGCTATAGTCAGATTTTAACAACAAGTGAAATCGAAACTAACATCGTGCCTTAACTCATTGTGAAAGGGGTAATTTGTCACCGATTTCTAGTTCCGCTTCGCTGGTTTCACCAAGAGTAACAAACGATCCAGATATACGATGTCATGTATTCTTGGGACAAGACTACAATTTTTGAAAGTACAAGGACTTTCTTCAACATAACTTGGTCTCTCAATCTCATTATCTTGATCTTTTCTATACAACTTCAAGGCAATTATAAAATCTCGCTGATATGCCCCCTACTACTCTATTCCTTAAAAGTTCAATGCTCAAGACATATGACCGTCCAATACAGATTGAATAGATCCTACCATTGAAGATAATATGACAGGGTTTCTAGCTAGCAAATGGCATGAATAGCAAGCAAACATCCATCAAGAATTCAGGACTCAATCTTGACAATAGAAAACGGATTACTAAGACAACATCCACATAACTAGCAGAAAAGGAACCACTGACAAGGTCAATGGATAACACAAACATGATCGTTCAAGACTCCAGTGCATGCACAGAAATGAAATTCCTAGAGTTTATATCATCCAATCATAGAAAGATGCATATACACATTTCATCGAACACCTGGACTACAACAGTTCATCTACAACTATAACCTCACCTCCACTTACCACAAGATGGGAGAGGCAGGAGGAGTAGGTACCGGCTGAGGGGGAGGGACGGCTGGAGGTGGCGCCGAGCCTGGTGGAGCCGGAGGCAAGACACGGCAGGGAGAGCTCGCGGATCAGAGCATGCTGCTTTGCCCGCTGCTGCACCGGCACATGAGCGAAGGGACGCCGGCCAGGGGGAAGAGCAGGGCCCGGTTGATGCTGCTGTTGTCGCCATTCAGCAGCCGCCCAAGAGAATGGCGCAGGGAGGCCAGGGGTGGCGCTTGGCCGGAGGGAGGAAGGGGCGGCGCTGGAGAGCCAGGAGCAGCGCCAGGAGGGAGTCAGAGCGGCGTCGCCAGCAGGGGGAGAGGCCAGGGAGAGCAAGGCTCTGGTGGGGAAAAGAAGCCAGGAAGAGTGGCGGCTGGGAAAACAAAAATATCAATCCCATGAAGCAATGGTAGCCACACAAAGAGAGAGAGAGAGATTTCACAGTATTACAACGGCTATGTATGATCGCCTGGCAGGCACACAGCTATTGGAGGCGTGTGTCGAAATGATCTCGCAAAAAGGTTGATCATTCCTTGTGGGTAAAGTCGTACACCTCTGCAGAGTTTAAATCTAATCGATTAGCCGCGCCCGCGGTAATGGGCACTTGGTGAAGTCATTCCAATGTTAGATTTTGGTATTTTCTGAAAACTGGAGTTTCGGGTTGAAACTATTTTGGCAACCAGGTTTTATGTCCAAAGGAATCGACATATATGGCTATTCAATCGGGTAGACTGGTTGTGGAATTGTGTTTACTTTCATGTAAAATTACTTGTTCCTTAGCGATTTTATAAATGCGAATTGCAATCTAATACTAGTCTATGATTTACTTTCTTTGAGCAACTGCAAAATAACTAGAGCCTGCCATTGATTAAGCCTGCATGCTTAATTATTTGCATTTGTGAACCACTATCAAGTCTTGCGGAGTACGAAAGTACTCACCCTTGCTTATTCGTTGTTTTTAGGTGTAAGCTAGCGAAGCTTCGAAGATTTATTTCGTCGCAGGTTGCAGGATCCTTATTGCCGTGATAATTCTAGGGATTTATGCCTGGTCAGTTGCCTGCGGGATGGATGGGTATACTACAAGGCTTTGCTTCTTTTGCTGCTATATACTCTGAGTTGTAAGATTGATGTATTTATTAGTTTCCGCTTAATTGATATGATGTATGGTTGTGATTCCAATTGTTGAAATGTGCGCATTAGCTATCGATCCAGGACTAGTCTTGCAAGCACATTAGATTTCCATTTTTGCATTCTGTAAAAATGGGGTCGCTACATACCGCCGAGCCTCAGGACCTCCCCGCCTCTCCCGCATCCGCACCGCGACGTAAGTGGTACTTCTTTGCTCGCCGACCGCAAGATGACCGTGCCGCAAGGGAGGGTGCGGGTGCTGGTATCAGACCAACCGTACACGCCGCACGAGTACGGAAGTCCGAAGACCACCGCAAGGACCGCAAGGTGCGCCATCATGGAAGGCTGCCGATGAAGAAGATGCTCGTCTTCCACGCGGCAGGCGCCCAAGGGCGAGAGGACCAACTGGTCATGCAGTACCACTTCTCGACACCAACGGCACTCGTATCCGGTTCCCCGCTGATCTCTACAAGTCTTGTGTTTGAGTTTGTACCGCGTCGATTTGAATGATTCCTTGATCGCTTGCCTAACGCGCACCTGTAAGTTGTCCAGGATCTACGTATGTTTTCTCTAGGGCCAGCCCTGAGGGGGTGGGGGTAGGGTGGGCGGCCGCCCCGAGCCCCCAAAGTCATGGGCCCCCCTCCAGGTATACAACTACACCATAGGCTTTTGGTCCAGTCGCGAGCAAACGTGTGCTGAGTTGATCTGATGAGGATCCAGGGGCAGGAAACGAACCGTCCGACTGAAGAAAGGTTAAATGATTTGAGATCAACAATGACTTAAGAAAGGTTAAATGATTTGGCGACTTTATGCATCGAGAAGTAGTTATTGGATGAGATTGATATCAATAGTATAATCGATGACTTTGTATCACAAAATGTTAAAAGAAATTTTTTAAGATGATGCCAAGTGCCAAGTAAGTGTTTATGATTATAATTTACATTTGTCATTTCATAAACTTTAAATTGTTCTATAGAAGTATTTTTGTGCATCGAATATTAATTTCTTCAATGATGTAGTATGTGCGCTTATAAGACTATATATATATATATATATGAGGAGGTGGAAGGAGCCTCCATATAATTTTTTGTCCCGGGCCCCCAAAATGCCAGGACCGGCCCTAGTTTTCTCAATTAGAGCCAGTTGCGATACATATCATATAGCTTCATCAGTGAGGGGAAGCTTAGTAAGCCACCTTTTCCGTATTTAGTAAGGGGGTTCCATAAAAGCTGAAAAGGGTGATCATGCAGATATTCTAGTCTTAATTATTCATGCTTCTTTTTTATTTAGACCTTTGTATCTAGTTTTATCTACTAATCTAGTTTAATGCCTGGCTCGGCGAGCCGACCTTGAGCCGAACTGAGCTGGTTTTTTGGGCTCGCCTCAGGGTCAAGCTGGCTCGGCTCAGCTCGTTTCCAGCCCTATTCACCTCCTGCTACCCTCGTCCCTTGGTGCCCGGCTCCACCTTATCCTTATGCCAATGTAGCCAGGTTTGCACACCTCTGCCTCCCCCCCATTCTTCCTTCCTCCTCCAGCTCTGCTCCTTATAATGCCCTTGCCTCCTCACACTGATGCGCCTATGCTTTAACTATCGACAGTAGACGATTTGGTTTCGCTTCGAGACATTTACTATACTTGCTGCGCTTTTGTGTGTTATCCGATTTAAGGCAATGTGTTACTCCCTTTGTTGAGAAATATATCATATTTTAGAAAGCGTGTAATCCAACTTCTTTAACTTTAACTACTAATATATATATGAATCTATTCAAATTGGTCACGTGAAAACACTATCATTGGATTAGTCGTAAAAAATATTTTTATAATATAATAATTTCATACTTTTTTATGAACTTAATTATCTAAAATGTAATAGTCAAAGTTACATATTAGAGACTAAGTTGATGCCAAAAATGTGACATATCTCTGAACAGAGGGATCTTCTATTCCTACGTATTGGGCAGCACTTCAGAGGGACAAAACTCTTGGTGGCAGGAGAGCGTGTGGGGCGTCTTTCAAAGATGCCTTTGAGGGTTTCGCCGGTGGATCGACGACTGTGATACCTTTGCAAGTTTGCATATCCCTAATTCCTTTGTTCAACGTTGTCTACTAGTTCATTTGTCCTCTGATTCCTTATCTCGATTCAAATTCTACGCTACTACTGCTTTAGTCCTTTATCAAGCGTACCTTTTGCAAACGCACATGTTCTTAACGGGCAGCCGACCTGGGCAATAGGCCATGTCTTTTTGGTTGGCCCTCACTATGGCCGATCCAGCACGGCTTAAAGCACAGCACGATATAGATGTCTTCTTAATTGCTAGGCTAGCATGGTACGATGATGGACCATGTCGGGCCTAGAAACTCAACACAATAAGCAGCACGGCACTACACGGTCCCAATTGGGTCGTGTCTGGGCCGTCTGGCACGAAAGCTGCCTATGCATAAAATAAACATATTATCTACATCTCAGTCCATCATCAACTATCTTACCACAATAGGTAACACGACGGTGATTGGCACTACTACAGAATCGACCTTTCCTAGGCCCATCGAAGACGGTTGAGTACGAGCAACCGCAGCGATATTTAGATCAGTCCGGTTCAACGGCTCTGAACTGCGGGGCGATTAGTACGATTGAAGACACGAACGCATCGATGAGATCACATCGATGCGGTTGGTGTCACGAACCGTACTATTTAGTGGGTGCTAAATAGTACGGTTCGTGACACCAACCGCATCGACAGTTATCTCATCGATACCGTTCGTGGTCTTCAACCCATCTTGAGTCCCAATTAAACTTCTTCCTCCTCCGCTCTCTGCGGACCAGATTATTCCGGTCTTGCGAAAAAGAACGGTGGAGCTTGACCAAGAGCTTCAAGGAGAGAGGTGCTGCCCAAAAATTCAAAATTTTGGTCATTTTACTCACAACCAAGGTAGCTAAGGTTAGTAATATCATTCCTCACTTCATTTGGTGTTAAATGGAGCCTCTTTTTTGCTTGAATTATGAAGAAAATTTGATCTTTTCCCATGATTGATCAAAGATTATGAATGTAGAGGGAGGTGCTGCCCAAATTTCAAAATTTTGGTCATTTTACTCGCAACCAAGGTAACTAAGGTTAGTAACATCATTCCTCACATCATTTAGTGTTAAATGGAGCCTCTTTTTGCTTGAATTATGAAAAAATTTGATCTTTTCCCATGATTGATGAAAGATTAATATGAATGTAGAGATCTAGCTTGATCTTTTCAAATAGGATACAAAACTTGTTGTGTAAGCTTAGAATTTGCTTGGATTATAATGTAGCTCGCATTTAATGTGTGGATCTAGCTTAAATTTAGGTTTTAGTTCCATCATCGATGAAGGATGAGGTTTGGTTGCACGTAGTCGGGGAGAATGGTGCATGGAAATCATGGAGTTTGGGATCTTCAAATGGCAATGGTTATGTGGAAAAGAAGAAATTTAAATTCATTTGCTAATTAAAATAATATCGAAATATGAATGGCTTTATAGAAAATATAAAATGAGTTCAATATTTGAGAAAAGTTTTCAAAAATACTTTGGAATATTTTAAACTTAGAAAATTACTTCTAGTATAATTTTGGTTTTAATTTCCATCAACAAATTATTTTTGAAAACATCATTAATTAAGTGCTAGAGATTTAGAAAAAATAAAAATAAATGATTGAATAATAATTTAGAAATTTTTAGGGTGTTACAATTTCAACAGAATTTGCAAACAAAGTCATCGTGAATTTTGTTGTAATTTTGAATCCGCACTCGATCGACCAATTCTTTTTGTAGGTTGCAAAAACTTGTTGTGTGGGTTTATATTTTGCTTGGATTATTATTTAGCCCTCAGCGTGAGCTTGATGGGTTGCTGGACTCTGTAAGTGTCTTAATTATTTGCAAAAAAACTATCGTGCACTTCCTTGTACTATACTAACTTGCAAGCCTAACTAATTTCTTATGTAGCATGGAGATACAAAGATGCCGAAGGGATCGTATTTTACATAGGCTTCATGGACCCGATGAGTTATCAACAAGACAACCGTTAGAGACCACCCAAGTAAACAGAGACTAACATATTCAATGCGCTAATGGGTCAAAGTTATAAGTCAAAGATATATCTAGCCTACTCATTTGAGTACGTGTTTCGCACCACCTCATTCTACTCCTTTTTCATAACACGATGTTAGAACTAATTAGTTATCTCGTTGACACATCTATGTATAGTTTTCATTGGATTCTTCTTATGATCGAGCTAGATCGTAGATCGATCACAATTATGGACTCATAAAGGAGACCGGTTGAAAAGTATCAAAACTTTATCGACATGCTTTCGATCGGGTATTAATTCTTGTTCCTTTCATTATCGTACTAGCTCTATTTCCTTCAATTTGAAACAAATTCTAATCATGTACATACAATTCAGTAATCACATGTGTAGTGCATTCACACGGTTACGTGCTAAAAGCGTTAGGCGTATTCAAGGAGAAATTTGACATTGCAATTGCCTCTCATGTGCGTATATCATAATGCTAGCTTTTTAGTTAGTTAACTTAATTTCTTTGCATCCATTTCACGCTTTCAACTTTTTCCACCGAGATCTTGACTCACCGGGTAACAATTTATGCGGCTACTATATATCGAAGTTTATGCACACCCAAACCGGAGCCATGACGCATGCTAAAAGGCAACAAGAGGGTGAGTAAATATAATTACTAGCTTTAATTGTGTATAGGTACTCCTTATATCTTGTACAAATTCAAGTATTGATCGATTAATGACTTAACGATAGGTGCCTCAATATTTGGCGGAACAAGGTTCGAACTCTCGTAAACGCAGTGAGAGCAATCCAAGAACAACTCGTCGGCTTTATTTACGATGAGGTTGTAAATCCAAAAGGCGAGTTTCACGAACCAAACTTTAACAGTGGGGCCCTTCGATAAGGACCGGTGAATCGTCGTGGTCGACATCTCTGACTAGCAAGAGCGATGCGCGTAAAGATCCCGATGAATAGAAGGAAAAGAAATACTAAAGTTGTAATTAAAGTTGTGTACATATATAAAGTTGTGTACATATATATTGTAATACATTAGAAGAACAAATATGTGTACATATTTTAATACATTAGATGTAATTAAATTTATTAATGAATGTTCAATGATTTAATTATCGAGGCAAAGTGCATGATTGATTATCGTGCTTTTAATTAGTTGTGATTTAACACACATATATATAATAGCTACCGGAGAAATAGACCTATATATATATACAAAACATTAGTACCGGTTGGAGAAACTAGCAGTAGTACCGTTGGAGACACCAACCGATCGATGAGGTCCTCGGGGGTTCCCAATCTTGCGCCACGTGTGAATTGAACCGCATCGATACTCCATCAATCGGGTGAGTGAACCGATCGATGCCCTTGAGCATCGATCCGGATGGCTAGACCGGTTCAATAACCGTACTAAAGGCATTTTGGACCGGGACTAAATGCCCTTTCCGTAGTAGTGTGGAAAGAAAAAAGACGGTGACAATGTCGGATCTCGATGATCCCTAGCTATCGCCTCGGCACCAAATGCAACGGTCTTCAACCATGCCGCTGCTAAATCTAGCCTTCCCACAGCGCGTCACCACCGTCCACAACCACCATGCATACTTCTTCTCCGATGCTAACACCTTCCTCACCTCTGGTCAAACTAACTTGGCACAGCATATCTAAACCTACGACCCATCGGACCATGTCTTGCTGGTCGGTGTGCCAATGCCCAGATCTAACAACCAGCGTGAATATATCGGAATGTTTCGCGGTTTCCACTCTATGTTGTACTTCACTTTGTTGTGTATTTATTTCACTCGATAAAGGGCATTGTACGACGTTGTACTTTTTTGTCCTAAAGTTGACCTCAATCACCGCATATTTGTGCTCTACTCTACAGTCTACAGCTCGGCTACGTATATGGATGTCGCGTCGGTGGACGATAAGTACGTTTTTATGATTAGTCGCATCGGTGGGCATTGCATGTGTTATATTGTTACACTGCTTTCAATCTGATTTAGGGCCTGTTTAGAAGAGCTCCAGATTCCAGCTTCATCTGAAATCTGAAACTTGTAGGCTAAAATAAAGTGAATTAAGTTTATATTTTTGTCTAAAATATAAATAAGATGATCTATCTAAACACTCTTAATATACTCACAGCTTCAGCTTCACGAATCTGGTGAAGCTATAATTTTCAACTTCACCAGATTCACGAATCTGAAGAAACCGAATCCCTGTCAAACACACCCTTACTTTTTCTAAGTACTTTGAGACATTCTTAAATACACAACTTTGACAAAAAAATTTTCTAACTATATGGAATCAAAATATTAAAATTTTAGTATTTTTTGTTAATTTTTAAATTTAATAATATTAAAAAAATCAATTTTGGACCCGGAGGTAGCGCTAGTAAGTAGTAGCTGTACTAGATGAGCATAAATGCATAATGTCGGAAAGCCCATGTAATATAATACAGGGTAGATATTTGTGTTACATAAAAGGAATATACAGTAAGGCTTTAATGGCTAGGGGTAGCTGCTGCTTTTGTTACTGCTGGTGGTCAACGAACGAACTGACTATTTTATAGTACAAAATAGAGTAATATCACAAAAATATTGAAAACCATCTCTTATAGAAACTTTACAATGCCGCCCTCCCAGAAGATAATATCTAGTGAGGACTTCATCAGGCAATTTTGTCCCTGCTTTGTCAGTGGACTCCCAGCTACTTCGGCACTTGATAGTTCTCCAGTCCAGGCACACCATCATCGAAAGAAATTCATTTTGAAACTAATTCATCGGAATAATTCTGGGAAGGACCACATGATGAACCTGGCATAGGTGTCATCCTCCAGGAACTCTATGTGAGCGGCTCTGCCGATCATGGTGTCCAGGTTCCGTCCCTGGGTGGACTGGTCGAAGTTCACATCGCAGCGCATGAACACCAGCGTTTCAGACGAGGGCGCACGGATCTGGTCTAAGCAGTCGTTGAGCATTTCTGTAAACACTTGCCCTTCTTCGAGTTATCCGACGGCGGCGGGGCAGAGATCGATTCTTGCTGAATGATACGGGACATAACCATCCTAGATAGCACAGCAAGAAAATGCGTCAGGGCAAGCGATACAACCATGCATGGTAGATGACGTAAGAGGTTTTCGAAGTGCAACATTGGGATTAATATATATTTACATGTAAACTCGTGATGCTTAAGCTGAGATCGAAAAGAGAATACTGGACATATGAAGTACCTGGGGTGACGACACCAAAATAATGTTTTTGAAGTTCTCCAGTGTTTTCAGCTGAAAAAAGACACGAAGATGAGTTCATAAACCAAGTTGAGCGTTTAACTTGGAGAAAATCTGATACAAAATTCATGCCAAATCGAAGGAGTTCATTCACTGAAGATATTCCAGTATGAAGTGCACATCGATTTAAGCCCCTCGATGCACAACGATTTAACGTACCTTGCAGAGCCGGTAAAAAAATGTATTCTGGGGATCTTGGTCATCACTGAAAGTGAGCTGATGCATGCATTGCACTCCCTTGAGTCTTTTCATAAGCCAGAGGCCAGAGTTGAACAAGGAATTTGAGCTGTACCAGTAACCCAAGTGAGGCCCTGATATTGACATGTATGTGTAGAGATTCTTCAAAAATGGTTGCAATTTTGGTTCTGTTGAATGGAAAGAACGGATTAGTCGCATGCAGCCCAGCTGTTTCGAAGGAATTCCTCAAGAAAGTTGGGAAACACCTGCTAGGGCACTTCTGATGATAATGTTCCCAATGGAATGACCAACAAAACTGAGCTTTAAATCTTTGCAGCCCCCATTTCGTGAATACTTATCCAGTTTCCTTTTGAGGAATGCAGCTACTTCATTAGCAAGCCTTCTACCCATTTCTTTAAAATCTCCAGATGTTCTATCTTCATTTGTCTGAGACAATAGGCACTCAGCCCCAGGATCCCGCAAAAGCCATTGGTTTCTAATAAGACGTAAATCCAGATGATGCCCCTGTTTTTTTAAAAAAAAAATCAGCACAAGTTTCAACTAAATTCATTCTAATAAGATTAAATCATCACTACTAATCCTAAGAGACTTGCCTGAAATCCATGCACAAAAATGACAGCTCTTAATATATGTCCACTGTTTTTACCACCACTAGGTGGTACAGTAGTATTCATTGGCTCTGAAGCATTTGCTGCCAAATCTTTGCTAGAACCGTGTTGTGGAACAACCATGACATGTTGTTCTATAAGAACAACAGGAATATGTGAAGGATTAGCGTAAATATTCATATCTTGAACAGACCGTGTGTTAATCTGCAATAGAGCTCCCATTAGAGTAAGTTAAAGTGTTGCACTTGTAAACCATTCCAGACATCAACAAAGACTGACCTTCATTTGTGCTATACTTCTCCTGCGGAGTTCAGCCCGGGAACAAGAATTTTGTATAGGCTACAAAATATATGGAACAATCAAATAGTGACAAGTGAATACTACTTATGCATGAAACTGCCGGTTGAAAATCGCAGATAGTTCATTGTAAACATTCAAGAGAAGACAATTACATCATGGTGGAATTTCCTTGAACTGGAAACCCTCAAAAGTGAATGGCGAGGAGACGAGTTGTCAGTCACACCTCGCAAGTAGCGATGTGGAATCTCAATTTTTGAATGAACAATCCATATTGACCATTCTGATTTCCGATCAACATCCCAAATATCATGCAAGTATTCCAATATCTTGATTTTATTTATCCTGCAGAAGACCAACAGAATCTGAACAGAACATATCATGAAAGAATCTGAACAGTAAAGAAACCATGGCATTGACATGTCAGAGCAATAAAAATTATCGATTTTTAAAATAAAATCAAGAAAGCAATCAACCTCACCTATGAAATTTCAAGAATGCATTCCATATAAGTGCAAGCTGTCCGCTCACAATTTGAAATAATTCTAACAATTCATCTTTCGAAAGAGTGTACAGTATGGCATCATTAGTGCTCTGAACCACATCATCGGATCTCTAAAAACAGTTCAAAGAGAATGTATCCAATCAACAAAAGTGTCATATATAGAACAAAGTTATCATTTTTTACAGACAAAATGGAGTATATATACCTCTAGAAGATCATGTAAAATGCCAGTCGGTTGGCCAATGCACTTCGTGGTTGCAGGGAACCCTTTACTATAATTAAGCAAGCCAGACTTTGAAGGGTGAATTGACTCATATTTACCAAGAGTTAAGTCGGCGTCATCTAAATCCTCAAGAGTCTTACCGATAGCATCACTGATCTTCTTCACTTCTTCAAGCAACATTTCTCTAGAAGTTAATAATGCCTTTACAATATCATATGACTTTGAGTCTAAACCATGCTCCACTGCCTGAATATTAAATGTTCATAAATTTAATGAAATCTAAAGGAGGAAAACATTTTATTCAGGGTAATGATATGCAAATTGCCAATTGGCACAAGCACAAGGATATGTACTACAGCCAATTATTCATTACGTTTCTAATTATCATATATGTTTGGGATCCCATTACATGTACAAGTGGGAAAATTTTTCTCAAATTATACATCTAATTTCTGCTATAGCATTCCCAAATAATCTTTTGCAAGAGAATCAGTATAGTAAAGAATACTATAGCTAAAGCATCACAAACCTGTGTACCTTGAGTGAATTTAGTCACACCAGCTTTGAGGTACACTATATGTATGGTCAGATCAACAAGCACAGGGTGGAAAGCATCAAAATGGACAGGACAATATGAGTGTAAACCAAGGAGTGCTCTATGCGGGATCCTAAATTCATGCACAGGGGCCAAATATGTGTCACTTGAATCTTGACTTTTAGTCCTATAACACAAAAAGAAAGCTGCTTCAGTATTGATGAATGCGGACTATGCGATGTTAGATGCACTGTTTCCCAAAATGAACAACATTTCGAGGGCCTACAAAATAAGATCAAGAAAAGGAAAGGAAAGTACATACTCACCTGATTTCCAATGCTGGAACATATATGAGCTCAAACTTCAATATAACAGAAGACGTTGCTGGACCCTAGAATGGAGAAAGCAGGGGTACACATCAGGTTATACTACGCATGATCCAGATAGAAAAAGAAAATTTATATAAAAAAAACAACCTCATCTTCGCTGTTGGGTATGTAGAAAGACACCATAACTGATAGATAAATATCTTGCCTAGCATATTTAATTCGAAATGGCTGTGTATAGAAGCTATTGTCAACGTCATCTATTTTCCAAAAGCCAAATGCACCCTTCGCACCAATATCAGGAGCTGCACAATCCACCTAGCATGTCATTATCTATTAGCCAAAGATTTGAAAATTTCAAAAGATACTGGGAAAAAAATAGCTACATGAAACATCCTACTGACACTTCATTCTATAAATCATTGCCAACAAGTAGGGCTGTAAAAAAAACTCAAGGCTCACGAGCTGCTTGAGCTTGGCTTTCTCTAGGCTCGATTCGAGCCGAACTCGAGCTTGATCCTGAGCTCGCAAGCTTTATCGAGCTGAGCTCAAATAGTTGCGAGGCTGGCAAATTTACGAATCACTAGTCAAATATTACTATATGTTAACTTTTATCGAGCTTACTCAAACCGAGCTCAACCTTGAGCATTTTTTATTGTTGAAAAATAGTGTATTTGAAATTGTTTATTGTTACCGAGCTTACTCGAGCCGAGCTCGAGCCTACTGGAGCTTGGACCGAGCCAAGGTCTAGGCTTGGATCCCAACTCAAGCTCGACTTGAGCTCTTACCAAGCTCGAGCCTGGGAGGCTAGGCTCGCTCGAGCTCAGCTCATTTACAGGCCTACCAACAAGACAATTCTTCTGCATTCTTAATTTTTTAGTTTAAGACAAACTACTCCCTCCATTCTAACGGTCTCCGAGATGCAACTTTGACAATTGTTTTTTATAACTCTATATTAACATGTACTAATAAAATTATAATATTATAAAAGTATTTTAACGATAAATCTAATTATATAATTTTAATATAGCCAATCTAGATAGTTTTAAATATATTGTGACAGCACGAGTCTGGGAAGTCAAGTAAAAGATAACGGAGCGAGCCGTAATGAACAGATCATGATAAGTCATTGCGAGACAGTGAACAGCTGTTGCTTTCACATTAGCATTCTTGTTAAATAGATCAACAGATTTCAACACCAAACGGTCTGAGGTAGACCAACATGCTCACCTTTTTCTTTAGGCTGGTCTACAAGATGATTTTAGTAATATAATAATCTCCTGCTCTGGTTATCAATACAAGCACGGGGCTATGAAACAACAGAACATACTTCCTGATGGTACTAAGGCTTACAAATAGTTATGAACAAGTTGTAATCCAAAAGCGCAATATATCCATCTAAACTAAGGTTTGTCCTTTCCTCACACACATAATGGATCTCATCCAGGGCGGAACTTCTCCAGGGCCAATGAGGCCATCCCCCATCCCCTTCCTCATAGAAAAATTACTAGAAAAGTGTTTAGTTTTATTACTTAAATGCCAACATAACACTATATTCGGAGGGATAACAAAGCTCATCACCAAGATGGAAAGCAGACGCATTATAAAGGCACCAATTTTTAGACATTCACTTCCATTGGACGCAGCTTCAAATCATGCAAGAAATGTAAATTAATGGAGTATGAAATGTTCTTTTCCGCATCAGGAGCGATGCAAGAACCTTCGTATTGCGTGACCCTGGCAGGCGACACGGGTGCCCTTTGCTCATCCTCCTCCCACTCTGCACTAATCTTCATCCGGTACCATCTGCACGCAGACACAAGAAAATTTCGTATGAAAGAATCAGGTTTCACACGAATTGAGTGTCATATTCTGAAATATTTCGTCTACATACCACCTGTTTCATATGAAAGTATCAGGTTGCACGCAAAACGAATGGACAAAAGGGGGAGCAGCGAAACATTTCATGGATTGATTCACTGAGGAAAAATGGAAAAAGAGCCAAATTTCTACTGCAACACTGCTAAGCAGGGAGGCAGGTTAAAATCCTCCAGAGAAATGCTCACAGAGACGAAATGCACCTCAACTTTGTGGCAAATAATCAAATTTTCCGGAAATAAAAGATCATGTCGCATCATTCCAGAATCTCAAGAAATCTCACAAGTCATTCGAAACAAAAAAGGAAGAAAAAAAATCAAAATTTGCGGAAATAAAAGATCATGTCGTATCATTCCAGAATCTCAAGAAATCTCGCAAGTCATTCAAAACAAAAAGGAAGAAAAAAAAACACACCAAAAGAGGCAGGAAGAATCCACCCGGATCCTTGCTGTTCTTACCCTTGCTGGAACAGGTCGAGGTTGTGGAAGCGGTCGATGTAGATGGCCACCTCGTGCGCCGTCTCCATCACGCGGGATAAACGATCGCCGGCGAGGTGATCGTCCTCGCGGCGCTCCCTCCCACCCCGCGGACGGTGCGTGGCCTCCCCATCTATGTTCTCCTCCTACCTGGGCTGGGCTATTCCAGCTCAAAATAGATGTACATACAGGCCCAACACAACCCGCAACGGCTTTGCTTTCGGGAAATTTGATGATTTGCCCCCGAAGTTGAGCAGCTTTTGATAATTTATCTAAAGTTGATGAACCTTTAATCATTTGCTCTGAAGTTCATATGTGACTTGAGGATTTGCCCTATGAGGAGTTTTTACAAATTGGACTCACTTACCCTTTAAAAATCAATATGGAATGACTCTTTTGCTCCTTGTTAGTAAAACAACTACCCTCATGATATAGTGATTAGATTCATCAACTTTGAGTAAATTATCAAAAACCGCTCAACTTCGAGACAAATCATCGAATTTCCCGGAAAAGCAACGCCCCTATGTCCTTGCGTGGGCGGCGTCTCGAGGCTACAGGATGTGGTCAACTTTTGCATGTGAATTACAGTACATTGTTAGTGCTTGATGCAACAAAAACTTAATTTACGATAAAGAAATTATTTACAAAAAGCACTAATCTTATCTGAATAATAATGTTAACTCTAAATGTACAATGGTTACAAACTCGAGCTTAAAATTATCTTTAATTTCACAAACTTAAATAATAATATCACAGCACTTGGGATTGTAAATTTGTAACACTATAATTTGAGATCGACCGAAAGAGACATCACCTGTTGCCCTATAGGCACAAAAACATTGAAAAGGTAAGCGTCATCTGTATGTGGCTACCACCATCAGCGGTGTGCGTAACTCGTACGCCTTGCTCCGGCTATACCATAGACCCACCCCATCAACCAGCTCCACCGCCTCCTCGCTCGCACTCTCCTACGAGTGCCTCCCTCAACCTATTGACATCATTCACCATGCGTGAGTTCTAGCAGCGCCGCCAGCCTATCTCGCCGCCCACCACCGATGACCTGCACCTACGTCGTATCGACGAGATCAAGAAAGTCGTCTATTACCTCCACTTAACGGATAAGCTCAACACAACTATAGGAGAGGCAAGAAACGGTGAGGTTATATAGATTCAGCAACTAAGGAGATATATATGGAATCTATAGATTAAAAAATCATCGAATAAGGAAGGCAACAAAAGGGAAAGAGGCGAGAAGAGACACAATTTCATGAATCGGAGCTTTGCTTCCTTCGGAAGGGAATCAATCAATCCAATCCAAAATACACCAGGAGCAATTGCCGCCAATTCAAATGCTAGATCAATGGGAGAAAGGAAAGCAATAAATGAGTCATGCATATTCATTTACCTCCCGCGACGGGATGATCCAATCCAATCTACCAGGGTGACCACTGCCCGCTTCCCACACAACCACAGAGGTGCGCACATATGTCGAGGTGAGGGTGGAGAACGAACGTACCACCATTAACTCCTAATTAGAATTAGTAGAGATAGTAAGCACGCACCAAAATTCATCTTTTTTTTTTTTTGCCAAATATAGACAGAAGATCTCAGAACGCAACGTGATGCAACAGGAATGCAGAAAGTGCATGGATCAACAAGAAGGACTCCAATCTATAAGCACACAAAGAAAGTGAGAAGGATGACATAATCATATCAAAGATTCAAAGTCGGAGGAAAAAGATCGGCAATGGCTAACCAATAACAGAACCAGGCTGAAACAACCGACTTTTCTAGAAAACAGCAACAAAAATTCAACTTTCTAATTGACACGCAACTGAAATGGGAAAAATAACATAAGGAATCCCCCAAATCAACGCTGTTTTCAGTTGGTGTGCAAATAATACCTTCATCTAATCTGATTGGGCATAGCACTATATCACTAGAGTAGTTGTTTTACTGACAAGGGGCAAAAGAGTCATTTCATATTGATTTTTAAGGGGTAAGTGAGTCCAATTTGGAAAAACCCCCTCATAAGGCAAATCTTCAAGTCATATATGAATTTCAGGGTAAATAATCAAAAATTCATCAACTTTGAGTAAATTATCAAAGGCCGCTCAACTTCGGGGCAAATCATCGAATTTCCCTTTGCTTTCCGTAGCTTCCATGTAATACCTTGGTGAGCCCACTGCCTCCTCTTCCTTCCTCCGCTTGCCCGGACGGCGAGCGGCGCCGCTAGTCACTCGCAGTCATGTCGAAAGCCTTCCTCCCCCGCGGCCGCCACCTCTTCCGAGTCCATTCTGCCCACCAACACCACCACGGCCTCCGTCGCCGCCTCAGCTCGCACACCGACGCCGGTGGCATGGAGGAGAGCAAGGTGGTAAAGGCGTCGGTGTGGTGGGACCGAGGTTGAAAAAACGCCGAATTCTTGTAAATCTCGGCTGTATTTGGTCCAATAGCCTAGGAAAGTTATCTTTTATAAAAACTTGTTGAAAAACCAAAATCTTTTAAGATATTTTAAAATTTTAACAGAAATATTTTTATAAAATTATGCGATCTTGATCATAATCTATTAAATTTATGGTACTATATTTAGTAGTATAGAAAAACTTTCAAAATAATCAAACTTTATTTGTTATCTTTACAAAATCAAAAACAAAATGAACATACTTGGGACAATAATCTTGTTAGAATTTTATAAATTTTTTGAGTATGATGATAATCGAAAAATTTTATGAGAGCTTAATAATTGCCTTAGTACCATCCTATAAAATTTTTAAAAATTATTTTTTGTTTACTCAATCAAATCTATGTAAGTATTGAACTACATTTGTTATATTTCAAAAATTAAAAATAGAAAGAATATAAATGATACACTACCTTAGTAAAAATTTTATAAATTCAACAAGTGTGATTATAATTTAAAATTTTATGGGATCTTAAGAATTCCTTAGAACTCTTATGTAAAATTTTAAAAAATTTCAATATTTTTATTACTAAAGCAAATCTATGTATTGATCATCATATTTTTATTAGGATGTAGCATTGTTAGAATTTTTGAAAATTCTTAAAACTTGATCATCATATAAAAATTTTATAGAAATATTAATGATACTAGACATGTGCCCATGTAATAACATACTTGAAAACTCAATTTGCAATAAAAAATTTATTTGTAAAGAATACTAACCTTATCTGAATAATAATATTCACTTTGAATGTGCAATGGTTAAATGCTTAAATTAATTCATCGAAGCATACAAATTCCAAGCAATAAATGGGAGTTCACTCTGAATAATAATGTTCACTCTGAATCGGAGTTCTGCTTCTTTCGAAAAGGAATCAATCAATCTAATCCGAAAAGCACTGAGAGCAATCACCGCCGATTCGAATGCCAGATCAATGGGAGAAAGGAAAGCAATAAATGAGTTATGCATATTCATTTATCTTCCGTGACGAGATGATCCAATCCAATCTACCAGGGTGGCTATTGCTCGCTTCCCACTCAGCCACGCGGGTGCGCACACGTGTCGGAGTAAGGGTAGAGAACGGACATACCACCACCAACTTCTAATTAGAATTAGTACATATAGAGATAACAAACTTATCTAGTCACATCATGCATAGCCATGCTTATGCTGCTAGCCGATCAAAATCAAGTCCATACGTGATTATGTAAAAAGAAAAGATGATCTTATCCATACATGTAAGTAAATATTTAATGGAAAGAATGCATATGGTAACTCAAAGGCACATGGTAACTTAGAAGCTATATACGTATAGTATATAAAAAAAGAATCGGCTGTACAGTATTTGGAAATAGAATCGGCTGATTAAGATAAGAGTCTGATACACTGCAGATTATGCATGCATGCATATTCAACCGAATTAAAACTTTCTTCGTTTTGTGGGTATGCTTAGGGGGTGGAGGAGAACCGATCACCACCACCAACTCATAATTAGAAGTAGTAGAAATATTAGAACTATTTATAAAAACTTTCAAAAATTTTTAATACGGTTTGAACTATTTTTCATTTGGTTGAAGTTTGCGGGAAAGGCTTTTATCACAACAGTAGCATTGTCTGATTTTTTTAAAAATTAATGCATGATAACTATGCACAAAAAATTTTAAAATTTCTAATATGATTTGTTTTATTTTTCATTCGATTCAAACTTGCCAGCTAATGTTTTATCAAGACAGTAGCAATGTTCAATTTTTTAAAAATTCCATAGACTTGATGATCATTTGAAATTTTTATAGAAAAGTCATAAATATGTCAGGAACCTCCACAAAAATTTCAAAAAATTTCGACGTTGTTTGAGCTATCTTTCGCTTGGTGCAAATTCACCAAAATCTCGGCAAATTTCACCGAGATTTCGGAAATTCTGGCCGAAATTTTGGTTTTCTCGGTTCAAAAAATCAGATTTTTTTATTCCATCCAGGATTTATCCGAAATTCCGATATCTCGGCGATATTTCGAATTTCAGCCACCTTTGAGATATCATCCGAAAACGAGATTTCAAACCTTGGGTGGGGACTAAGAGTGGGTATTTTTAAACGAAACCGAATTACCGAACCAAACCGAATTAATCAATTATTTTGGTTTTTAGTTTTTATTTTGGTATAATTTGGTTTTCGATGTTCGACTCGGTTTTTCACTTTCAAAAACCAAAATAACCAAATAGCCCATGTACAATACAATTTTTATAATATTCTTCCTAAAACAACTAAACAGTTCTCATATTCTAACACATTTATGCATATGTTTGGTATATTCATATGTTTTATTATGTTTATACTGTAATGACCTATGAATATTGTGTGGGTTTATCCTTACTCTGTATTGCGATATGAGAAGGACTAAATCTAATCTACCTAGTGTTTATTTATATTTCGGTTAACCGAAAAATCGAATTAATGAAATCGAAGTATTTCGATTAACTCGATTCATTTTTATTTTGGTCTGAAAATTTTGGTAACCAGTTACTTAAAAACTGAATTATTTTAAAATAGAAAAACCGACCCGTTCAGGGGAAAAAACTGAATTATTTTACCAACAGATTATTAGTGTGTTTGGGTAAATTTAATCCCAACACAACTAGTACATGAATGGAAGAAACAGTGTAGTGGAGCCGTTTGCCTGCCGTTATGGCGTTAATGCTATTTTGGGATGTATAAATTAATAGGGGATGCCAACTATCAGCTTCGTGTTAGATAGAACTCAAACTCTGTCTTTTTCTTTATTTTACATGTAGATTTCACTTGTCTACGGATGTTGTCTGGTCTTGTGATATACTAACAATACAGTTGACATTGTATAGGTGGAAAGGATGGTTCCAACCAGCGGCGAATCCACCGTAGGGGCTGGCTGGGGCGCCAGCCCCACCTCCGGTCGACCAAACCCCTCCTCTTCCCAGTATCCCCAACGTTAGAAAAAAGCGAGACATAGCGCCGTAAGCAGCAAATTAGCGAGTTTAGGAACCGTAGCGGGAGTAAGATGTAAAAAAAGTAAAAACAATCTTGCTGGCAAGTGGGCCATCAAAATTAATCATGGGCTCCCTTACTCTCATGGGTTTTCACCTGGTATAGTACTCAGCATCTTTTACTGTAGCACAACACCAAGAGTCCGAGAGACGAACAATGTCGATGTCGTCACGCAGGCGGCAGATCGATGCACGAGCAATTGCGGGCGGTAGATGCACCGACGAGCGTGACCACACGATGGGTGGCCGATTCGCGAGAACTCGCCGCGGCACGCCGACATCGACGGGCGCTGGAGACCTAGAGTCGAGGGCGTCAGGCATGCATCGGGGAGAGGCGCGAGTAGCCGATGGCGATCTGGACAGAAAAAGAGTTATCGGCCACTCAGAGCGCGGGGAAAATGCACATCGCCAGAGGAGCGCAGAGCGAAATGTGCATCGCTAGCCAGAGCGCCGGGCAGAACATGCATTGTCGGGAGCTGGGCGGAACGCACATCATTAGGGGAGAGGAATCAGCCACTCAAAGCGTTGTATAGCCGATAGCGAGCGCATCTCGAACCTAGAGAGGCGAGGCTCTCTGTCCGGCCGGTGATTGAATCTTGATCGCATAAAGCCTAGATAAGGCGAGGCGATCGACAAGGAGGAGTGACTGAGGACGAGGAGCCTCTTAGCTTTATATTAATCGCTAGGATGATGACATCAAAGCCAGACTAATTCGCTAACTTACTGATTGCTTAGCTTGGTATAAAAAAATTGCCCCAACTCCTAATGCAATGGCTCATGCCTGAATGCCTTTTGTTGTGATAATTGATGTCTGATTTTTGCATTCTATTGCCCTAAGTCTATATTCTATTGACTAATTGATATTTTTGTCTCTTTGATTTAATATGTATGAATTTGGAATTTGGTTGGTAATAAACCAGTAGATGTAATATTAGTATGCTTATATTGAGTTAGAGTTTCAATATGAAAGCCCCACTGTAACACCCCGACGCCAACGCGCCCCGGATGCTACCAAAACCCTGCTTCACTAGCGACACCTCTCGGACCCACACATGACCAAAGGGGTTACTGTCGAGGTTTGTTACCGACAATAATTAAAAGGGGGCTAAGCGCTGGATCGGGAACTCAATGGTAGCACAAGACACGGGAAATTATACAGGTTTAGGCTCTCTCGGTGGAGATAATACCCTAGTCCTGTGCTCTGGGATTATGATTGGCTAGCTTATTTGCTGATGATCTGTTTTGATGATTCCCCGCCCCTCCCTTTATATAGCAGAGAAGGGCGGTTACAATAAGGAATCCCACTCGGATACGAGATGGAAACCGTACTTTCTTATCTATCCCGGGTCTATATTAGTTTGGATTACAATCATCTCTTGCCTAATGCGACTCGGTTTCCTTAGCTAGGATTTATCCTAACTCTTCACACCTCGCTCAACCCAGTACACCTCCGGCCTTCCGTAGCCGACCTGGCCTAGTCGCGCCTGGTTGGGCCTTGCAGATTTGCCTTGTGGACCCCCGGGGTATATATTCCCCACAGTAGCCCCCGAGTGCTTCTTGTCCGAGTGCCTTCCTGCGGTCAAGTCTTCCCGAGTGCTTCTAGCCAAGTGCTTGTCGCTTGGCAAAGAGATCATGAAGAACTTCGACGAAATTCTTTGTATGATTACTCAGTTTGTCTCAGGCCAGTTTATCGGGCCGACTCGTTTGCTTAGTATGTTTCTGCGCACATCCGTACTCGGCCGAGTGGTATTGGCGCGTACGAGCGCATAACCCCTGGCTTTTTTACGGAGCACATTTCATCCTGCCCATTTGGTATCCGTCGTCGCCCCTTTTAGGGTCACATGAGCCTCATACCTTGTAGGCGTTTGCCTTTAAGATCATCTTTATGGTATCTGACTTCGTTCTCTGAACGTTTATCAGCCTGTGACCTAGTATGAGGCATACCATAAGAGGATGTTTTTCTTTGGGTGGTACCCATGATCCCGTGTGTTACGGGTTTCTGGCTTTTGGCCCATCTTGGAGCGTACCATTTCCCAATTCATTTTGTTGGGCCACTAGCGATTGTGCACGACGTGCGTGCCCGCCGGCCCACCCTAAAGTGCTCCCTAGGGCGGTTTCAGGGCATAGGAAGGGTGATCACGGTTTCCGCTTTCGGCGAAATCGGCACGCGTTCCCTATCGATATAAATGAAGCGAAGTGTCTTCGTCTTATTCCTTTTAAGCCCTTTGTTCTCCAATCTCTTCCCTCGCGACCTCCGCTGCTAGGGTTAACCCCTAATCTCACGCGATCGCGAGGCTTCTTCTTTCAAAAATGTCGTCTCCTTCTCCCGCAACTGTTCACCCGTCCGCCTCGACCAAGGATTGGACTACTTCGATAACGACGGAGGGGCGGTTGGAGGATTTAGTAGGCCTCGGCGTCTTTCCGCCATTGGTGATGCTCGCCGCCCGCCCCGTCGCAGGTGAATTCTGCCCTACCCCCCGCGCTGAGGAGGTGGTTGTCTTTGAATCCTTCTTTATGCGTGGGTTGGGCCTTCCGGCATCCCCCTTTTTCCGTGGCATTCTTGAATTCTATGGGATCGAATTAACTCACCTCAACCCCAATTCCATTCTCCAAATCGCCGCCTTTGTCAATCTTTGCGAGGCCTTCCTTGGCGTCAAGTCCCCATTTCAATCTCTTTCGCCACCTTTTCCTTCTTAAGCCTTTCCCTAATAAGAACTCCCCCAAAGTGGTTGGAGGTGCGGATTTCAGGTGAGGATGGTATGAAAAACCTTACTTCACCATTCCTTTGAAGACCTCGAACAAGAGTGGCACCAAGAGTGGTTTCTTGCGCCAATCCAGAGCCTCTATTGCTGCTTTCCTTGGGAGGCCACCAAGCCATCTCTGTTGGACATCGCTCCCCAAAGATGATGGGATGGATCAAGTAGTTGATCTCATGGGCTGATTCTTTGAGTTGAAGGAGAATGGGCTCATGGTATAGCCATCATCGCCAATTTTGTACCGCCGGATTGACCTCTCAAGGACCGAGTTCATCCGGGTATGAGTATGAGGGCCGTAATGATCTCTGTGAGGAAGTTTACGAGAAATTACTTGGCGGCATTTTTAGCCGTGCCTCGATTTCTTTGCCCCAAGCGAGAAGATCTGTTCCCGAAGCCCAAGACCTTTCTGAAGTGAATCCGGCGCCTCGGTAAGGGATCTTCATTGCCTTACGATCACGATTCTTCTAGCTTCTATCCGAATCTTGATTTGGATGTGTCCTCACATTTGCAGGGACGTGATGCCTTCTTTTCCGATGCGCCATTACCTGAGTTCCCCATACATAAGAGTGATAAGCGGAACTTCCCCGCCAGCGTTCCTTCTGCCGCCCCAAGCGCGAAGCAAAGTAAGACGAGCACGCCTGATGATGATCCCGCCAGGAAAGGGAAAGCTCCGATTGTTCGCAAGGCCAAGCAGAAGCAGTCGGATAAAGGTGTACCCCGTGGGGGTCGAAGATCGGGACCCATGGTAGTGCGACCTCCTCCCCCGACTTCTTCTTCTTCTTCTTCTTCTTCGAGTCAGTCAGCGGAACCCAAGGTGTTTAAGCCCTCGGCCCCACCCTCAGTGGAAAGTGTGCCTTTGCGCTTGGCTGATGGAGCTCCCTGTCTGCACTTGCAGCGAGGTGTGCTCTGAGGACTCCTCTTAGTAGTCCTTCTCCTCGGAGGGGTTTAAAGTGCAAGATAACAAGATCCAACAGGTTGGATTTTCTTGCTAGTCTTTCCTTGCTCCCCCGGATCATGTCCTGATCGTTTCTTCTCGTAGGGATCCTGTTGATGAAGTTCTTCATGAAGCGTCGCCCTTGGAGCCTCCAGTGGTTGTTGGCGAGGTAGTCTTTGGTGAGGCGGTGGCGCCGATTGATGATGTGCCCTGTCCCTTCTGCGCTACCGGAACCGTCGAGCCGTGCTCACAGCGACCCGAGGCCACGAACGCGAGTGCCGCTTGGCCAGTGACTCCTTACCGCCTTTCCTTCTTGGGCCGACTGCCCACGCCTCAGCGTCTCTGTTGCTCCTTCGCCGCCAGAAGATTCTCCTACCTCCCCCCGCCAATCACCACCGTGCGTCGAAATTCCTCCACCTCCTGCGCTTGAAATCTCCGGTCTTGGCTGCGTTCTTGATGACAATGGCGACATAGTCCTTTTGGATGGCGAGGTTGAAGATAAGGATTGGGAGTCGTTCTTCGATGCTGCCCGCGAGTGTTGGCGCCTTGGCAATGTGAGTTATCTGCGCAGCACTTTTCTTTGAAAGTCTTCTTTTTCCTTGAAGCCTAACATTGCTTTGCCGTCTCGGCGCTTTGTCATCTTCGCCAAAGATGGAACTTCCTTCTTCAAAAATTATTTCGAGGATGAAGATGAGGAAGGATTATCTTTGAGAAAGTCGAGCGATTCGTCTTGAGTTTGGTAGACTCTACGCACCGTGTGGGGAATCGAGAGGAAGGCTGGAAGGAGCTTCAAGTCGTATCCGATCCTTGAGGCGGAGAAATTGAATTGGACCAGTCTTTCTGACGGTAATCCTTTCGCCCGAGTGCCTTGGGCCCCGATTTTATCCTCCGTCTTTTGATGTCGATCTTTATTTTTTTAAATCGAGACCTCAGAAAGCTCGAATCCTCTCTTTCCCGGAATGAAGAACTGAAGAAGGCTGAAGAGGATGCCAAGAAACAAGTGGCCAAGCTGACAAGAGAATTGGAAGGTGCGCTTTTCGGTCTTGTCTTCTGTTTTGTTATCCTTCTTTTTAGCGACTTGGATTTACGGTTGGTACCTGCGATGCATTGGGTCAACTTCGCAAGCTCGATCTGGGAGCTCTTGATGATAAGATCAAAAATCTTGAAGCGGTCGACCATCTCAATTGGGCTCTGAAAGGATCTTTGCGAATCACAGGTCTGATGAAGCCGGCACAGCGGTGTCCCTATGATCTTGATATCACAATTGGAAATTTGGAAGAAGCCCCAAGAAGTATTGCGCACTTGGAGGACATTGCAATCCTGGCGCTTTGCCGGTGTTGGCGATCACCAAGTCCTTGTATCCATGGTGGAGCTTGAAATTTGTCAGGAGGATTTGCCCCTTGTTGATAGCGATCAGCGCTTCGCCCTTATGGATGAAGTCAAGGACACTTTACCATTTTGGCTAAAACACGGACACAGGTCCCAAGTAGTCTTCTGTTTGTCTTGAACTTATCCGTGTCTTTTGTTGCTCCCGGGATAATTGTTCTAATGTTGAAAAAGTTTCCCGAACTGAATCATTTTGCGAGAATGCTGCATTTGCATTAATGTATTTGACGCGATTCTCGGCCCATTAGAAACATACTGGCGTCTCGGCCGTTTACGTAGTCTTTGATCATCATGGCACCTAACACACCTCGAGACATCGCGGCGTTACGTTCGGCGCTTTTGCGGAAGGTGAATCGTTCGCGCCTCCATGCCAGCGTCGCCTCGGCCGGAACAAGCCTCTCTCGAGGACGAGCGTTGCCCGTATAAGAGTGTACTTAGCCTCGGTCCTGGCGATTTGCAGCGCATTACCGTTTTCCACCGGCTCATTCTTCTTCACTTCTTCAGGAATTTCTTCTTGTTTCTTTGGAACATCCGTCTGTTGGCCCTTCTCTTTGCTTGATTTCTTCGTTTTTCATGCTTTATGGGATTGTGACCATCGGTTGTTCGTCTTTTTGCAGGTTCCTTTCTTCTTCTTCATGGATTCTTCTTCTTCATCGAGATCTCTCTCCATTGTCTCTCCTCCGAGTCTCTGAGTCATTGGTCGGCCGTGGATCGAGAACACATTCTTGATTTTGGAGATGGCGCCCTGCTGAACTGAAGATGATCTTCTTAGAACTCTGAGGCTGCATCTGACCTCGCCATGGCGGAGGCTGCTGGAGCGAGAAGCCGTTGCGGGGCCGCCGCCGTTGGCCATACTGATCGAGGTCGTTCCTAGGCTCATTAGAGCTAGGATGCCCTCATCATGATCGTCGACCCACCTGCAGCAGGGAGTAGTTTTTATCTCCGTGAAAGTAGCACTTTGTTGTATGCGCAAGAGCGTTTAGATAGTGCTTTTATTGTATATATCTTCTGTGGTCTTTGAACAATGCTGGACTTTTTGTAAGTCTATTTTAGCTGCAACTTGTTATTTCTCTTTTTAGGTGCTTAGATCTTTTCGACTTTTCAGTGGTTTCATCCTCCCTTATGTTTAAGCACCCGTCGATTAGTATAGCCCGAGCATCATGAAGTTGGCGCTTTGGCTTTCTCGAGCATGCCTTTCATTAGGTAACTAGACTTTTTTAGTCAGGGGTTTCTGTCGAGGGTATAGAGCACTTTCGGATTTAGTCGTGTTTGTAGGGAAAAAAAAAAGGATAGGAGCGATATGCAAGCGGGGTTGCACATGTGCAACACTATTAGGTGTAAGCCCCGACTTCTTTGCTTAATTGAAGCAATTGAGTAGCAAGTCAATTAAATAAAAGATTTTGACATATGACATCTCTTTAAACAAGTAATTCTTACGGCGAGTTAGCATCGCAACACTATTAGAATGTAGCCCGACTTCTTTAATTGAGAAACAATTGAGTAGCAAGTCTAGGAAAAATTCAGCATACAGGCATTTTAAGAGTAAAAAGCAGCGTAGGTTGCTCTATGTTCCATGAGATTCTTGATGATGGCGCCCGTCTTCTCGCTTAAGCCTATAAGCTCCGGACGCGTCACTTAAATCGGCGATATAGGGTCCTTCCCAATTCGGAGATAACTTGTGCTCGTATACGGCTCTTTATTAGGACCAAATCGCACTGGAGAATGCTTTCGGTTTGGACGTTTGGTCATGATAGCGTAGCGAGAACTGGAAGTATTGGTCGGCGGACATGGTGACTTCCTTGCCTCCTCAATCGTCGATGTCTTCCATACTGCTTTCCTCAGGCTCGGTTTCCTTGAAATTCGGACGGGGATCGAAGGTCAACTTCGATGGGTAGAACCGCTTTGAGCCGTGACCCGGGAAAAAAGGTATTTGCCGGTTGCCTGCTTTAGTGGTTCTCGGCCCAGTCTGAAGGCAATTCTTTTACCCATCGGGTGGCGTCACAGTTTGAGCGGTCGAAGATCGTGCCTTTAAGCCACTGTAGCACCATCTGGTTTGCCCTTTCTACGACCATTGCTCTTTGGATGAGCCACGGGTAAAGCAAACTTTGATGCCTAGCTTTCGTCACACGATCTTGAAATTCTTCTCCTCGGAATTGGGTTCCATTGTCCGTGATAATCTGTTTGAATGCGCGAATCTTCTGACGATCTCTGAAAAAATTCCTTGGCCTTGGCATTTGTGATTAAACTCTTGGTTTTGCTTCTATCCACTTGGTGAATTGCTCGGCGGCGACAAAGAGATGAGTAAACGCCTTGAGCTTTCTTCAATGGGCGACCATGTCGAGCCCCGCTATGACGGCCAAGTGATCGGAATTGTCTGCGGCTTACGGCGGGCACGTGTATTTGGCGGGCAAAAAAAGCGCAACCTTCACGAGTTGAGCGATGTCTTCGCGCCGATTCTGACGATCGGCGAGAGAAGAAGCCTTGTCGATAAGCCTTGCCCGCGAGTGCTTGGCCGCGTGATGCCTGATTCGAGTGGATTTCTTTGAGTAGGTTTCTTCCTTCTTGCTTTCGATATGCATCGCCTTAGAACTCGGAGGCACTTTTGAACAATTCTTCGCCTACTATCGCGTAATTCTTGCTTTGCGCTGAGAATGCGTTCTGCCTCTGTCGATCTTACGGAAGTTCGTCCTTCAACGGTAATTGAGAAAAGGCATCCAATCTGCGTTGATGACCAAGACCTCTTCTTCAATAGGTGTTTCTTGAGCTTGCCTTGTTCTGCTTTGGACTTATTGAAGGTTTATAAAGCTCTTCGACAAACACACCGGTGAATGCTTGTTGCCGAGTGGATCCTAGCCTTGCCCGGTCGTCTGCTGCGCCGTTGTCACGTCGAACCGTGGATGAAACTCGGCCGTTGAACTTGTCTTCTAGCTTCGTACCTCCACGGCAATAAGGTGCCATGTTGTCTTGACCTTACGACCACTCCTTTTGTACTTGATTAATTACCAGCATAGATGCGCCCGAATAGTTAGCCGCCGGACAGGGGATATCGCCATGTCTGGCTTAGTGGATGAGTGCCTCGTGCTCGGCGACATTGTTTGGCAGCGGGAAATGGATCTGAAGGGGCGTATTTCGGGCGCTCACCTATTGGAAGATGAGGACCACCGGCTCTGCGGCAGTTGAGCATAAAGGAGCCATCGAAATACATCGTCGATACTCGGCTCTTCGGTAGTCGCCGGAGTTTGCAATTCTGTCCATTCGCGATGAAGTCGGCAAGTATTTGAGATTTTATTGCCGTTCAGCGGCTGAAAAAGATTTCAAAGGCCGAGCTCATTGCCCATTTGCGATCCTCGGTGGCCTCCGATTGTGGAGTATGTCTCCAGCGGGAAAGTGGTGACCACTGAAATTGAATGCTCTTGGAAGTAATGCTTGAGTTTGCGTGAGGCGGCGGCCTGCAGTGACAATAGTTTTGTACTGTGGGTAGCGCACCTTGGATTCTCCCAACACCTCGCTTACAAAATAGGCT